>OX104024.1:29857214-30457214 GCA_944470205.2 Schistosoma margrebowiei | reverse complement strand
TATGCAATTATATTAAATAGCTGAGCGGGTCAGTTCACTTGGAAAAGACTGGCATCGTCCGTGTTTGAAATGCGAAAAGTGCAAAAAAACGCTGACTGCGGGTTCCCACTGTGAAGTAAGTGTCTTTGTTTACCGTATTGTTTTCATGAATAAGTTGGCTTAAAATCATTATAATATTGTTCAAACGGGAGATACGTCTGAGAGTATCCATCACTTCATACTGTCTAGTTTTGCATCTCATTAAATAATTATCTTTCTTGTCAACATGATTACTTCAATTTATCTTATTTTCACTTCGTATTTGATTCAGCTTCGCTTCGCGTCGATTCACTCTCGACCTAATATAACATTAGTATGACTACTTGTTTGTATTTGGCAAATATTTGGTCTAATTTATTTCCTGTGCTTTTATTTAAACTGACTTGTTAGTTATTTGTTTTCTGGAAAAAGTGACTTTCACTAAGTCGCAAGGTTGTCATAAATCCGATTGTTTACTCATTGGATTATTACGAATAAGGTATTATTGTGAGCAATCTATTGGAAGGTCAATTTATTTGAAATTCTCAAGTCAAATCGTTCTAGCAATACTTGAAAGATGACGGGTAGGATTTTTGTTTCCTCATTTACTTTATACTGATTCGATGGAGTATTTACTGAAAGACACGAAAAATAGAATGATAAAGAAGTACGGCACAACCGCGTAAGTCTTATTAATGCCTATAAGCAATCTGTGAAAATGTGTTATCTTGAATATTATCCTCACTGATTAGGATCTCCTAGTGGGTTCTGTGGTGTGTTCTTTGTCACATTCTTTAGTAGTGTTAGTTTTGGTCATTACATTCACCGAAACGGTAGTGTGAACTGGTCTTTTTGAAATAGTAAACGGTGTATCAGTGTGATAGCTTTGGTTTCATATTGTTGGTTTGAAGCCGATGAGATATCACTATCCACGTAGCATTTTACAACATATCAATTCATTCTTTTCAACAGAAAAGTGTTGGTCAATGAACTTTCTCAGTGTTTTGTTTAGTGAGACATGATAAAAATTAAAAGGTTAAGTATATTGTTCGAATGTTGTGGTTGTGTATAATAAATGTAAGTTTTATTATGGAGTTGATATAAACTAAGGAAATAATAGAGTGGCTTTTTGCAACTGCTAATCAATATGATATTTATTTATATTTCAGCACGATGGTAAACCCTATTGTCAGATTCCATGTTACCAAGCCCTGTTTGGACCCAAAGGTGAGTGATCATCAAGCAATCAGTTCCGTTTGTTAATAAGATGATTTGAAAGCTTGACAGGTGCTAGAATGTGTAGCATTCAATTTGGTTGCAAATGCGTTTAGTACGAACTTCCACTTGCAGTATTAAGTTGTGTATCACTGAAATATTCAGAATGAGGTATAAGCTAGTGAATATTGTGTTGTTACGTCCTTCATCTGTTTGCCCCGAACATACAGGAGAGGAATTTCCTCGATCTAGGTTAAGGCTTTGACACGGTAGGCTAACTGGTTCAACCTTCAGGCTAGAATTGCGTGAGTCCGAATCGAGATATATGAATAAATATATTACTAACACGATCACAACGTACAAACAATCAGAAAAATACAATTATATTCAAACTAAGCATTAGGGTAGAAAAGTAGAGTGCAAATTGTTAAGTATAAATTACAATAGCTTTGGAATAGAAAAAGGTATGGCAGTGTATTATGCATCAAACGGAAGCTTATGCTTTATGAAATAATCCAGGAACTAAACGAAATGTTAGTATTTTACAGACTTAGAATTAAGTTTAATAATGTCCTCAAGATTAGCTCCCTTTCTTCGTCATAGCTTATATATCTCTCTATTCAAATAATGTGTAGTCTGACTAAATTGTGTGTTATTGAGAAGTTATAGTATTGTATGTGCTCATGAAAACGACTGTCGTCCTGAGTATATATGAAGTAAATTAGGTACTTTAAGACGACAATAACAAGATTAACTACAGGCAGGTCCCCAGTATTGCAAGATAGTAGATAGGAGGGCTGTGTATACTGCCTTCAACTTGCAAAAGTATTTTCTTAAGTGGAGTGAAATATCGGTCCTGATTTTGTCTATTTAAAAAGATTGTATAGGAAAGTCACTGTCAAAAATTAATATTCATCTACTATATTGGCACATTTTGTTTTCAGGTTACGGATCAGTGGCCAGCAGTCACATCTACAAATAGATAACAAATTTGTTATTTCAAGTTTTGTTTATACATTCTACTTGACTACTTTTGATGTCTCTTATTCAGACAATTCCAATAGATCGCTCCTTCAAGTACTGTTAAATTACTTGATTTCGATGTTTTAACTTATGAAATAAACTCGCTGCTTCAAATTTGTTTTACTTTTCCCTCTCAGTTCTAAGTCCGTAATTGACGGTGAGCAGTGTTCGATTCGTTTACATCGTTGTATTAAGACATCAAACTGGTAAGGAAATGTTTTGATTTCAAAAACGAGGGGTAGTCAGCGAGTGAATAAATAGTTAGCGGACGATGTTTTGATAAGTCCCGCCTTAGAGATTTTATTTTAATCTATTTGCTTGATTATTAAAGTCAACTCGAAGATCAAAAACAAGTTGGAAATATGCACAAGCGCCTCTTACCAACAAATCGTCAGCGAAAGGATAGCCGAATTACAGATCACAAGTTTGTAAGTGTACCCAGTGAAATGCATTCTAATTTCCTAGTTGCTAGAAAACGCACGCACGACCTACAGCTTACACAACGTAACTTTTCTCATGCTTTTATTGTTTATCCAATCGTATCGGCCTCACCGTCCTGTCACATGGTTTTCTGACCACTATTTTCAAGGCCACCAACGACCAATTAAAATCACACTTGAGCAGTTGAAGTCCAATGAAATGAATTTGATTGATAGGGGTGTATTGATCAAGTCATACATGAATATGTAGTGACAGATATATATCTTCAATATATTTCTCTGTCCTCTTGTTTATACCGCATACTATACTAACAACTAGTAGAGAAAGTGAGCTGAACATCTTTATTGAGGACCATGCGTACAACGTGTGATTTGAGTGCGATGTTAGAGTGTACGGATTAAGAAATGATCTACTTTCCGGAAATATATTGAAAGTTAACAAGCGACGTTAAACATGAATTTAAAGTATTCTCTCTTCAGAATCTGATAAATCTGCATTTATGCAGAGGACAAACTGAAACATCTGTTATCAGTGTCCATGTTTTGCAGATTCTGAATTATTTTAGTATGGAAATATTAGTGAACAATCTATTAGTATAGGGAATGAAAAGCTATTTCTGAATTCGGAATACCAGTCAAATGGTGGCAAGTCAATAAACAATATGTATGTGTATTTAGATCAACTTTTTCCCTTAAATGTAATAAGATGTTTTCTGAGTATCGTTGATTGGGTTAGTTATTGAGATATATCCTGTACATATGAGAATGAGAATGAAAAACGTTAGTGTAAGCTTAAATTTAGCAAAAGTCCAAGGTAAAAGGTGGCCGTATCAACTTTCGGACTCATATGTTTTACTTATTTGTATGGATTCTTGCGGGTTTGTTTGTAAGAGGTAAATTGCAGCAATGTAAGTTGCCCATTGTATGTGTTTTTAGGAGAAAAGAGTTGGTAAACTTGAACAGATTATTATGATTTCTTAAATTCACTGCTGTTTTTCGCAATGAACCATCTTACGTGTTTATACGAATATTCGTCAAGATTTGAACGAATAGTTTGACAGTAATTGAGCGCCGAATATAGAGAAGTTAATATATTTGAAATATTCTCAGCGATTGAGATTTAACTAATTCCAACCTTTCGTCCAGCTAACTTGTCTGGTCTCCTTAAGGGTAATAAATCAAGTTCTTACATGTATATCGTACTGCAATCCAGTGTCTCGCTATACAAGGAAACTGAAGAATGAATACAGTTCTTTCCGTCTTCAAATATGTTTCCCCTCTTTGTTGCGCATACGTATTTGGTTCCGCGTTGTGCCAATCATCTGTATCCAAATAATAGTAATAATATACCTTAATACAACGATGTGATCGAATTGACCAATACTCACCGTCAATTACGGACTTAGAACTGAGAGGGAAAAGTAAAACAAATTTGAAGCAGCGAGTTTATTTCATAAGTTAAAACATCGAAATCAAGTAATTTAACAGTACTTGAAGGAGCGATCTATTGGAATTGTCTGAATAAGAGACATCAAAAGTAGTCAAGTAGAATGTATAAACAAAACTTGAAATAACAAATTTGTTATCTATTTGTAGATGTGACTGCTGGCCACTGATCCGTAACCTGAAAACAAAATGTGCCAATATAGTAGATGAATATTAATTTTTGACAGTGACTTTCCTATACAATCTTTTTAAATAGACAAAATCAGGACCGATATTTCACTCCACTTAAGAAAATACTTTTGCAAGTTGAAGGCAGTATACACAGCCCTCCTATCTACTATCTTGCAATACTGGGGACCTGCCTGTAGTTAATCTTGTTATTGTCGTCTTAAAGTACCTAATTTACTTCATATATACTCAGGACGACAGACGTTTTCATGAGCACATACAATACTATAACTTCTCAATAACACACAATTTAGTCAGACTACACATTATTTGAATAGAGAGATATATAAGCTATGACGAAGAAAGGGAGCTAATCTTGAGGACATTATTAAACTTAATTCTAAGTCTGTAAAATACTAACATTTCGTTTAGTTCCTGGATTATTTCATAAAGCATAAGCTTCCGTTTGATGCATAATACACTGCCATACCTTTTTCTATTCCAAAGCTATTGTAATTTATACTTAACAATTTGCACTCTACTTTTCTACCCTAATGCTTAGTTTGAATATAATTGTATTTTTCTGATTGTTTGTACGTTGTGATCGTGTTAGTAATATATTTATTCATATATCTCGATTCGGACTCACGCAATTCTAGCCTGAAGGTTGAACCAGTTAGCCTACCGTGTCAAAGCCTTAACCTAGATCGAGGAAATTCCTCTCCTGTATGTTCGGGGCAAACAGATGAAGGACGTAACAACACAATATTCACTAGCTTATACCTCATTCTGAATATTTCAGTGATACACAACTTAATACTGCAAGTGGAAGTTCGTACTAAACGCATTTGCAACCAAATTGAATGCTACACATTCTAGCACCTGTCAAGCTTTCAAATCATCTTATTAACAAACGGAACTGATTGCTTGATGATCACTCACCTTTGGGTCCAAACAGGGCTTGGTAACATGGAATCTGACAATAGGGTTTACCATCGTGCTGAAATATAAATAAATATCATATTGATTAGCAGTTGCAAAAAGCCACTCTATTATTTCCTTAGTTTATATCAACTCCATAATAAAACTTACATTTATTATACACAACCACAACATTCGAACAATATACTTAACCTTTTAATTTTTATCATGTCTCACTAAACAAAACACTGAGAAAGTTCATTGACCAACACTTTTCTGTTGAAAAGAATGAATTGATATGTTGTAAAATGCTACGTGGATAGTGATATCTCATCGGCTTCAAACCAACAATATGAAACCAAAGCTATCACACTGATACACCGTTTACTATTTCAAAAAGACCAGTTCACACTACCGTTTCGGTGAATGTAATGACCAAAACTAACACTACTAAAGAATGTGACAAAGAACACACCACAGAACCCACTAGGAGATCCTAATCAGTGAGGATAATATTCAAGATAACACATTTTCACAGATTGCTTATAGGCATTAATAAGACTTACGCGGTTGTGCCGTACTTCTTTATCATTCTATTTTTCGTGTCTTTCAGTAAATACTCCATCGAATCAGTATAAAGTAAATGAGGAAACAAAAATCCTACCCGTCATCTTTCAAGTATTGCTAGAACGATTTGACTTGAGAATTTCAAATAAATTGACCTTCCAATAGATTGCTCACAATAATACCTTATTCGTAATAATCCAATGAGTAAACAATCGGATTTATGACAACCTTGCGACTTAGTGAAAGTCACTTTTTCCAGAAAACAAATAACTAACAAGTCAGTTTAAATAAAAGCACAGGAAATAAATTAGACCAAATATTTGCCAAATACAAACAAGTAGTCATACTAATGTTATATTAGGTCGAGAGTGAATCGACGCGAAGCGAAGCTGAATCAAATACGAAGTGAAAATAAGATAAATTGAAGTAATCATGTTGACAAGAAAGATAATTATTTAATGAGATGCAAAACTAGACAGTATGAAGTGATGGATACTCTCAGACGTATCTCCCGTTTGAACAATATTATAATGATTTTAAGCCAACTTATTCATGAAAACAATACGGTAAACAAAGACACTTACTTCACAGTGGGAACCCGCAGTCAGCGTTTTTTTGCACTTTTCGCATTTCAAACACGGACGATGCCAGTCTTTTCCAAGTGAACTGACCCGCTCAGCTATTTAATATAATTGCATACTATTAAACCTACCAAAGTAGACCTCCTTATTGCATGAAGGGCATTTCATGGCTGATAAACCCAGGCAACGAAAACAGAAGGGAGAAATTATACCGACAAAACGTTAGCACGACCTACAGCTTACACAACGTAACTTTTCTCATGCTTTTATTGTTTATCCAATCGTATCGGCCTCACCGTCCTGTCACATGGTTTTCTGACCACTATTTTCAAGGCCACCAACGACCAATTAAAATCACACTTGAGCAGTTGAAGTCCAATGAAATGAATTTGATTGATAGGGGTGTATTGATCAAGTCATACATGAATATGTAGTGACAGATATATATCTTCAATATATTTCTCTGTCCTCTTGTTTATACCGCATACTATACTAACAACTAGTAGAGAAAGTGAGCTGAACATCTTTATTGAGGACCATGCGTACAACGTGTGATTTGAGTGCGATGTTAGAGTGTACGGATTAAGAAATGATCTACTTTCCGGAAATATATTGAAAGTTAACAAGCGACGTTAAACATGAATTTAAAGTATTCTCTCTTCAGAATCTGATAAATCTGCATTTATGCAGAGGACAAACTGAAACATCTGTTATCAGTGTCCATGTTTTGCAGATTCTGAATTATTTTAGTATGGAAATATTAGTGAACAATCTATTAGTATAGGGAATGAAAAGCTATTTCTGAATTCGGAATACCAGTCAAATGGTGGCAAGTCAATAAACAATATGTATGTGTATTTAGATCAACTTTTTCCCTTAAATGTAATAAGATGTTTTCTGAGTATCGTTGATTGGGTTAGTTATTGAGATATATCCTGTACATATGAGAATGAGAATGAAAAACGTTAGTGTAAGCTTAAATTTAGCAAAAGTCCAAGGTAAAAGGTGGCCGTATCAACTTTCGGACTCATATGTTTTACTTATTTGTATGGATTCTTGCGGGTTTGTTTGTAAGAGGTAAATTGCAGCAATGTAAGTTGCCCATTGTATGTGTTTTTAGGAGAAAAGAGTTGGTAAACTTGAACAGATTATTATGATTTCTGAATTTGAAAGAACTGTTTCACGTTACCCAGGAACGGAATTAACGGAAGACACTAATGAAGTTGTATTTGTAAAAATCTCAGTGACTGGAATTAAAAGAAATCCCATATTATGTTCGGCAGTCTGATCCAAGCTTCATTTCCTTTGAAGAAGCTTGAAGTGTATTAACTCATTAAGAGTAAATTATTTTGGAGAAAATAGGGGCATTTAAATATCAAACAAACTGGACCGAATGCTGTTGATATACACATTCTTTTTCATGTGGGAATGTCGCCTTCTGTTCATTTGGCAACTAGATCTAATAAAATTTAGATTTTATTTTCTCGGTTGATATCTTTTATTGCTACCACTTTAGGATGCAAGAACTCGATGAGGACCTCTATTAACAAGTCTTACTGCTGTTCCATTAGTCCTTTTCAACTGTTTTCATTGGTAAACTAACGGGTTTATGTTGTGTTTTTGCTATAACTTGTGGCCCTGTGCCCCCATCAATATATAACGTAATGATACCACCAATTAGAGAACAGCGACTTATCGACCAGACCAATGACGCGTAAACCCGTACGAGTGGTCTAAAATCCCTATCGGGTCGTCTCCCTACCTAGCAATGCCTGTTGAGTCCAAAACACCAATCTCAGCCTCTGACATATGAGTCATGTAGTTCAAACATACTGTGTTTATATACAAACCAAACAGACCACATCTCACCACAAAATAGAAAACAATATTTGTACAAGATCTAGACAAAAGTGGCTGTGAATGTGGGAGATTGTAATTAATAGACTGAGCATAACTCAAGAACAGTAAATCGCATAATAATAGTCTATGGGTCAAGACAAAGCTTATAATAGGAGGAAATTGAATATGTATAGTTTAGTTACATAACAATTATACAATAAAAATACATGCATCGTATTGGTTCGTAAATAGTTCTCAAAATCTACCACTTATAGTTCTCGTCGGGTTATAACAGTTTTAAGGAATTGATGGGTCTACCATCCCTTTTGACTCTCGATCTTTGTTCGCTTCTCAAGTGTAAAAGAGAGGCTAATTCCAAAGTTGTAGCACTTAGCATAATAGGAAGAGATTCCTACTTCACTGTTCCAGTGTCATGATGCATAGGTGTATCTGAACAATGTATGTGAATATTGAGGAATTATTTATCTTAGTTAATTTCGTTCTAGGTAATAGAACCCTTCTGAGTTTTATAGTTCCGATGTGAGAATTTCTACTCCTTACCTGAAGTTTACCTGTTTGATTTTATTCTATTTATGTTACGTCTCTCCAAATTTCTACTGATAATTTCTTTGAAAATTAGTTATCATCGATGATCGTTATTCAGTAAATCAAAGTGCATCATGGTCTACTAAAGATAACCTTTAGCACCTCTCAACTTGACTCACTGAAAAACACTTAAGTATTGTGAAATCATTTTATTTTACCAAATTTACTTAACTAAAACCATGTTGCATGGGACACATCCACTAAAAGATGTGTCACTCCATACCTGAATCTAATATTCAGACGAATTTGCCCATAAAATTATGGAGATGTTTATACATCAAATAAGACAATGAGACGAAATTTACTTATTTATTTATTCGAAACAAAAATTTTTTATGACCTTATTAACTCCATTGGAGTCTTCACTGCATCATGATGCATATATTCATCTTTAATCACCCTCGCATTGATAAGTATGTCAATATCTGTAATAACGTTGATTTTCAAATATTTTAAGTTGTAAGCAGCTGATGAGAACCTAACTAAATAAAATGAATTCATATTATTCTGCACTAATCTTCGTTCCTGCTCTGTTTAAGAGATTCTCTGTATTTGTTCACAGATTATGTATTCACTGGGAAGCCAGGTAAAAATATATACATACATGAGTATAGTTGAACTTTGAGATTTCTAGAATGAGGAATCAGTGATTATTACACTGCATACATTCTTGAATGGTAGTTTTTCTACTGTGAGAAAAGGAACTCCACTTGTCCCAAACTCCTTATCAACTCGTGTAAGAATTCCGTTAGTAGATGTGCTCAAAAGAAGATTGAATTAATTTACCCAAGCCCGGTTACTACAAAGGATATATACCTTTCAAACATTCCTTATTGCCTAATAATCATTGATCTTTTATTGATCTGTGTAGACGTCAAGAACGGTTACATTTTATGTGTTTGAAGTATAGGTGAGACTTATATAAAACAGAAGTTAGATGTGTGTTTGTTCATCATATCGTTATATTCATTTTCACCGACATGATGGTGGTGACTGGTTTAGAAATCTGAACTATTACTCCTAACTCGCTGTATTTTCACTATCATTTAACCCCGGATCATTGTGGTATAGAACGAAAAACACGCATCTTATGATAAGCGATTTTATTACAAAGTATATGGTATTAAAATCACAGAGATAAGTAGTAATTAAATAAATCTATTTCATGAGTCTTGAAAACAGTGCCAGTAATAACAATTTATCTTAAATGTCATAAATTTTAATTCTGTCATGAGTAATTTTCAGTGTTCGGAACCGCACCATAGCCTGAAAGAAATCATTAGTATAAGTTTATAGAAATTTCTTGTTTTTTTATTCCGTTAGTGAAGATAGAAACCAAATTCAGTTTTCATGTTTCTGTTTTCTCATTGTGATATATATCGGTGTTTATTTTTAAAATGAAGTAGAGAAACGAAAATATCTTATGCCGTACTCTTTTCATTTGAGCAGATATAATTCATGCAAATCGGCATTATTTTTACAGTAACTATGTTATAGGGCACCTACTTCTGTTTACCATTTTAATTATATAAACTTTCCATATCTTACCTGACGTTTACCCTGTGTTGTCCAATGAAGTTAATTCATACGATTAACATGCTTTCTTATTTCCGTACATACTAATCAGGTCTATCAGATTTTGTTTTATAGATCATCAAGTAATAAAAACAGTTAGACGAACTTTCGAACGAGTAAGCAGTGAAGTAAATTAAAGCGTTGAGCTAGTTGTGGTTTCAATAATTTTTTTAATGCACGTATATCCTATATGCCGGTGTGCATTAATTAATTCATTGCATGATCTCCACTCTAATATAAAATCGCAACAAAGTACTATTGTTTACAACCTGGAGCAACAATGTATTGAGTGACATTGTTCGTGTTGTTAACGAAATCCTACGTGGTACAAATTGATTAAGTAGTGCTTTCAGTAGGGTATAATTTAAGATATTTTTTCAGATCTTTTTTATATTGTTTTAGTAGAAAGTCATTTATCAATTATAGATATTTACGCGCGGGTTCGAGTAACATGTCAGAACTATTGATATATCAGCTACCCAAGCTGAAATAGGTAGGGCGAAGTTCGGATCTACGACGAATTGGTCGATAGGCAAATTTACAACAAACAAATATTTCCTACGTCAATTGTTTTAATAAATGTCGAATAATGAACATTGATTTTATTAGAAAACGAAGGTTATCAAACTACCGACTACTCACCTCTTGGTCCATACAGAGTCATGTAACAAGGTTTATAACAATAAATTCGGCCATTGCGCTGAAATGTAATGATGATTACATTAAGAAAAACATTTTGTGGTATGGTAAATTATCTTATGACCCTGATTACCACTAGTTTCGGTTATGTTGCTAGTGAAATGTGACTTCATATAAATTATGATAAATAGATATTACTAAACTGATGTTATGATAAGAATAAAGAAGCAGGGATAAACAACGAATGCGATTTCTTGGGACACTTTCACCTAATTCGAAATCTGTACAATATTAACATTTAGTTTTGTACTTGCTTTATTCGGGAAATTTCAAGTATTTTTATAACATAAATTACTGTGTCTTACCTTTTAAAATTAAAACATTTAAACATGATTCTTGTATTCCATTCATTCTACTGTAGTGTCCTCATTTGGATGTGATTGTATTTTTCACATTCCCTGTGTGTTGAGGTCTCGTTAGTTATATATTTATATACCTTTCTTACGGTAGTTGAATCAATAACAAATCGAGTAAATATTCCAGCTAAATCATTTACTTCCTTCGCTTACCGATTAATCAGGTCAAATTTCAGTAGTAGGATAGTTTCTTCTCTCTACTATAAAGGTCTTTCAGTCACAAGTTGAACTCACGCGTAAAAGTCTCAAGGTCGTACTAAGTAGCCTGTCGCTTCAAAGCCGTAAAGTAGATCAAGATAACTATATCTTCTTGGATATTCAGCAAAAACTAGTGGTAAGGCCAATCAAAGTGTTAACGTAGATCTGTGCTCATTCTCTAGATATGATTATCAAATCTATCATAATGTAGGGGTCGTGTTATTTTGAAGTGACACTATGTAATAAAAGTCCAGTGTGTTGTAGAGTTTTCAGAGAGTTAACTAAATACTAGATGAACTTTCAGGTTTTTTGATAACAGCATTGTTAGTAGACCAATCAAACATTTTTAGGCAAAGATTAAATACAGTTATATTTTAAAGATATCTGGTCCAATAAAAATTTTCATAAAGTGAGGTGTGTAGTAATTTGTAAATAATAATCTCACCTACATTGTCATTACATTTCACATATTGTAATTTTTTGACTTCAAGATACAAATTAAAGCAGATTCAATAAATAACTCAGAGAAGTTACTGATCGTCATGGTGTTTGACGAAAATATGACAATGAGATTATGATTTATCATGTCACACAGTGAAAGTCGAATTACAGACGATACCCGTTGGAATCCCCTGTCATTTTGACCCTGTATCAAGGCGAATGTATCGTCACTTACATTGTTCGTAGCACAGTTATACATTGAGATACGTACAACTATGTGTAGATGCAACAGCGGTTGAACTTGACAACAAATAATTTTACTGAGGAAAAGATATTCTAATGAAACGTGATAAAATTAGTGTAAAATGGTGAAACTAAATAAGAAAAAACTAATGAAATTTGACGTTTTCTAAGCAAATTTTAGAGTTTTATGGAATATAATTTCTCCATGTATATTCATAGCATAGTAACAAAACTGTTCTATTGCATGAGTTAATGTAAGCATATCTGTCAAATTATCCTTTATTCGCAATGTTCTAACATGCATTACACCTACCTTGCAATGATAACCTGGTGTAATCGGTCTGTAACATCTTTCACACTTTAAACAGCTGCGGTGCCAGTCCTTACCCAGTGTTTCAATGCGTTCAGCTGTTCAATAAAAAGCCACTTTAAAATACTCACCGAAGTAAACTTCTTTGTTACACACTGGGCACTTCATTATTAAAACACACAAAGAAAATAATCCAGGTGCGTTGCAAACCAGCTTCTGAGTTAATATTGACTTGGTTCAGTCTTTAACATTTAAGTTGATTTATGACTAAAGGTTTTATTGTTTTTTCACGTAGGTTCGTCAGACCATTCGATCATATGATGATATACCTGCTGTTATTCAAGTTACCAACTACCAATAGACAAACTGCATTTAAAATTTTGTAATCAAATAATATGAAGCTATCAAGGTAGGTTGAGATAAGTAAATTTAAAACAGGGTGGTTTGTGATGAGGTGGAGCTTTTTAAAAATTAAAAATGTGGGTATGAAATATTTTATAGGAGATTTCGATATCATTTGAGAAAGCGATTTCTGATTCTCTTATTCATTGGTGTGTAGCCAATGAATTTGAATAAAGATCAATATTATCTTGATTAAGGATAGTTGTCTTCAGAGTTGACTTGCATTTTACTAAATTATCTATCGCTTATGGTTAACTAAAGAAGATGAAACTATTCGAATGGGTGAAAAATCTGATTGGTTTGAAAAGTCTAATGGAACTTACTTATTAGGTGTTCATATTTTTCAGTGTTAATTCAGGTGAAGCCCAACTACTAAAAACATTTTTTAGACTAATAGAAATCATCAGTCTGTTAGATGAGACATCATTGGTCGAATATCAGTAAATAAATACTATGTTTCAATATATTTCGAATAATATATTTTTATCGCATATATGCTTCGCAATGTCCCTAGATTTTTGGACGGTTTGAGACCGAGTGTACTCATCACACAGCTAGAAACATGTTTAGACAGATTTCCATTATAATCTGGTTATCCTCAAATGTGTTACACAAACAAATAGGATGAGTTAATACTCAAAATAATTCTGAATTTTTCGTCTCAATTACTTAAAAAACAACATAAATACAATTATTTTGTTTGACTTTTTAGTTTTCACAGAAAACTCGAACACAGATATTCAGAAAAAATATATTTGGTGAAAATCAAAAAGACCAAAAACTGTTATAAAAAATGATATATAATCAAACATGTAAAGTCAGAAATAAAAAAAATAAATATACTCAATTGAATGTATTGAAGACCAAACAGAAATTAACGCAAACATACATTTACTGAATAACACGAATAAAAAATTTCTACAAACAAATAAAGACAAACAAAATCATAATTCGAAAAAGTACTTAGGTGATTTCATTAAACACCGGAAACACATCATCATCATCATCATCATCATCATCATCATCATCATCATCATCATCATCATCATCATCATCATCATCATCATCATCATCATCATCATCATCATCATCATCATCATCATCATCATCATCATCATCATCATCATCATCATCATCATCATCATCATCATCATCATCATCATCATCATCATCATCATCATCATCATCATCATCATCATCATCATCATCATCATCATCATCATCATCATCATCATCATCATCATCATCATCATCATCATCATCATCATCATCATCATCATCATCATCATCATCATCATCATCATCATCATCATCATCATCATCATCATCATCATCATCATCATCATCATCATCATCATCATCATCATCATCATCATCATCATCATCATCATCATCATCATCATCATCATCATCATCATCATCATCATCATCATCATCATCATCATCATCATCATCATCATCATCCACATCATCATCATCATCATCATCATCATCATCATCATCATCATCATCATCATCATCATCATCATCATCATCATCATCATCATCATCATCATCATCATCATCATCATCATCATCATCATCATCATCATCATCATCATCATCATCATCATCATCATCATCATCATCATCATCATCATCATCATCATCATCATCATCATCATCATCATCATCATCATCATCATCATCATCATCATCATCATCATCATCATCATCATCATCATCATCATCATCATCATCATCATAATTATACTTTTTTTCTCACTGTATCTAGTGATTTGGATACTCTATTTTTATTCCAATTCATCATTCACATTAGGCTCAATTGATAAATTCTTATTTTAATGTTAGAAATATTTTACAGTGCATTCAACTTAAATACAGCAAATTAAAATAACAGATTTTCTGATTTTTCAACTAAGTTGCATACTTATTTATGTGTCAATATTCTAAACTGAATAAGAAATGAATGATTTGCTACACTGAAATCTATCATAATAAACTTTATTTACTTTATTGTTGGTTTGTATTTGGCAATGATATGTTAGCTAACCTACATTAAAATTAATATATATTGAAATTAAATATTTAGTTGATTTTTTTAAAATATACCATATACTATTTTCACTACTTTATAAGATACACCATATATGGTGAAGAATCGAGAAAAATGACTGATTTCTACATTTAACCTTATTTCCTTGTTGTAAAAACACGTCTTGCTATTTCAATGTTAAACACCCTTGTTCATGTTTGATCACGTAAAAGAATGCTACGAACTGAAGTGCTGATTTAAATTGGAAAATGGTGAAAATAAATTTGTTTTATGTGGTTAAGCTTATTATAAGTAACTGGAATATAACTAACGAAAGTTTTAAGTATATCAAATCGATCTTCATAGTGGAATTTCAGTAGTAGTAATATTAATCATAAAGGTCATTTAAAAACACATATCAGACGATCATTTTTGTCTTCACTAGCTGCTTAAACATTTCTCAGATTTAAAAATAACCTTAACATTTACTCAATATAGTAGGACGAGTAGGGTAATAACTAGAAACCTGCAAATTAACACCATACGGCTGAAAATGGAGCCAGACAGTTGGATTTGTACTGGAAGAAAGTTAAAACATTAAGGTATATTGTCTCAAACATTAGTTTTACTTATTCTTTCATGAAAATGGTCATTGTTTTGTCGATTACTTATTATTACTTTATGTTCAACGCTTGATTATTAGACAGTGCTGAGTAATTTTCTCAGAATATTTATTTATTGGTGTAGTGTTTGTTTTCTTAGCTTCCACGTCTATTATTACAACTAAAATATATGCTTGTAAACCATATGAGTAATTTCACCTGTATAGGGCAGCCTCATATATTTAGTTTATGAATATTATTTTTATACTAGTAGAGTGGTACCCCAAAAGTCAGTGGATAGTAAAAGATTTCGTAAAAACGGTTTAACCGAAATCTATATGAAGTATATTTTTGACGCTTAGGTTGCTGAGCTGAAAAGCAAAATATATCTATATTATGTCGAAATAATGGATAAAACTTACAGCTCAGGTGGATGCTTTCAGTGTTGTTGAGTTCTTCCAGCTATAAGGTCTGATTGTGAAGCTTTCATTGTGGTTCTGAATAACATCATCAGAGCTTAATTGGTCTAGAAGTGAGCTTCTTAGCTTTTCCATGAGCCTTAAATCAGCTTTTTCTGGTGTCATTGATGTAACTGGTTATCTTTGTAAGTTTGATTATCTTCAGCTGGACCTATAATACAATTGACTGTTTTGTTCCGTTGATCTTTGTCCAGACTATTGCCTGGCTTTTCCCGAATGAATTGGTAGATCAGGTCTAAACCAGTGTGTCTGTTAATTGCTGACTAATCTAAATGTCATGCTTTGAAAAATTCTCTGCCTTTCTTGGAGTTTCCGCGATCCGGAACTTCGACGTCCTCTCAGTGGGATTAAAGTCCGTAGCTGCCTACATGTACTAATATCAGTGATATCGCATCATTTCATTGGTAGTTTATGTTAATGTATGCGTAGGTGGAAAGGGAATCCGCCTGGTCAAATATAGTGTTCGTCAAGGTTGATATAATTCGTTCTGTAGATGATATTGTATTTGTCTTTTCGTCTGAATAAAATAGAGTGGAGCGAATATTTTGGTTTACGAGCGACATTTATTCCAAAACGTCTTGTGACCTTCGTGCTGATTCTTGAGATGCCTTTCACACATGGCGAAATCATCTTTTCCTTAGTTCCCGATGCTTATTTGTGATAGTATATTGATTTATTAATATACAGAAAAAGCAGAAGTGCTGGAAAATCAAGTATAAAGCAAGCAAGCCATACTGGTCAAATACTGGATAACGGCAGCAACAACCCAGCAGCACACAAGGCGAGTTGTATACAGACTCTATTCAAAGATCCAAAACACAATGCAGCACTTGGGACGTGAAAAATGAGAGGGAATTATCTCCTATCTGTTTTATGTAAAAATATCTACCCTAAAGGCTAGCTAATAAAATTTCGTACAATTTTTCCCATTGATCAAAACATGAATTCATTTTGTTTATAGTTTCTCACTAGTCGTTTATAACACAAACATAATAGTATTACGTATTGGAAATCAGTGCACTTACTTTACACCATAATATCGGAAAAGTTCTCATCAATAAATATTCATGAAAAAATTAGAAATTACTGAAGAATTATAAGAGATGTTCATATGTTAAATAATGTCAATCTAGAGATTGAATATGCTTTAGTTTATTGGGAGCATCGAATGTTTCGGAGTTGGAATAAAATGAATTCATACTTCAAGAGCAAGCAGTGAGCATAAACATGCAAGTTTACCATAAGTAGAATGTGATGGACCTTTTTGCTTTAAGTTTTTAGAATTAATCCTTACTCATGGAAAAGTAGAACAAATGTCTTTTTCTACCTATCTTTTCTTGTCATATAATTACTGTTAATACGTTTCCATTTGTAAGGTATTTTCGAGCATCTTCACAAAAATGTTGACTGTATTGGATCTACTTGGAACTTTACTTCCTAAAAAATTTCTGAATGTAGTTTAAACCTATAAATAACAAGAGATTCGGGAATATAATTTAATTTTTTGTTTGACTATCAGTCATAAAAAAGTAAAATTTGTCTACGGCATTGATAAGAAGCCATTAGTAATGAAATGCTTCTGGCATTGCTACTGGAAGCCCAACATCTTACACAGGTCTTACGAGTGATTTTCAATTATTATTTCAAGAACAGCTCCTAGTTTTTTCAAATAACTTAGGTATGATCTACATTTTTATTTCGCTACCAAGCAATTCTGTCAGTTGGTATTGAGTTCATTCTTTATTATCGACCTCTTTTATTCATAAACCATGGACAGAAGTGAGTTAGATCATCATTTAAAACATGGAAACACTGGACGGCCGTTTTATCCTAGTATGGGACTCCTCAGAAGCGCGCACCCACTATTCCGCTCGTGCGATTAGGCTCTACATCACTTAACCGTAATACGTCGGCGTTAATGTCTGACCACAATCAATCCACATTGTTGCGTGACCATTTTCCATTCTCTCGGGTGAGTAACTGTCTCACACCCGATACCGATCACCTACACTGATTACAACTTTTCACTAAAACTCTGGAGATTTTCTCTCAAAGCTAGTTAGGACGAAACATTCATTCAATGCTCCTACGTTTTCAATGGTGGTCTACTTAGTCAAGTTCATGATTTTAATGGAATCTCCACAACCCCATACCGAAGATAATAATTTACTGGTATATCTAAGTTATAAGCAAACAGATGGTGGCTAGCAGTGGAATACAGGATGCGCGTTTCACCCCATTCGGGGCTCATCAGCTGGATACACATGCATCCAATAGTTGATGTTCACTCGGAGACTGCACATATGTCAATAAGAGATTGATCAATCGCAGACCTAAACGTCAATGCCGAGATCCAAAAAGCCAATACAAAAATGAATTATATCTATGTTATACTACTCATAGTTTTTAAGTAATCTGAGTTTTGGTTGGAATGATTGGAAATAATTGTTTCATTTAACACACCCGAGCAAAATTGTTTTGGAGATTTGATGAACGTATCTTCCAGTCAGTCTGTTTTTAAGCTCAGCAGTCGGTAATACGTTAGAGTGAGAGCCACTTGTTGGTGGATATTCTTACTGAGTCTCAAATCAATAGTAAGAATGAATCCTCCGCTCATTATCTTCATTCCTTCAGTATCTTGTCTGCTGAAGTGATGAAATATTTTATGGTTTCAATTTTGGCTATAAGCGCCGAACGACATCGAGTTTTCAGGATTTATACACATACATATATGTCATTCCAGATATCTGTTGGAACTGAAGTGTATTTATTATTGTCTACTTACTATTTGTCCATGCCCCAACTAAATAATCCATTGACCGATGATATTTCGGATGTTAGCTGCAGGGTTTGATGAAGGTCAGCATTATAAGTAAAACTATAGAGTGAGTTTTAGGAACCTGTGAACTGAGGTTACCTCCTATTCCCAATGAGTGTTTCACTCAATACTTTCGATCAATTTCCTATTCATTTAGTGGGTGGCTGCTGAATATTAGTGTAATTTTCACCGAAGATTTCATTTCAAGCGTCTGGAGTTATCCGCAACTTTCTCTAATGCATATGTTAGTTTAGTTCAGGCCAATATACAATATAAGAAACACAAAAATACAGAAATTTGGGGCTTGAAATAAAATTTTCGATGAAAAGTGGGCTTAAATACCCAGGACTCATTAGTTAAATGAACGGTAAAGTGACAAGTGGTGCTGGGCGTGACGGACCTCGCGCAAAACTTAAATCAAGCTGCTTTGTAGGGTGATTAAGACCTTTATCTGCACTAAGCGTGACTGAATATGAATAAAGCAACACTAATTTAACCAATATATGCATATTTATTCTCAGGCTTGTTGATCATTCTTTTTGGGCGCAAATATGTGGTTTCAGCTAATAATCAAAATTTCTATACAATATTAATTTGGGTAATTTATCACAACTGTAAAAGACATTAAAGATAAATTTTGTGACAAACTATTGCTATTTTAAAAACCACAGAGAGACGGGTAATAATCAAAGGTTTCCTTTTGATATTTTGAATGTTCTTCGATTCGTAATTGGATTGTGACCAAGAAGGTGAAGCCTCTAAATCAACATGATTCTGTTGTGTGTAATTTTATCGTATTTATGTACTTCATGATTTAGAACAACGAAAACGTTTTAAAGTGATCAATTCTGCATATATTCGTTTGTGATGGTTGCCATATGAAATATACACCATATTGAATCTTGAAATGTTTTTTTTATCAAATCACAATAAGCTAGTTATTTTTGTTTACTTACTAGTAAGATTCATAAATGTGTGGTATCAATAAGAAAGAATTAGTTCAACGTTACTACGGTTCTTATTAAAGTATAATATACGGGGGCATATTATTGATTTTAATCCAGAGCAGCTTTTGATAAAAATCCCTCAAGATGTTTGAAGAATGAACTATATCACAAATTTTGTAAAATAATTTATCACTAAAAAGTGCGACAGATCTTTGAACCTTTTCAATTCAAAGAATCTTCCGGAACCGCATACTATGATTGTGAACCATAATTTAGAATAGACTTTATTAAACTCCTCTACACCATTATCATTAAGTCTATGAATGCAGTTATTGATGATTGGTTTTCGAGGATTCAGTTCCTTTGTTATAAACAATTGTTTGAGATGCATTGACTTTTGCTATCGTTTGGTGAACTGGCTGGCTTCAATCAACATGTTTTATGTGTTCCAAACCAATAAAGCTGAGATGTCCGGGTATTGTCTGTTGATCGAAGACTTGGTGGGCAAACCAATTTGTTTAAAATCAGTGGCTTGGTGAAGTATGAAAATCATACATTAAATACATCGTTTGCACTGTCTTTTATATACTATATTATTCCTTTAATTCACTTGTTATTTCGATTGCTCTCCGATCTCCTGCCGACAGATATTCTACTTCCGATTGCTGCTAAACACTATTTATAGCTGTCAGCCTAAATCGCAAACACCACACTACTACTTAAATACAACCCGCAACACAAGCCATCCAGTCTTATTCGGCACAGTCCAGACAGAAAGAATATAAGTGAGAGACGGAGATTAATTTTCACATTCAAAACAGACCCAACATTATATGTACATTGATTAATAGCTAGTTTTCGAATAAACCTTGTGGGCGGCCTATGCTCCTTCACGAAGGGTGACAAGCGTAGGTTTTGAGTACACTCAAATCCGCAGCACTCACTATTAATTAATCAATAGCTCACATTAAGATGAATTACAGACATCGTAAGATCGAGATCCTACAATTAACATGTATAGTTGAGCTATACCCTCAATGTTTACCAGTAATTTGATAGACGTTTCTATTTCCCATAATTTGTTTTTGATTTCACTTGAGTCATACAAGAGGAACTTATTGGTATACAAATAAACACGCATTTATATCGTTTACTGGATTATTTGAAGTTAATTTATAGCAAGCTGTCACATAAGTGTAGACAATTTTATGTGTATTTATCAAAATTAAAATCGGCTGATAAAATTCGCATAATCACGTAATTTGCTGAAATTTTACATTATTCAATGTTAGAAACTTGACGACAAGTTCCGAGATACATTTCTAGAGAATTAAATACAGACAATATATACCTTCACGTTTCATTTGGCTATACAGTCCACTGAAGTTTTATATTGGGTAGATATGATGACGAATTACTAGTGCAACAGTTAAGAGATCAGAATACTTTAAAACTCTATTCCATATAAAGTCGAAAGTGTAACCTGGAAAACACAATTGAAAAAATGGAGGGAAGTTTTCGAATTTTATTAGTCTTTATTTTGTGATTGGAACGATCAAACAAAACATGGACGGTTTTTTCTTACTTTTTTCAACAAACAGTAAACAAATATATGCACACAAACAAAACTTTAATCTATTGAATCACAGTTTGACTCACGATACACTGGAAAATAGATCAAAATGTTAGGAAAGTGAGGAGGGGGATGGAGGAAGAATGAAAATAAAGAGGAATAAACACCTATATGTGCGTATTATCAGTATAACAATACGAATAAAGCAAAAAAGGAAATGAGTGAATGTATGAAACGAAAAGACACGTACGACACAAGACTGCAACTATAAACAAACGATCCACAGATATTTATGTAGTGATAGCACACAGACAAGCGTTTACACGATGCGAATAAACTTTGAAAATTTCACAAAATAGTTCGCTTGAAAAAAGGAAATGATTCGTTATTATATCACATTCAGTTGACAACATTTTGTCAGACATGATGCACCGCCAAAATATATGTTTATATGTACGTAATAGTTATAAAAATATACTAGTATTGCAAAACACCGTTACAAAAGTGCAGTTATTGTGTATATTTCGAATGATTCAGGCAGAGAAAAGAGTTAAACAAATACATAATTTATATACTTTACTTTTAGAAAAAGAGTAAATTCATGAAAATTGGGAAATGTAAATAAATACAAATGAAATACGATTCTTGGTGTACGAAACACATATCTTATATTGGTACAAAGATCATTGAAAGTTAACGAAACCTACTCACTATGTATAGACAAAAAAGACTAATTCAAAGTTAACTGAGAATATAAACAAATTTTTCATGTGATATGAAAGAAAGACCATGAGGTGAAAGAAAGCAAGCAAACAATCACAACAGTATACAATAAAATGCGACTAAAAATTGAACGTACCCCCTAACAGACAAATATCACAAGACCAACACCAAAATGACATGACAGATCGCCATCTTGTAATATATATAATTTAAAGAGAGGAAATCATGGAAGTTTAAACAAACAAAAGACACCAAAAATAGTCAATCATCGCAGTTTAAAATAATAAAACTTGGAGTCACATAGAAATATAAGAGGCATGATAAACAACGGTAAACAAAAAAAATTAGAAAAGGAATCACAGAAAGATTGGTCTTGTTCAAGACCCACTTCTGAGTACTGGTGCGAAATCATGAAGTAAAACAACAACAAGGAATGGAAAAGTCGGCTGGTATTAAGACATTTGTCACAATTCCCAGCTGAAGAGATGATACTTGACTAGCATGTCTCCGGTCGTCTCTGTTGCAGCTGTTGTCATGCTACTATCTATTTCATTCAAATTCTCATCATTTGGTATTAGAATTGATGATAAAGACAAACATGGCGGATCATTCATTGGATCGACAACAGATGAAGCAGTCATTAAACGTTGTAAAGGTTTGACTTTATGCAAGTCTAATGCATTACTCATCGTAGATATTACCCTTGAGCTGGATTTATTGGTACGACGCGGCAAACTCTCCGATGATAAAGCAAATAATTTAGACGCCGTAAAACCAGTGTGTCGAATATGATTTAAATTTTGAAGACTGTTTAATTCGTATGTTGGTGATAAATGAAACGCGAATTGACTAAGAACACTATTAAGAAATTACAAAAAGGACAGTGCTATGTGAATAATCATTGGTAACAATATCTATAAAAATTGAAAGCTGCTGAATAGAACAACTGATGAAAAGCAAATAAATACACTACAAGTCCAACATTGAAATTAATGAGCGAATATGACGCGTTATGTTTTATGTGGTTAATCGATTGGGACTGATTCAGTGTTTAGGTAGATGTGACACAATTTAAAGATGGAATGTATAACACTACAAAAACTATGAATACGTATTCAGTGATTAAGATCTCCGGAATTTTTCAGTAGATGGGGACAGATGATAATTTCAAATAGTGAGAATCTGACTGTTTGTTGTACCAATTCATTAAAACACCATTAATACGGTGCATTTATGATGCGAATAACCTAAAAGGTTAGCCTTTATGAACGCATAGAAACATTAAGAGTAAAGAAATTGTTCCCTACTAAAACGGTTCCATATTTTTATGGTATGAGGAAATGTTTAGCCACTATGCAACTCTTTACGTTTGATTAACCCAACTACGGATAGAGAAGACAAATACTAAGTAAAAAGTTTCGAATAAATTGAGCATTGGGTTGATTGTTATAAATAAAAATAATATATTTGTAATATCCCAATGAGTAGAAAATTGGATTTTCTGACGTTTCGTGACTTAGTGTAAGTCACTTCTTCAGAGAACAAATAACCAAATTAAAATTCATCCAAGTTTAAATAGTACTATTGTAAATTGAACTATTTAAACTTGGATGAATTTTAATTTGGTTATTTGTTCTCTGAAGAAGTGACTTACACTAAGTCACGAAACGTCAGAAAATACAATTTTCTACTCATTGGGATATTACAAATATATTATTTTTATTTACTAAGTAAAAAGGCTGTATTCTCGGAAGACGGAATAGAGAACGTATATATATTTGTTAATTCCTCAAACAAGATTTCTATTACCAACTTTTACAAAGTTGCTGCTTCATTTTGATTGTGGCGAATCGACGAACTGGTGGTGAAATCATTTCTACCTATAAATATTTCGTATAAACTAAGGAAAATATGACTTGTTTTGTCACTCTATTTAAACATAATTCTATTTCTTCAGCGTTTTTTTAATCATATCTGGTCTGGTTGCCACCTAGCTGTTACATTAAATACTCACTTAACTTCAATATTTAGCAAGCTCACGTTTATACAAACCACAAAGTACAAATTCATGCTTCAATTTGATCTAATGAAACAATTTATTATTATATAAAAATGAAAACTGTTTTTAACCTATACACATACCGTAATTCACATTTAATTTGAACCCAACCAGGACTGCGAAGATATGACCAAGGATGATACCATTTACTAACTACTTTAACTGATGAACAAAGAATTTCGAACCATAGATGTAATAGTTGTTCGCTTAAAAATTGTCAGAAAAAGTAATTAAGCTAAGGATATGAATGTTGGACATGATCATAAAACTTTAAAATCACAAGTAAAATATTTAGTACAGCTGATACTTCAGTGAAACATATTAATACGTTTGTTATACAAGTATCATTAATTCAATCTGCCGAAATGTGAAACATCAGGTTTTGAAAGCAAAACGTCATCTGACATGAGAGAATTATTACTGAAGTTTTCATTGTCTTTAAAGCGAATAACAGCGTAATCTTAAAGGAGAAAACTATTAAAATTTTCTTGACGTTGGTTGGTAGTTGAAGGTGACTGCTATTTCTAAATGGATATACATTCATAGCGCAAACACTTTGGAATAACACGGCATCGAAAATTTACTAAACAAATGAAGTAATAAAATTGAGGAAAAAAGAAAGAGACGAACTCTCTATGGAGAAAATAAACAAGAAAAATAATTTTAGAAAAGATCAGTTGAAATACATCTAAGAAAGATTTCTTTTCTTTTAAAAGAAAGTTACGGCAGCATTACCACTAGCCTCTACGAAATCGCTAACCATAAACAAACATTTAAACTAATTAGGCTATGTACTCGAGGGATAACGGCCATGATATACAACAGGTATCATATTCCATCATCAAAGTGAAGATTCTACAAAAACCATGAGGCAGATGACCTTCCCATAAACAACCACAACAATATGCATAGCAATATGGAGTGTATGAGCAATGTGGCAGATCGGCAGTATCATTCGAATAGCTATAGAAATGAGAAAATATAAGCTGATCAGATCATGCTTAGGACAAGTGAAACTCGTTAGACGCAATCTGAAAAGAGATGACTAACCCCAAGATAAATTGTTGTTTTCTCATTATCAAGGAAAAGATACTCCATACACAAGCAATGGCACTGATTCTCTCCACAGAACCACAAAAGCCACTAATAGGATGAGAAATCCACGCATCCAACATCAGCAACCCATCCTCCGAAACAAACAAGCAAAATTTACCAATGTTATACAATGCTACGTACTCAATAATGATGGAAGTGGTGGGTCAGTTACATGAGGGGTTCGAGTTCATCACATATATGTGTGGAGACCAAACGTCATATCTCACCGTAAGTTCGAAGCAGACATTAAATGCATGAATAGAACTTGTCAACAAACTGAAAAGTGAGCCCTGGACCGGACTGCTTGGAATTCGCTAGTAGGTTATTTGTGCCCAAAAGGGGTATCATGTTTAAGCAAGCAGTGTTAAGCTGGAATCAAACGCTTCACATTTATTGGATGTAGCATACAAACTGGTACGAGATCCAGTATCCCCTGATTTTTAATGATTCACAATAAAAGCTAACATTTAATTAGCCGAATAAGAATAAGCGACTGTACTGAAGCTAAAGTCAGTCAGTCAGCTACAACGTAGAACCATGCCCTTATGTGCATCGGTCCAGGTTGCCATACCGCATCAGCACAACAAGATGAACACCGGATTCATAACAGTGGTTAGGTAAAAGGTGGTAATATATAAGAGAAAGATTGCATATAGAGATATAGTACAAGAAGAAAGAATTGGTTAGTAGAAAGAAAGATATGAAGCGCTTTTAATCTCTTAGTTTAAGGGAAGAAACCGAGTGTATACACCTACGCCATTGTGATCGATTCTGAGCCATGTCACCAAGAGTCTCCAACCATTGATTACGATAGTCACGCGGACCCCAACCAAGTAGTCTGCATCTACCAACATGGCTCAGACTAGAGGTTAGTGCCTTCAAGCACTGATGCCACGTTTTGGTTTGGCCGCCCCTAACTTTCTTCCAACCATCCCCAACACCGGATAGCATTGCACGTCGTGGTAATCGGTGTTCAGGCATACGTAACACGTGGCCCAACCATCTCAGTCGATGAAGATTCATAACCTCATCAACTGATTTACCATCCTTTCCTAATACCCTGCGTCTAACCTCACTATTACTTACCCGATTATCCCAGCAGACGCCAGCAATATTTCTAAGGCATCTGTGGTCAAATACTAGCAGCTTGCGAGTGTCTTCTACTCTTAATGGCCATGTTTCGCTACCGTAAAGTAAAACAGAACGGACTGCCGCGCAGTATACTCGTCCTTTTATTGATAGACGGATATCTCGCCTTCGCCACAGGTGACGTAAGTTGGCAAAAGCCAAACCAGCTTTTCGAATCCGTGCTGAGATTTCGTCCGATACCAACCCATTAGGGCTGATCAGACTTCCAAGATAAGTGAAGTTGTCAACGCGTTCGACTACTTCACTCCCTATCCTTAGTTCAGGTGTTAACGCAGACCAGTCCGGAAGCAACAACTTGCATTTCGAGGGAGAGAAGCGCATTCCAAACATTCTGGCATTGTTGCTCAGTGCTACCAGAAGACTTTGCATTTTGTCAGCGTCTTCACCAAATAGGACTATATCATCTGCGTATTCTAAGTCGATAAGTGGACCTCCTGGAAAGAGATCAATACCCGAGAACTCAGTCGACGAGAAAGTTATTTCCATCAGTAGGTCTATGATGAAGTTAAACAAAAATGGGGAAAGTGGACATCCTTGACGGACACCACTTGAGGTTGCAAAAGTAGATGACAGTTCGCCATAAGCTCTGACTCGACTAGTAGTGTTCGAGTAAAGAGCCTTCACAAGGTTTATGTACTTCTGAGGTACGCCTTTCAATGACAGACACTGCCACAGAACCTCGCGGTCTACCGAGTCAAATGCTGCTTTTAAGTCAAGAAAGACCACCATCGTCGGACGCCGATAAGTGTGCCTGTGTTCTAGAACCTGACGAATGGTGAATATGTGGTCGATGCAGCCACGACCAGGTCTGAAACCAGCTTGGTTTTCTCGTGTTTGCAGTTCACGAGTCTTAGTTAGGCGTCTGATAATTATCGAGGCTAGTATTTTAGATATTATATTAGTTAAACTAATCCCTCTGTGGTTGTCACAGGATGATTTTGACCCTTTCTTATATATTGGGACGATAAGTGATTGTGACCAGTCAGATGGAATAACGTCTAACTCCCAGATCTTAGCTAAAATATTAGTCAACCTAATCGCTAAAATTGGACCACCATCCTTAAAGACTTCTGGAACCAGTCCATCTGGTCCAGCTGCCCTTCTTCGTTTCAGATTATCTATAGCCTTTTGAACTTCAGCAAGAGTTGGGGGACCTACTTCAATGTTCCATTCACGCTGTCTGGGAATGGAGGGTAGTTGTAGAGTCGCTGAAGGCCAGCTGAACTGTTCCCTAAAGTGTTCCGCCCATCGTTCTAAACGTCTGGACTGAGAGCAGATGAGAGTATCGTCTTTTTCCGATATAATCTCACTTACACTTGACTTATTAATTCCAGTTTCTTTTATTAGTCTGTAAAGTTGTCTTGTGTTCCCTATAGTCGCCGCCTTTTCCATCTCTTTTGCTTTCGTTGCCCACCACTGCTCACGGTCGTTTCTTAAACTTTTTCTTAACCTAGATCTGATTTGTTGTCGCTCTTCATCATGTTCGGAACCTGATGGGACGAATTTGCGAGAGTCCATCAGTGTAATAGACTTTGAAGAAATCCACTGGTTCTTGGAAACTCTGTGGTTTAAGTTGCTAATAGATGTCACTGCTGCTTCCACAGCTGCTTGTATGTCTTTCCAAGCAACATCTGGGTCAGCCTCGTGTTCAGAACTACTTAAGTGTGAACTCAGTTGTTCTTGGAACCTATTTTTGGTTTTCTCGTTACTCAATTCAGTTCTAATTGGTCTTTTTAATGTGGCTTTTTTGCGTCCGGTGAGGCGCAAGCAGATGCGTGCCCGTATTAGGGCATGATCGGAGTCCAAGCAGGTACTCCAGAATGAGCGACAATCTTCTACCGACCCTCTCCAACGATGACTGATGGCAATATGGTCTATTTGAGTCCATCGTTGGTTTGGTGTAGGGGGTCGCCATGTTAGACGATGTCTCTCCTTATGCTTAAAATTTGTGTTTGCTAAAAATAAGCGATTGTCTGAGCACAGTTGCAGCAGACGATCACCATTATCTGTTCGCTGTGCCGGAATGCTAAAATATCCACCTAAATGCCTTTCTGTTTGGTTTAAGCTACCTATCTGCGCATTAAAGTCACCCCCTACGAGTACTATGTCTGAGCGTTTAGCTTTCTGAAGAAGTTCAGAAAGCTTCCTGTAAAATTCATCCTTCACTTCATCGGAGCTGCAGTCAGTGGGAGCGTAGGCAGAAACGACAAAAAGGCAACGACGTGTGTCCCTATCCTTCCGAGTTCTTACGGATCCGTTTAGCCGAACAGCACATAGACGACTGTTGATGGGGATCCACTCTAGCAGTGCTTGTTCCGCCCTCATGCTTAGTGCTATGCCTACACCTGCCAGTCCACGAGAACTGGCCATCGGGTCACCAGATACACGTAGGGTGTATCTCGTTGGCTCTCCGTTTTGCCGAGGTGAGGTCAAGTGAATGACCACACTGGAATCCTGTATGCGTGTTTCGGAGACACAGCATACATCGATGGAAAGAGACTCTAGGGTTTTAGCAAAGGAAGCCTGCTGACCGATTTGACATAAAGTGCGTACGTTGAAAGCTCCAATGTGTAGTTTGGAGCGAGGTTTCAGTAGACCTGGGACAGAGTTTTGAGCACTAGAATCGTTGGCTATGGTGACACTTGAGGAAGAAGCCGAAGGAGGAAGTTTAGGGTTGAAAGTCGATGTAGGAGGGATAATAGGAATTGAAGAGGAAGGTTGATTATGAATACAGTGGTCTTGGGTGCTGTTAGAGGTATGAGGGCGGTTATCACTTCCCGGTTGCCCACACCGTGGAAGGGTTCTTCTGTAGGTACCTGAAAAGGAAATTGGATTAGAGGCGGTCTCGGCGACCTGAGAGCGTGACCGCAGTGCCCAAGGGACAACTGCTTGAGGCCGGTCGCGCACGGCCCTTTTGTGGGAGGTTTTTGATGAGTTAGCTCCGTTCTTCAAAGGACCTTACCGCCGGAGACGGAAATCCATGAGGCAAGGTGAGGTGTGCATTTTTAGGGTCGACCTTTTCTAACCCCACCCCTCCTTGTGGGAAGGCAGCATCGCTGTCATGCTGGTTGTCTGAAGGAAACACCTTACTGCTGTCACACCTCTGTACAGTCAGCAGTACGACTTCGCCTTCGGACCTTAGGTTTGTTGCTTTTAGTCTTACCGCTCTTCAACCGACCTGTCTGACATGGTAGGACCTTGAGGAACGGTTGTTCCAGCCAGTATAGCTCGGTTGCTTCATCACGATAGGCTAAAACAAGGAATCAAACAGTTATGGAAAATTGGGTTTACAACTAGTGCTTTCCTCTGTCTATAAATATACAGAAGTGAATGTTAAAAGTGGATTCAAATACTGAAAGACTGCCAAAGGGCGGATTATTAATTACTAAGCAATATTATTTTCATTTTAAGTCTTTATACGTAGAATTTTTTTTCGCATTCAGTCAATAGAAAGCAGATAAAACTATCAGTTTTACATGTAAAGACAGAATCGAAAAAACAAAAGCTAGGAAAACTACTCACTTTAAACCTGAGCAGATCAAGGAACGAAATTTGATATCCATATGAGCATTAACTAAATCGTGTGACATGTTAATACTATGTATTGTCTGTACAAACGTGTATGTTTTTGTGTATAGACAGTATATAAGCATTCGTAGGCGGATCGGACGCGGTGAGTAGGCGTTTTCGGGAAAGCGCATGTGATTCCGATAGTCAAAATAGAAACAGAAAAAAAACAGGTTGAGCTAAATATAGCGACAAACTATGTTGTTTGGTATAAAAATGAAGTTATGTGGCTTATGGTTGTATACATTGCAAATAATAATAGTAATGGTTATAATAATAATAACAATAAACTCTTAAATAATTCGTGTTTCTGGAGTCAAATGACGTAAATAGTTAACAATGTCACGTAATACTCTTGAAAAATATATGGATGGTGGAAGGTAGAAAAACGCCTAAGATGGGATTTTAATCAGTTATTATTCTGCAAAATAACATTAGACTATAAAATAAGTTTGTAATTATTTCGTAAAAATGTCATTATTAGCTTAAATCAAATAGGCCAATATGTGATTAGTTATACAGAATGAGGAAGCAGGAAACAAAGATAATTACACAATGATCGAAATAAATTCAATAAATCCTAAAAGGGGATACCACTTATATGTCTACTAGGACAATATTGAGTAATGAGGTCTCCACAAGATTCAAATGATGCTGACAGCTGGAATTTCCATGACATAACTGTAAACAAAACTTGCTGTAATCAGTGAGATTAAAATTAGATTAATGGTGAGCAAAGCTGATAATACGGAAGCATACACTTATACTGAAATGTGAATATCTATGATTAGTTTACTTTTTTGTCGATTTTGATTCTCGTTTACATGTTTAACAACAAAGCTAAACAATAGTTGAAAGACTATAGAAAAAAGATTAATAATGTGTACATACAAGCATGACAACTCACTCTATATAATACTTCTTCCGGACTGAGGACTTTGCCTTCTTCGTCCAATCGGAAGGTTCTACATAATACTAAACGTGAGTAAACAGAAGAGAAATCTCTTTCTACTTCTTTAGCCGCAGCTTCTTCAATAAAATGCCATGGATGGCAACCAGTATCACCGAGTAGACGTGGTCGCTTCAATCCATGTGAAAATACAGCTCCAAGTGAATGGCACAAACTAAAGGAAAAACAAGCGACGCAAGTAAGAAAAAGATAACCAGGTTTTACGAATTTGTGTCGAGATTTTATCAGACGTTAACCAAAGGTGATTAGATTTGAGTGGCCCGTTGATATAACTCCGATTTGATCGTATGATGTCCACGAAACATGAATGCCGGCTACCCTCGTATATAATTATCGACTTGATTAGCGTTAAAAAATAAAGGTACAAAATAAGTCGAATACGAGAATGAATTTTCGATATGTATATGTAATACACTCGTTACCCCAGACAGACAAGTTCTGGGGCAATATTTAGGATTTAGAGGGGGAGAAACGATGTATAAAATGGTGGAATGCTTAGGAGGACGTAAAGGAAGATAGAATGTTATTATACAAATATTATACATAGCCTTTCAATTAGATAAAAATCAATCATATTTGAGTGACATATTCCAAGCCACTTTAGATGGGATTAGATTACGAAAAAAAACGTGAAACGTCAGGGTTAGCGATGTGTATGTGGATATGTTATGTAATTTAATTTAGTGAGCAAACACGATTACGTTTAGTCTTAAAAATCTATCAAATTTTACTTTTGAAATAATAAGATGCCTTGAACGTACCAGTGATTTGATTTATGGGCCAAAAATACTCTGATCCAATTAATCAATAATAATACGGAGTATAAACGGAAATGTAAAACGTGTTAAATTATTTTCTGGGTAGTAAAAGATAGTACGAGATAAATGGTTGGCTTTATTAGTATTCTGATTAGTAGTTGAGAATGTTTTCGTGGACTGTCGATCGTGAGTGGATTCACTAGATGTACTCAATAGCTGGTTGATGAGTGTGACTTTATGTCCCAAAGTCGTGTATTTAACTTACTAAGTTGTAAATTCTTTTGCTAATTGTACATTAGTATGAGTGTAAGTGAGATAATAAAGATTATTTAAGAGAGTTTGGAAAGAAGAGAATTGAGAGAAATTAAGAATGGAGTAATAATAACAAGTACTATAATACAACCTATAGTAGATGGTGAACTTATTTCCAAATTTTATTTTTTATTCTGAAGGGAGAAAAAAAGAATTACTCTATTCTTTATCTCAATAAAAACAAATAATTGATGACCTTAATTTCGTTCCAAAAAGACTCTAGAGAAGCAATACTTAATCCCACTACGTTAAGAAGTGGTTAGAACAAAATGAATATTTTCTAACCACATTCTATTCACTTTAACTTATCTGTGTATAGATTTATTATTCTGCAAAAAACCCAATAACCTAAATTCACTTGTATTATTAATAACCGGATAAGATGGTAAACACATGTACAATTCAAGAATGCTTTGACTAGGACATAATTGGCAACTCAATAGGTAAACACATAAGCCTATCAGAACAAAAATGTTGAAAAGTTTAGTCATTTTAGTTAAATATAAGTACATGCATTTTATCATCTTTGAACTTTGATCAATGTAACTAGCAAATCTTTTAAAAGGTGTGGTTATAAAAATATAAGAATTGTGATTAAGATATATAATGATTATAAAATTACCTTCCGCGAACAAGGCCAATAATTAATCTGTCTACACCATCATCACCAGCTGGAGAATAATTTTTTCCACGTTCATCTAACAATTCAACAAACTTGGCAGGAAACCAACCTCGTTGACCGTTTAGTTCACCGATCCAACAATGTTCGTCATCTGAGTTAATAATGGTTAGGATATCATTTTTATGAAATTCCAGTTCATCTACTTCAAAGCGTTCAAAATCGATCAATGCTTTGGCACGTCGTCTACGATGTTGTACAATCTATGGTTTTTAAACAAATAGTATGTTTAAGAAACTAAAAAAGTGTTGATAGTAGTTTTGATTACTGTGTTTTACTACATTCTGATGTCTGTACACAAACACCTATCTTCTATTGAATGGATGGTGATAGTCAATCGAATCTCAGACGAAACGAAACATTACAATGTAGCCAGAAATCATTGACTAATGAAAACAGCCTGTAGAACAATGATTTAATAATTAGAAGCGAAATTCTGTTCTAAGTTATCTGTTGCAACAACGAAACAGAATAAAATATTTGTCTGCTTCTGATATTTCCTGAACAATTCATACTTTTCAGACTTACTATGCATAGATATAATATACAATATAGGACACAAATACTGAGTAAATGAGACACAATATTGTAAATGAAACAATTTTTAGATCATTTTTCTACATGACATGTGTTGACAACAAACAAGGCAATAATTAATGATTTTTTAAAAATTTGTTTTGTGATCTGATGACGTAGGACATAAATATAAAATACTTATTTTTATTGAGTAATTGGTAGATTATCTATAATTGATCGAAATGATGTAAACAATTGAGTGCAGAGATCATTTCTTATAGTGGCGACAGTTGATTGGAGCAGACGTTTGTATGTTCAAAACCTATAATACGAACGAAGTTAATGAATTAATCTCTTTAAATAATCAAATTACTAGACTCTGAAATGTCGTCAAAAATCCTCAATGGATTATAGTGGTTTGGTTACAGAAGTTAACTGTTCGAAAGTCCTGAGGTTAGGCGAGCCAGTGCTGGAACGAAATACGTCATGGTAACAACTACGTAATACCCTGAAATCAATGAATTGTCGTACAGACGCATAGCTCTACCATAATACCAGTGGTTTAATACGTGACAGCGGTGTCTTTGAATGGCTACATTTACGATATTAAAAATCCAGAAAAGGACTTCAGATACAGTGATTTTGAATTAAATATCTCTAAAATTAGAATGGTTTGTAAATACTGAGTAGGATGTGAGGAATGAATTAATGAATGAATGTATTAAGACATGCATTTTCCCCTTAAAATTGAGCCTAGTATGTCTGCAAGATTACTTTGATCGAAGAATATACACGACAAAAGGTAAGCTAACTAGAGCCGATATGAATATTTTGTTGTACATGTACAAAAGTCCACTGAACCTTATTTCATAAGTAGTCAAAATAATCGAGTACTCTAAATGAAAAAGATTGCAACTACTAATAATTATAGCGACGTGAATGAGTATAAATATATTTCGATTAGAAGTAGTATTTAAATAAAAACTGAACAAACGAGTGAGCAGAAAAACAGAGAGAAACAGTATGGAAAAGCAAAAAAGGTGATGAAATACAGAATTAATGGAAGTGAAAAGTAAGTGATACAGCAACAGTAAATGGACAACAAGATAGGAGTTCCCTTACATAACTGTGAAAACAATAGACTGTACTTTGGGTCGATGTACAGTGGTTGGATAAAAACTTACGAAATAAGCCTATTATATCGAAGATATGAAAAGTTTATAAATAAGAATCTGAATAAATGATCATGACAATTCGATTTTTATATTTGAATATGAACACTGACGTATATTCGTTTTCTTTTCTGCCATAATTTGGATAAGAAATGCTTTTTTATACATGTCTAGATTCAGAAACAGTTTGAAAGAGAAAGACAAAAACGAATAATTTCACGGTTATAATTAAACAAGAAAGTGTGTCGACAAAAAAGGAACTTAATATACGATGCAAATGTAGTCGGATAATGCCCTCAATTTCCTATTGGTTAGCAGGAAACAAATGTTGGTTTTTAGACATCGAAAGAATTAAGTGAAAAGTTCAAATGAGTAGTCCCAAACAAAATGGAAACATATGTAGTGCTTAATGATTCTTAGAGTTTCTGATATCCATTAATGATAGGTTTCATTAAGTGAACGACTTATACGAGATTTATATAAACTGTCGTGAGGTCTCTAAGTACTGAAGACCGATGAGATCTCATCTACAGAGATAGAAAAATATAAATGCAAAGAGTTAGCACTTGAGTGTTTCTCTTGCCAGATGGTTGATAAATTTCAGTTAGTAAATAACAAACGTAGAAGAATCAAACAAAATTATAAGTAGCTAAAATTTACTTGTACATAAGAATCGAGGTCTAATTTGTGACTTTCCATTGAATAATCTGCATGTGCGGTAGCGTCACCGTGTTGTTCAGGATCATTTGTACGGAAGTGACGTACAATCTAAAATATAAAAAAACACGATGAAATTGACAATGAGAGACGAGCGACACGATTAGGCAGTGACCATTTTTTATTTCGAAACCTAGTTTTATTTATTTGTAACATAAGAAATATTTGTCATAATAAGGCATCAAAAGAATGAGCAATACAAAATAGAATGATAGTATTGTGCACAGTTAGTAGAAAGGAAAGTCATATGGTCACTAACTAGATAGAAAAAATAGTAATTATAAAGAAAGTTCCATTATAAATATGAAGATGTAGAACTCCTTCATTTATGAAGGATCATCTTATTTTTATTAAGTGTAGTAGAAAACTTACTTCTATTTTGAGCTACGGCTGATAATATCACAGGCCACGATCACTAGGAATTCAACCATGGAGCCATGATGGACCAAAAAACGTCAGTTCTGTAGAGCAATCTTTTATTTTATAGTCACATGTTATAAAACGACTCCCTTTCCGCTTTTATTGCTTAGTCCAAGTGTCGGGAAATAAAGCTCGATGTAGAAAGCTACAGGAATGGTACTCATAAAATAGTACATTGGATTTTAAGGGTAAAAAGTATATCCTATATTCACGGACGTTACTAATTAATTAGATGCGATTTGGATGTCATTCAGGTACTACAAGTTGAAAAGACTTTCACCAGGCAAAAAAACACCCTTATGCACTTCCTTCGGAATTGTTTCTAGAATGTCACTGACAACTAAACAACGATTTTCGAGATAAGTGTGGCGATGCACTTATTTATTATTTATTTTAACATATAGATATTGGTACAATGAGGCACCAAATACATATGCGCCACATAAATCTCATTTGATATATGTGAGGGCTGTGATACTACCAGGGTGCCCAAACCGAAGCAGGTGGTTTACTTAGGGGGCCACACCCGGAGCATTATAAGCTGTTTACTATACTCATGTTTCATTTAGGTTCATTTTTTTCAGTACACAATTTATTTATTGATCTACGGAGTAATATTAAAATAAAGATAACTAAATCGATCGTATAAATTCGTAAATTGAACAACATATTATCATATCACGTTACTCTTACAAGTTGGAAATCAATTCTAAGAGGATATATGTTTTGTTTCTAAATAGTATATTTATAGTACGTTGACTCAGAAATCAAAAGATACTACCTTCCCCTGTGTATTCTAGGAGTTTGTCATAATGTTTTATTGATTTAGATTATCATTTTGTTTAAGTCATTCTATACTAGAGTGGTGGTTAGAAAAATAGTCAGTTAGTTGAATTTAGTCAGTACTATACTGATCGTCTATGAAAGCGAACAACAGGTCCACAACAATTTTGTAAGCAATAATCAACAACCTGTACATTCATATACAAATGAATAAAATAACTTAGTTCATAATATTTACATTCAAGACATTATATAAACTTAGAAAACATGAATTCAAAAAGGCTACATAATCCCACTTATATATGTTAAATGGTAATAAAGAGATTTTTACTGTATTTTTAGGGAAGAGAGTAAACAGATGATACTCTGAAGGTTAAAAAAAAGTCACACTGACCCAATTATAAGAAATAGATGACGTTAGTAATTTATTTATTTGTTTGAACACATATATTGGTATAAGAGGTCACCAAATATATATGCGCCACACAAAACAATGAGAATGGGAAGAGAAAAAAAGGTAAGGAGCGCAAAAGAAAAAAAGGATAACGACTAAATTAGTGTCATAATAATAATAATAATAATAATAATAATAATAATAATAATAATAATAATAATAATGGGAGAAACGAAAAGGTACAGTCAAAAGAAATCTTTCAGTTAAGAAAGAAGCAACCACTTTTTTATGAAGAAACTAAAAGAAGTTTACAGCAGGATTGACACTGGCTTCTATTCTGAGCCATATCTGATAACGTCTCTAGCCACTGTGTCGCACCATCTCTCGGACTACAGACAGGGAGTCGTGAAGGACCAACACAAACCAGCCCTTTGCAGCTTTCTTTCATCCCACGACACCATATCATACACTGACCGCCTCTCTGGTTTTTCCAAATAGTAGTCCCAGAGTCGGCAAATAATACACGACATGGAATTCTCTGGGACGACATTCGTAGAGCATGTCCAGCCACCGAAGTCGGTGTTTCAAGATGGTGACACCAATTGCATTATGATCTCTGTGCCCGAACACACGATGCAGAACCTCTGCATTACTTAAATGATGCTGCCGCTGGATGTCAGCAATCCTTCAGAGACAGAGAGAGTCGTCTAACATCCTCAACTGGGAGAGGCCATGTTTCACAAGCATAGAGCAGAACTGCTCTCACCGACGCGTTGTAGATCCGAACTTTTACAGCCAGACTAACATCACGAAGTGCCAGAGATGACTCAGATTGGCATAAGCCGCTCTGGTTTTCACTATACATGCAATGATCTCATCACTCACGCCACCACCAGCACTTATGCAGCTACCCAGATACACGAACTTCTCGACTACTTCTATCTGTTCACCATCCAAAGTACAGGATTAGAGTCCTGCCAGCCTTATAGAAGTACTTTGCACTTCGAAGGTGCAAAGCACATACCATACCTGTGGACACTGATTGCCAACCGATTAAGTGCGGATTGCATGTCTTGGGCATTATCGCACAGTAAGACAATATCATCCGCATATTGAAGGTCGACAAGTCTTTCTCTAAACAACAGATCCACGCCGATATTACTTACATCCATCAGAGCTGTTTCCAGAATGTCATCGATGGCAAAGTTGTAGAGGAATGGTGAGATTGAACAACCCTGTCTAACCCCACTGTTTGAATGGAGAGAGGTGGTTGTGAAGCTGGGTGACACGAGATCGAATCTGCTAGGGAGCACCAGTTCCCTCAAGATTACAGGTACACCTTGCTGACGGGTGCCAAATAGCACGAAACCCGGGTCCAGGGATTCCTGTTGACTACTTCCAGCCACCATCTAAAATCGCAATACATGGTGCCCGCAGTGTCGAGTCATCTAGACTGGTGGCCACATTGCAACATGATCGATAGCATTCGATCTGCACTAATAAGGACTAGACAAGCATGACATTGATCACCACCCAGTGATCAATCAATTGTGTTCCCTCAGGATATTGGAGTCCATGTGGACCATTGGTTTGGGATCCGGTTAAAGCGCCGGACATTCGCTTTTCGTCCTCTCATTTTCGTAGACAACACCCTCGCCACGAGAAGGCAGTGAGTACGACTTCCTTGGCAGAAGCTATATACGCGTGGCCATGTGAGAGCATTCGGAGAGGGAGAATGGACTCTCCCCACTCTCGGCCATACCAGGGCATTTGGTAATGTAATACATGAACAATTAGACCGCATTAATTCTTTACATGGGCACAATGATGTAAAGTATTTACCGTTAGAAGTACAAGGAACCTAACTGAATGAATGTAACTCACCAGTCATGTATCTGTCTACACTAAAATGTAAGGTAAGTAAACTATAAGAAACGGAATCATACTACTGGCATCTAAAAGCAATTCACTGTGACATTGTACACAAACAGATGAAACATTGACAATTAAAGATGTTACAAGCAGTATACGTACGTTAAAAAATATGATAAATAATAAGAACGATATAAAGAATATTAGTTGACATACCAACTGGATTGATTGTTTTAATTCTACAAGTATTTCCGTTTGGTGCACATTCTTTAATTTTGGGTCGTCCGCTTCAACGCTGCCTTCATGTAGGCTTACACTTACATATGCAGGCTTACAATGTATAGATGATGATGGCGGTGACAACTCATTATTACCAATAGAATATTGAAATGGTACAGCCATGCCAGTAATTCGACGATATGATTGTCCATTTGACGCTACAGATGCAAATAATGTAGTGAATAAAGATTTGGGTCGTTGAAATTGTCGTTTAGCTAGATACTGAAGGTAAAAATAAATAGATGAGAAGGAAAGTACTGAATTACTAAGCGAGAGAATTAGGAATTACAATGAACAATATAGAAAAGAGGTTATTTACATTAAATTTATTCTAAACAATAAGAAATACAAGTAAAGTACAAGTAGAGTTTGACAACCAAACACAGTTACGATAATTTAACTATCATTAACTCTGGGAGAAAGGAAAAAGAATAGTGAGAGATTTGCAATCAGCAAAGTGGTTATATGTGGTACAATATTTCCCAGAAATGCATACACAAAGCCGTTTGGATTTCATCGGACCATACTACAGAGAACAAGATCGATCACACATGCATCAATAAAAAGTTAAGAAGCCCGATGGAAGATGTAAGAACAAATAAAGGAGATGACGCAGCCTCCGATCACCACCCGGTGATGGTCAAGATGAAACTAAAGCCGGAGAAACGTTGTACAACTGAAGAAACACCATAACAAAGGTTCAATACAGCCTTCCTTCGATATACAGGCAAACTCAACGAATTCAAGATAACTCTCAACAACAGGTTCCAAGCCTTACAAGAACTACTCAAAGAAGAAACTAAGATAGAGGACAACTAGAATGAGATCAAAAAGGTACTAACTTCAACGTGTTAGAAGATGCTGAGCCGCAACAAGCATCATGATAAGGAACGGATCTTAATCGAAACCCTGGACAAGATTCAAGAAAGGAATAACAAGAAGATATCAATTAACAACAGTCGGATAAGAGCAGAGAAAGTCAAGGCATAAAAAAGCAAACAAGCATGTGAAAAGAAGCATTAGAGCTGACAAGCAGAAATACACAGAAGATCTAGCATCGACAGTGGAAAAAGCTGTAATGGAAGGAAATATGAGACAAATATATGATATAACGAATAAACTGACAGGAAATATGGTAAACCAAAGAGACCGGTCAAGGACGAAGAAGGTAAGCGAATCACTGAGATTTAAGAGTAGAGGAACAGATGGATAGAACACTTTGTGGAACTCTTGAATAGGCCAGCTCCATTGAACCCACTGGACATCGAAACAACACGTACACACCTCCCCAAAGTTATTAACTTAACAACATTGGAAGAAATCAGCGTGGCCGTAAGACAAGCTAAGAGTGAGGAAACAGAAGGGTCAGACAACATATCATCTGAAGCACTGAAGTAACTGCGATGCTACACATCCTGTTCAGAAAGATTTGGGAAGAAAGACAAGTGCCAATATACTGGAAAAAAGGATACGTCATCAAGATACCAAAGAAAGGAGACCTCTGCAAGTGTGAGGAATTCTCAGGCATCACACTACTATCAGTACCAGGAAAGGTTTTCCAGTGTTGATGAGCCGAATGGAAGACTCAGTGGATGCCCAACTTTGAAATCAACAGGATGGATTCCGTAAGGATCGGTCGTTCACAGACCAAATTGTGACACTATGGATCATCGTTGAGCAATCAGTTGAATGGAACTCATCACCATACATCAACTTCCACGACTGCGAGCAGACATTTAACAGAGTGGATAGGCGAAACTTATGGAACCATCTTCGACACTATAATGTACCTGCGAAGATCGTCAACATCACACGGAATTCATGAGACAGACTACACTGAAAAGTCGTGCATCAGGGCTTGCTCCGAAATATACTGAAAGTGAAGACTGATGTCAGACAAGGCTACTCATCTTCACCTTTCCTCTTTCTTCTGGTAATTAACTGAATACTGATGATCGCCACATCTGAGGGAAAGCACGGAATACAGTGAATACCTTGGATGAAGCTAAACAATTAGGACTTCGTAAATGACCTGGTTCTTCTATCCCATACACACCAACAAATGCAAGTGAAGACAAACAATGTGACAGCATCCTCTGCAGCAGTAGGCCTCAACATGTACAAGGGGGGATACAACATCCTAAAATATAACACAGTGAGCACCAACCTAATCACATTTGATGGACAAACTCTGAAACGAGTGGAAGCTTTCACGTACCTAGAAAGCATCATTGGTGTACAAGGAGGATCTAATTTAGATGTAAGGGCACTGGTTTGCAAAACAATCACGGCATTTTTTTAGTTGAAGAACAGATGGAACTCAAAGCCACTGTCAACCAACACCAAGGTCAGAATATTCAATACGTATGTCAGAACAATCCTATTTTACGGAGCTGAAACTTGGAGAACTAACACAATCATGATCATCATCAACAACAACAACGACAACAATAACCTACTGTGGTAGAGAGCATACTAACTTCCAGCTGAAGAGGAAACTACGAAGACACTAGGGGTGGATAGGACACACATTTCAGAAATCACCAAACTGAATTACGAAGCAAGCCCAATCTTGGAATCCTGAAGGCGAAAAGAGAAGAGGCCTATGCTACACGAGGGGCAACTGGCGTAAGGAAGGGAAACGGAATAGAGGAAGAACCTATAACACAATCCGCTGGGAATGGGAAGCAGACATCAAAAGAATGAATAACCACTGGTAAAAACCAGAAACGTTATTCTGGGATGGAGTTGGTGGAAGGCCTATGCTCCACGAGTGGTAATAGGCGTATTGAAAAAATAATTTTTAAGATTAGTCGGGCATTATACGAAACCTGAAGATTATCAAATTAAATGAGTTACTCAAAAGGTACTTTTGTATATTGCTCATACATTCGCCAGTAAACAGCAATGTGATTAACAGTAATTATTATTTGATTAGTTATCGGAATTTAAGTTTGTAAATGCCTCCGAATACGTTATTTAGAATGAAAGAAAACTAAACATAATTAAACGTAGGTGTCATTACCAAGGTTTGATTTGATAATTTCGAATAAATTGAGCATTGGGTTGATTGTTATAAATAAAAATAATATATTTGTAATATCCCAATGAGTAGAAAATTGGATTTTCTGACGTTTCGTGACTTAGTGTAAGTCACTTCTTCAGAGAACAAATAACCAAATTAAAATTCATCCAAGTTTAAATAGTACTATTTAAACTTGGATGAATTTTAATTTGGTTATTTGTTCTCTGAAGAAGTGACTTACACTAAGTCACGAAACGTCAGAAAATCCAATTTTCTACTCATTGGGATATTACAAATATATTATTTTTATTTATAATTAAACGTAGTTTATATTTTACACAAACAGGTTACACCTGAAGCTCAGCATTCTTTATCATTCACTCATGTGATGGTGAATATATACATTGTTAGGATATATCAAATTCACATGTAATATTTTTGCTATTCGTGACAGTAACTGACCTAGGAATGACGAAGGTGTATTCCTGTGAAATAATGACTTTAAAGGTTACTAAAATAACTTTGATAAACGGCGGGCTGAGTGGTCACCTGATCATCGACAGAAGGATACTACAATAATATTCCAGAATTATCTATTGACAAAAAACTGTTCTAAATTCTTTTAGCTCACCAATTCATGAAACAATATAATCGGGATCGTGGATGCGCACTGCTGAGGAGTCCCATACCAGGACGAAACGGCCGTCCAGTGCTTCCAGGTTTTCAATGGTGGTCTAGCTTCAACTGACTCATGATTTAAACCTGTGAAATTTCTTAAATTCTCCACAAAACCCATTCTGATAATAATTAATACTTGACAAACTTTAGAAATAATCATTATTTGTTCACTGACCCGTTATTTATTTATTTATTTCAACACATAGATAATGGTACAAAGAGGCACCAAATACATATGCGCCACACAAATCTCATTCGATATGTGTGAGGGCTGTGATACTGCCCGGGTGCCCAAACCGACCCAAACTGACCCGTTAGTTCAAGATGATTTACCTGAAATTCTAATGAAAAACTGTGACTTATAAGGTCAACAAAATCGGGTGCGAAAAAGAATATTTATCAAATAAATCAGATTATGATGTCACGTTGCCGATCAAATTTAGTAGTTAGATGGCCATGTCCTCGTTGCCATACTTATGCTACACACCACAGAATTGATGACCTACAGTGCTCGAGTTATAAACGGTTGTCTATCTAGAAATGGATATGCAAGAATTACAGTATTATGACGACGTAGCTAATGAATGAATCGATGGATTTAAAACATTTCCTCCATTCTGGGTAACTCAATAACCAAGCACTGGTTAGAATACTGGATATGTGTAAACCAATGACAAAAGAATATGATAGAGTAATTTAAGTTTCAATATTTGAACCACTTCGCTTCACAACCTAATAACTTTCGTTCTGGATTCCACAGCTAGCCACCAACCATCTCTGCTTATAAATGTAACAAAGCTTAAATACGGTTTAGCAACATACGCGATTACATAGTACAATAGATTATTTTTTGAATAGTTTCAACTACAAAGAGTTGAGAAAGGGAATACATTAGAAATTTTGTTGCACTATATAAAGATTGATCAGTGGAGTAAACAAGCAGATATTACTTTAGTTTGTTAACGCCTATGCAGATATTAATAACACACAATAACAATGCCGGGTTTGATGACGTAACAATTAGTATAAATATATCTGTCTACAAAGCGTAAACTAGAACCGATAGTACATAAAACGAAAAATTCCTATTAGATTTATTCTCTATAATTAACTTCCATTTATATTTAATGTGATTTTTCAAAATTTTAACGTTTTATGATCTGATGAATCTAATGTTTATAAAGTTTGTTGCTGATACATGGATAAACAATTTTAGCGCACATCACAGACAGCGTATATGAAATGGCATAAAAATTACTGAGCTACAGAAAAAATAAAATTGAAAAGAATGAGATATCTGAGATCATCATGAAAAGTAACTTCAAATTCATGACTTGTAACCCGAAGTAGTGGGGTCTGATTAATTCTTCATGTTTGTGGTAAAAAGGGAATTAGATTGTCGAAATACAATTCGTTTTTGATGATAACTTGTGTAATTTAAGACAGACGAAAGTCTGTCAAGGTGGATATATTCACTTCAAGTTATTTTTTAAGGTTTATCAGAGTAAGCGGACGCTTCACCTTCAAACTTAACACAGAAATTTTACTTATTGATAAACGTATTCAGCATAATACTGTATCGCTCTTCCTTCAAACGGTAATCCAGAAAACAGCAAGGTAAGAATGCTAAGTAAGTGAGATTGAAACAAGAGACTGGAATTCGCTTTAATCAAACAGAAAGAAAAATGTACTGAGCATAAGAAACAAATGAAATAAATGAGACTTTTGCTCACTTGTTTAGGTAAATTAGGACGAGAATCTGGTTTCAGTACAGCGCCTTCATCAACCATAAGTTGAGCTAAATAATGACGTCTAAGACTACTGATATTTGACGGCTCCAAATGTTCATCATCTAGACTGTAGGCAGCCTAACGAAAAGAAAAATGAATGTAAACTCTGCATATTTTTTCTAAATACCGAAAAATGTTAACGACAAAGTCGAAATTTAGGTAGTTGCAATGTATTGTAACTAAAAAAATAGTCACTATGAGAATGGAACGTCATAAATTTAGTTTCAAGTCATTTCTGATGCTTTTGATTCTGGTACACAAAGATGTATTCAGTACGTACTTTTTATGCCCGAATAATTACACGCAAATAAGAAATGCGATGTTCGGATCGGACTTCGTTATATAGATGAGGAATGCGAAACCGTGATACTTGTCCAGGTTCTAAATTGAATGATTGATGTGGCTACGAAAAAGTATTAGGAATTTGTTTCTTGATGTAAAATTTTCTAGTGAGCTTTATTACAAGAATATAAGCAATTGTTTTGTTTTGAGACTAATTTACTCTAAAAGTATATTATAAGCTGCTATACATTATACATCGAAACCAGAGAAGTTAGGGGGGCGTGAAAATATTTCTACTTTGAAAGTGATACAGTATCATGATGATATAAAGATGTATCGTGTGAATTATTTATCATAACTTCGATTGCAGTTGTAATGAGCAACCTCTTCATGACTTAGCACTATAAACATACCATATATTCTCTGTTACTCATCAGAGTTTTAGGTTGGTTACAAGGTACCGAATACCTTGCACTTAAAATCCCATTTCTACAATTAGATGACTAACTGGTAGTTAGATAGTACTTATCGTCATTCCAGTACCTCAGTAAATGTGTATTTTCGGTTTGTTTGAAACATCTAAAGACACTCCAGCCATTCTGGAAATCGAGATAATTTGATTCAAATACAATTTAAAGCAATTAGTCCCTTTTATAAATTTCGATAAAGCACTTAGAAGACGGAGTTGATCTGAAAAATGTTATGTATTTGCACCATACATTTCGAACAATCTGGTCACGCATATACTTGACACGGCATTCTTTTTTGAAAAATAATAAAGGTCAATTAAATGGAAGTTCAAGTAAAAAAAATACAATTAATGATGATCACCAGCTCCAGTTAATATAAAGTGGAGCGTCAAATGATAAGATGTAAAAAAGACGAACTTTTTTTTACTATGACGCATCGAGTTTAACCGAATTCCAAAAATCCAACTAGAATGACTATATTGTCGTAGAGGAAGAAATAAATATAATTTCTTTCTTCAGTCAGTCAGCTACAACGTCGGACCAGACACATATATCCATCGGTCCAAGTTGCCATACCACATTAGCACAGAAAGATAAACACCGGATTCATAGAAGTAGTTAATTCAATATGGTCTATTTGAGTCCACCGTTGGTTTGGGGTAGGGGGTCGCCATGTTAGACGATGTATATCCTTATGCTTAAAATTTGTGTTTGCTAGAAATAAACGATTGAATGAGAACAGTTGCAGCAGACGATCACCATTATTTGTTCACTGTGCCAGAATACTAAAATACCAACCTAAATGCCTTTCTGTTTGGTTTAAACTACCTATCTGGGCATTAAAGTCACCACCTACGAGTACTATGTCTGAACGTTTAACCTTCTGAAGAAGTTCAGAGAGCTTTCTGTAAAATTCATCCTTCACTTCATCCGAGCTGTAGTCAGTGGGAGCGTAGGCAGAAACGACAAAGAAACAACGGCGTGTATCCCTATCCTTCCGAGTTCATACGGAGCATTTTAGCCGAGCAGCACATAAACGATTGTTAACAGGGATCCACTCTAACAGTGCTTGGTTCGCTTAGTGCTATGCCTACACCTGCCAGTCCATGAGAACTGGCCATCGGGTCACCAGATACACGGAGGGTGTATCTCGTCAGCTCTTCATTTTCCTGAAGTGAGGTCAAGTGAATAACCACGCTGGAATCCCGTATGAGTGTTTCGGAGACACAGCACACATCAATGGTAAGAGACTCTAGGGTTTTAGCCAAGGAAGCCTGTTGACCGATTTGACATAGTGTTCGTACGTTGAAGGCTCCAATGTGTAGTTTGGAGCAAGGTTTCCGTACACCTTGGAGTGTTTTGCGCACTATGGCTATGGTGACACTTGAGGAGGAAGCCAAAAGAAGAAGCTTAGGCTTGAAAGTCGATGTAGGAGGGATAATAGAAATTGAAGAGGGAGGTTGATTATGAATACAGTGGTCTTGAGTGCTGTTAGAGGTATGAGGGCGGTTATCACTTCCAGGTTGCCCACACCGTGGAAGGGTTCTTCTAGAGGTACCTGAAAATGAAATTGGATTAGAGGTGATCTTAATAAAAGAACAACTAAGAGAAACACGAAGTACAAAGCTTTTAACAAACAAAACTTTCGAAAGTAAAATTGCACGAAACAGATTCACAAGATAGATAAATAGGAGCAAATGTTTATCAACAAATAACTTTCAACCAGTAGAACGACAGCTACCAAGTAATAGTAGTGGGTAATACTTAACAAGATAAGTTATGTCAAGCATAGGGTGAGGATAAACCCCATCCTCGTTCTCATCCTTGACCTTGCACTTAGCAACCAACCAAAATGGAACGAAGGAAACATAAGACAAGAAAAGGCACTCTAATTGAAAACTTTCGGGCGATCTTCCTGATAGGACAAAACTATCAGTACTAGCAACACCGTCAGCGTTTCCTTTCTCAAAACTGAAAGATAAATATACTTCCGTTTGAAGTATCACATTAGTAAATGCATTATTTATACATCACTGATGATTGGACTGCCAATGAAACCTAATACTTCTTAGTCTAAAACATGAAGATTAAGAAACATCTGGATGTATTTTGTCGATGGGATTGTTTAAAATTACAAAACATGAAAAAAAGTTCACTTTAATGAAGAACCAATGTTTATACTTTTAGTCAGTAGGAATTATATAAGCTAAATGGTAACAAGAATACATCCATAAAATATTAACTATTGGCAGGAAGGTATTATATGAATATACTTACCTTGACTAATTCATTTATGTCAGTCACTGACCCTGGTGCATTAGAAAGTGAATGGAATATCTGAGATGAATTGTTCAAACTCAAAATTTCCTCGCTCTGTAGGGAACAAAATAAAATTACACAAATCATACATAAATGTGTTATTTGTGCGGAGAGAGAAGAATAAAAAAAGAATTCGTTATCTTCATCCCGGACTAGGAAAATAGCGAGGATAAGAGTGTATACATCTATTCTTTTACATTGTATTTTTATGTAGAGGAATATTTTCAACAGGACAATAATTAGAAAAAATTTCATCCACAACTATTTTCAACTGTCACTATATCACTTCAAGTCGTATTCTAGCAAGGAAACTTGATTAAATGTGAAGAACAATTGTTGGGATTAATCGGATAACAGACGGTGCAACATATCGACAATATTTCCTATAAATGCACCAATAACAAGAGTAAATTACTAGTGATAAAAATTGTGATATATTCTGAAGAGTGGGAGAATATAGTAATTACACGAAAACTCTTACAATCTATGAATAATCGAAAATTTGTTGCTACGTTATTTTAGCATTTTTGAAGCTAGATTTTTGTTCAAAGTAATATTCTCTATAGGCCATGCTTTTTAGAATAATAGGTTGTTGATAACAACCAGAATAAATAAGACTGATGAGCTATGGTTTTTGAATTCAAATTAAAACCATCTGGTAGCAAAGGATGGATGGGGTTTGAAAGTACCAGGTTATACAATAACAGAGCAGGCCAGTAGTCGAAGAGCATCGCAATCGTAGGGAGACATCAAACTTTTCCGATTAGCTTCGCGTGAGTCATTGCTGCTCACTGCTAAAGTATCTCAGGTCAGAATGAAACAACTGTTTTAGTGCTCTTTGATTTATCATCCTACCAATGATGATTGTTCATTTAAAATTGAATAATCTTCACAAATTGATATCTTGATAGCAAAATAAGTAATATAACTCCTACTTAAGCTGATTAGATAATTAGGTATTGTAATTCACTGTAAAGTATGTACGACTAAGTAGAACAACCACTAACTCTACTTTAGAAGATATGGAATTGAATTTCAATATGTGAAAAGATGAGTGGTGCTTTTAACAAACAAAAAAATTATTTTGTTAAATGGATGAGAAAAATTTGAATGACTTGATCACCAAATAGAGGTGGAATTTTACGACCGACCGACTGAATTAGTTAAGACAATAAATATTAAGGATCAAAAACTGAAATTGATATATACAGAGAAACTGACCCATCTTTATGTTTCATAAATGAAGCAATGGGAGTAAACAGACCAAGCTAAATTAAAATATACCCATCAAATTATATTTAAATGAGGTAAATAGTAACTTTCTTTAAAAAAATACATAGATGTTCACGTGCAGATGGACTTTTACATTCTATGCAAAAAATAGACGAGATTTTGTTTCAATCCAGTGGAAATCTATATCACTTATAACAGTTTGAAATAGTGAAGTGAATTTAACTGTTGTGACCATGTGTTTCAGACACTGGATTTTTATTATTTGGTGGAACGTGCCTAACCCACTTCTCCTATTAATGTACAGATGTATTATATAAATTTGATTACTAATCCATCACATGAACTTGGATGTGATCGTGATACGATGTCTGAAATTTAGGATTAACAGTCAGGTTCTAAATGATTAAAGAATAAGTACCCTACATGCTCATTTCCTCCAATCGCCTATAATATTTTATCCCGTTTATTTTGTGTTCATAATCTGCACTTATGAGAGTTATTTACTACATGAGAAACCTATTCACCAGGTTAATGGTCTTGTTTTTTATTTCAAATCATTCGGAGGCTCAAGTAAAGAATTAGTTATGCTGAGTAGTTGTCAATTGGGAACATAACATCACAACATCCATCAATCGACTAGCATTTTACTAATTGATTTTGACAATCGAAAATTTTATTTCAGTAATCATCAAAAATCCTCCTTCATAACACATTCCTATCTGGTTCTTCCGTATATTGGAGAATTAATGAAATTTCGCTTTGCAGAGAATCGTATCGAACTATTTTACTCCAACCAGAGAATAACTAAAGAAATTGAAAGATGTCAGATGATTAAAAACAACATCGTTCAAGCACAGTACCTAGTAGTGATTTATAATCATAGAGTACAATGATCTAAGCAAATATTTACTTGATGGTGATAGTAGTAAAATTAGATTTCTTAGAGTTCATAATAAAACAAACACCAGATGAACTTATATAAGAAAGCGGACAATTTCTAATATGTTAAGAACCACAGTCGGTGAAAAACAAGAAAGCTAAATAATAACCTATAAATATACATATAGTATTCAATTTGAGTATCATTTAAAATGATTATGATCGTAGAAATACTACGAATATTTGCAGTTAATCACAAGCTTTCTCAATCAATGAAGACCATCATCGTTATTAAAAGAGAGCTAAAATACAGTAATTCTGGACATCGTGTGTCATTCAGACAATTATTTTGATTATTATTATTATTAGTAGTAATAGTATCAGTAATAGTAGTAGTATTTACAATTTTCGTGGATAAATACACGACTTATTAGAAAAAATATGAAGATGAAGTACTGACTAGTAATGCATTAGTTCATGTTATCAAAAGATCAAAGAAAGGAAAAATGACTCAATGTTCTCAAGAAATCTAAGGAAATAACAAGGACAGTCATATGTTCGATATTTATAGGAAGACAAAAACTTGAGTCGTGATGGGCCACAAGACATACTATTTTCATAAAACCATCTTTTTAGACCACAGCGCTGTTTTAGACTATCCTGGTTGTTATTCATGGTCAAAACGCAACATGTTGAGTCTATTTCTGGAAAAAGTTAATTTAGATTACAAATGTTAAGTCCTCTACTTGATTAGCGCAGAATACGATACATAACAAACGACGTTCGAATGTGTAGAACCCCGTAGCCGCAAACCAAAAGAGGCAGGATAAATGATTTATGGGTAAGAATCAAAAGTGTACGGAAAAACATGTTTGGTCATAGTGACTAGCATGGGTCATAACATCGTTATAGTTCAGCCAATCCTCAAGGAGGCAAGTTATGCCACCGTCCAATCGTAGCATGTCACGTTAATATCACAGAAAGCTCTACCACGTTCTGATTGGGCGAAAACTCTTCGGTTCCATCGTGCTTCTCGAAATCCGTCCACACAACAAACAGTTTACTACAAATCTATTTTTGATGTAATAGATGTTTCCAGATTCATTTTAATATTTGATCCAACTTAAAATTGTTACTATGCATTGAACGTATCAACAATGTTCTATTGTCATCGCATAAGATAAGACGTACGAGTCAATAAGTTGGTAACTGGATATGAAAAATTAGTATGATAGCAATTTGTAAAGTGAACAGTGAAGCTGAATTATCTGGATACATTTTTAACAGACTGAAAATAGGTCTTGAAAAATAACGTACTATGGACCTACTTTGTATTTAATAAGATACAGCTCGATTATAAATAACGCATATTTTCTGAACACTGACTTACATGGACGATGAACAAGTGACGCTTTTCTCTTCATTTCACCCAGTCCCAGCTAATGCGAAGATAGAAGACAATACGTGACTAAGAAATTTGCTAGTTTCACATGAAATTTGATAAAAGTCTACATTTGTTGTATATACGTATATCTGAAGTGTCCATAGGATTAATGTAACAAATCAGTGAACTAAGATATCCGCAAGCCAATAGGAAGAAATAGTAGCTTTAAGAGCGGTAAAAACGAAGGATATATAGCGTAGGGAGAATTGTCGATAAAACCGCTGAATTCAAATATGTACAAAACAAATCATAAAAAAGTAAGCCTTAGAAGTTGTTATCGGGGAGTTCAATGTCCCCAACATAGTAGGAAAAAGAAAATAAAGATGATGAAAGCACAAAATGTTTGGAATGACAATGTAATGTTTAATTATTCACTATAGATAATCTGACCTTGACAAAGTATTGGTATTTATGATTTGATAGATAATCAGATACGGGTAATTCATGGGATGTTCTTTCGGTCAACATCATACAAGGATTTTCTCGGCACTAATGAATTAACTTTAGACAATCACAAAAAAGATAATTCACTCATCAATGACTTATAAGCCAAATGGATGTCTTAAGATGTTACAATTGTATTATTTGTTATTGTTTTCGACAATTTACCCCATCCTAAATTTTGTTCATTTTGTCAATCCAACTTAAATACTGAATAAAGATATCTTGTGACTGAAAATAAATGTTAGGTGAAATTTACATATAACATCGAAGTCAAGAAATTCAATCAAATTATATTATATATATATATATATATATATATATACATATATATATATATATATATATATTTCTTTGTAAGTATACTTTGTACATACTTTGTAGGATAAAAGTGCAAGGGCGATGCGAAATAGAACAACTGAACCATCATAAAATAATAAATCCCATATTCGAAATGTTAAAGCTGTAGGACATACACTTGAATACAGCGTGAGAAACCATTGTAGCGTAATGAGCGGTAGGCCTGTGTTCAGAGTGTAAAAGGGGAAAAGGAAAACAAGTTAACGAATGTTTTAAATAATCATGGTGCTTACTCAATCAGCTTGGTTTAACTGTTAAGTTAATGGTATTAACTTTGAAAAACTATTTGAAAATTCTGAGTTGTTTCATTTTCTACAAAAATGCAAGTGTACTTGATGTGGAGGGCCAATCAGAAGTAGCAAAAGGTCAATCGATGGTAATCATAAGTGACCCAAGCTCAAGTACATTTAATTGGGGTCAATGGATTAATTTCCTAAGGATAGAGTGGTATATATATGAACATTTGTGCATTTCATTCGGTAGATCAAAACCCTTTATCGAATCACAGTCAGTAAGGCAGGATAAGGTTTATCAAAATACCTGTAACTTTCTACTCGTCTGGTGCGATCAAACAAAAAAGATTTTAAATATTGTAGAACAGTTTTAATTCTGCTAAAAAGGACCTTTCAACAAAGTGATTAGTACAAACGTTTTTGTAATATCCCTTCTTTCCGCTCTAGCATTTAAAATAGTCACAGTTAAAGAGAATATCGTTCATAAATAAATACATATAATTTTGTCTATAAAGTATCATGCTTTTTTCATTTACAAAAGCAATCGAAATTCACCAGTCTGTGCAAATAGGTGCTTGATTCTTTAAGCTCAGTGACAGGATACCATGTAACGATCACCATGTTTCGATTGATATAGTAAAATAACTAAGGCTATTTATTTTATACTCAAAATAGTGAGCACACATACACAGGAAAATAAGAAAATAAACATCAAGATTTCGATCAATAAAAAATGGATAGAAAGTCTGTTTTGATGGCACATTTTGTGACCTAGCATTCATGTTGATTCTTGTGTATGCTCTGGTGTAGATAAACAGTATCACGAAAAGCGATGAGTCAAAAAACCAATATATATATATGACACAATAAGCTACTTTCTTGAAAAATACAAGACGCAACTCAACGGAAAGGTAATGCATCATTACTTTTACAAAACGTTTAGTGGAAAAACAGGTTTCCTTTTTACGGAAAAAATAATTTAACTGTAAAAATGATATCAACTTCTCATTTTATTGTTTAAGCACTTGGTGAACAGAAAATATGGGATAGTAGTAGGAATTATATTATGTTATATCCTGACGAGAATTATGAATAGTAATTTTGAGACCTATTTATGGACCAATACGATGCATATATTTTTATTGTATAATGGCTAAGTAGCCAAACTACGCATATTCAATTTCCTCCTCTTATAATAAGCTTTGTCTTGACCCATAGACTATTATTATGCGATTTACTGTTCTTGAGTTATGCTCAGTCTATTAATTACAATCTCCCACATTCACAGCCACTTTTGTCTAGATCTTGTACAAATATTGTTTTCTATTTTGTGGTGAGATGTGGTCTGTTCGATTTGTATATAAACACAGTATGTTTGAACTACATGACTCATATTTCAGAGGCTGAGATTGGTGTTTTGGACTCAACAGGCATTGCTAGGTAGGGAGACGATCCGATAGGGATTTTAGACCACTCGTACGGGTTTACGCGTCATTGGTCTGGTCGATAAGTCGCTGTTCTCTAATTGGTGGTATAATTACGTTATATATTGATGGGGGCACAGGGCCACAAGTTATAACATATTATTACCAGTAACTGTCTTATATCATTTGATATTAGATACAAAGATTAATTCAACACCTATAAATTAGATGTTATGTATGAAAAGACGTAGAATCTGTTCACGGTATTTTGAAGAATGAACATTTTGCTTACTTATTTCATATTCTTTTAAACGTGCATCTAATTCTGGTAGATAGAATGGAAGTAGATGATTCAGTACAAGTTGGTCAGCTTGTACACCCAATAAACTAAGTGACGAAAAATATGATGGTGGTAGAAGATCCTCAATAATACTGCACATCATCCAAAAAGCTGTTTCTTCTTCCAAGCATAATAATAGATTTGCAACTATCTATTGTACGCATAAAAAGTTAGTGAAAAAAATAAAATGAAAATTCAGGTTAATTTATTGTTGTTAACGAAATTCAAAGAAATGTTCGCACAAATATTGTAGTCGTCGGGCTAGATAGAATGTCATGCAGCACAAACATACACATATTAAACAATGTGATAAAATCAGGTTACGTTAAAAGTCGTGTTTTGATGAATGAGTGAGGTACTAATGACCTACAAGACTGAGTAAGGGCCATCATGTTTTTTTCGTGTTAAGCTTTAATTGCTATTCTTGAAAAAATCATGGTTTTATATGGATTTAAATAATTATTTCTGTTGCTTATTGATAACTAATTGCAATTTAATTTCCAGACATATTGATCATTATTAGGTGAACTTTAAAAAATGTAGCCTTTTATTTTGGAACTCCTTAGAAAGGCTTCTTACCATAGGGGTTAGACTGAAAACCTTCAGGCCATTTGACAAAGTGAGTTTCTGCCGTCAGATCATGCTTCACTGGCCTAATACGCGGAACTTCCTCACTAAGATTCGGCACGTTTATGTGCGATTTTGTCATAATGACTATTAGTATAGAGGGTATACCATTAAAGCTATTAACACTATCGAAGCAATTATAATTGACCTCACTTCTTTTCTCTTATCTTACAGGACATTGTGAAACAAATTTCTAAGTAACAGGCGAATAAATCCCCCCTTGGTTCAAGCTTATTTCTATTAAAAACCGAAGCAATAATAGTTTAGGTTATACTACTATAATGAAAATAAAACTAATTCGTTTACAGGAAGCAGAGAAAGTTAGTAAAAATAATGAAATCAATAGTTAAAAAATATTTTTTTCAAAAAACCGATAAAACAGTGGTAGATATGCTTTAGTTAATAAGGTCATAGCTATATATAATCCCAATGGATGGTAAAAAGGAAAAGCAGAGTAGAATTGTACGAATAAATAACAAATATTGTTAATATGAGATAAGTAGTGGCACAGCATAATATAGAATAGGATTTGGTATTAAGGTATTTTATAATAACAGTTGTTTATTGTGGTGCTTGATTGTTTATGCCGAATATTTATCAGTTTTTATTATTAGGTCTACTGGGCTACGTAGTAGGATCTGATCAATCTTGGTTTTCAGTAAATAAACGAGTTACTCCTTGAAAGACGATATTGAATGTTGGATTTCGATATCAAAATCATATAGTGTATTTTTGCAGTCACTGTTTATATTATTGTAGCGATAAGCCTTAGGTACGACTGACCTTCCACAAACGGTAAACTTTTTACCTTAACTATCACTTAGTTTACCATGGAGGCTTTCTTGGTGCCTTATAATACGAAGCTTTTTGTTTGAATAATTATTAATCGAGCTTTTTTGATAAAGGAGGAAATTTAAACAACAAACTGTTTTTGTTTATTGACTTACTAATCCCATGCCTTGACAATATCCTACGTCTACATACAACCAAGCTAGGGCACGCAGAACTCGACGCAGTCGCGAAATACCAGTAGAATTTGAGGAATGGAAACATAGATTATTTGGCATTGTACGGAAAAGATCCTAGAACATAAAAGAAATAAGGTGGTGAAGAGAGGAGAAATCATATTTTACTGAAATTTTAATTTGTATTATTCTGTTATGATTGATCGTCGCCAATTATTATGTCGGAATCGATTATTACTTATACATGTAAAACAAGGAACCACTGTATATTCAATGAGTGGTGATAAATGATTTTACGGAGTTTCGACTACTTGTTATTCTTTTTCTGCGATAGAACCCTGTCAACAATAAATGAAGTTATCATCAATTAAAGGTGATAACAAAAGTTGACAATGAAAAATAATACTGATGGATTTGCATATTCGAGTTTTTGAAGAAAACTTTCTAGTGTAGGTGGCAGATAAAACAATTTTCCATTAGATTTCTTTCAAAGTAGGATGTTTGAAGAGTTTAATGCAAATAGTTACTGTTCTAATGGACTACTGTTATCATTGAACAGAGTGGCGATGTTAATCCAAAATCAAAACACAAAGACCGAGGATGGAGCGTGCAGTTTATACTTTTTTCTCAACTATTAATTATGCATATCTTATAAGAACTCTAAAAGCTAGTTACATTTTTATTTAGAGAAGGGACTGTTCTGTTATACATTCCAATAAATTAATCTGATCATTTAAGTGTGATGTTGTTGCTACGATAATCGGACTTGGTTTAATTCCTTATAAAATCAGTAGCCGAGAAAACTGAATAGTAAGCCATTGAGACAGGATGCAGATCTTACTACATGCCTGGTTCTAAATATTTCATTCGATAAAGAGGACATTAAGATGTACATATAACTGTATGTATATATTTAGATTTCAAATACCAAAACTAATTTCACTATAAAATCTGACAGAAATCAAACAAAATTAAAGTATGTAAACAATTGCATTTACCAAACAAACTGTATGAGATTTTCCAATTAGTAAGAGCAATGCATATTAGAGATATAATCCGTTTTCGTTTTCTACTTATTATTATGAGCCTCATTAATGTAATATAATTATTCAATAAGTAAATACTACAAAATTAACGAACAATTTGTTTATAAACAAGTTAAAAGCGATATAACAATTAAGCAACCTTTTCAATCTGAATTCCGGCCAAAAGTGTGTCTGTAGAGCTGAGTTGAACTAATTCAGTATATGTGATCGAAGGGATCCGTTGTTTAGATTCTTTTGCCTTTAATAAGGCTCCTGTTAGTCTAGGCCATACATGAGGTCGAAGAGAATGAGGAATCCCAAGTTGTTCACCAGATTTAGCAAGGGCTTCTACATCTAAGGCTTGTCCTCGAATAAGTTCTGTTAGTCTGGGTGACTGAACTAAACGCAAGTTTACTCTTGACCATAATTGATCATCATCTTCATCGACGGTAGATCCAACTGAACTATATCTGGCATCATATTCGTCTAGACTTGATATACCCAGTGTATGAGTATGAGAGAATTCCAAGCAGGTCAACCAAGCACGTCGATTGGCAGATGATTCGATGAATGGGTATGGAAGGTTTTCTATATAGAGCATAAAATAGTGACACAATCTATTATACATATATAATGATGGTGACAGCTATGTGAAAGAAAATTGTACACTGTGCACAACTTACTTTCTAAAGTAAAATAAAAGTATTACCAACCGAACTAGATAAACTGTAAATCTTCCAGACAGCTAAACAAACCCAATGAAAATATTCAAAAATGACCAGCCTAAAACAGTAGCTAACTCATCACATACAAGTTTATATCCTTGGCCCTGAGTCTGGTTGTTTGTGTGAGGGCTAGCGAAACTACCCAGCTGCACAAATTAAACTAAGTGAAGTATTAAAATCAATGGCTGACTCATTCCAGTTACTCTGCCTTTTAAGCAACTAATTGAAGCATATCAAGGGTATCGAATGCTTAATTCTGAACTAGTTTCTTTTTAAACTTTTAGGCAGTAGATTAAATGATAAAGTAGAATGATTAAAATCCGAAAATGATAGCTCCTACTCCTAAACATTACTAAAATGAACGGGGACTATAGATATGTTGATAGCTCTGATTGAATAAAAAACTATTCAAGAGAATAAGGTTTCCAAATCATATATTTTATTCACTACAAAAAACTGATCAGAATTAATATCATTCAAATAATTAAATTATTGGCACTCTCTGACCACTGTACTTAAAAGAATTGGTAAAAGATGCATGCTTTCTGATTATTTCAATATTTATTTGTTGTTGTTGATCGATTTCCCTTCTGATGTTACGCTGTATGGTAGCCTACATTTATGCATATATGTATGGTGCGCTATTATTCTACTGCCTTGACGATGAAGTTTCGATAAGATTACACATAATTTGGTTTTGTCTATTTGTATCAAGGATGAATACATACAACTTACTCAAAAGTATGAATTAATTTTGCCTAATTCACTCTTAAATATTAAACCTTTTTTCACTTACTAAGGTAATGATAAGTTTCCTTATGAAACATAAGATAAAACAAAGTTTAACTATTAAAAATTATAGTGAATAACAACTAAGCGAAAAAGACCTACATAAAATGATAACACAAACCAGCAAAAGCAATAATAAAAAATTTCGATACAAGTAAAACTGGACGATTTTTCTAATTATGCACTAGTTATATGACAAGTTATTTAAAACATGAGTTTGGTCACAATTTGTTATATTCTACTTTGTACATATTTCATTTTCGTTTATTAGATTAGGAATTGATAGTAACTTTAGAGAGGGACAAGGCATGGAAAGTCAATTTTCTCTACCAATTACGTAAAAATAATGATGACTGTCAGGAATAGATAAACAGGCGAAATGCACACTAACAAAGTGTTAGGAAACCAGTGAATGAAAAAATATTCCATCAGAGTGAGGAGAATTAAAATAAGTAGCATTTGACTGATTGTATATGTGAAATTGTTGTATTTATTTTTATGGTAATAAGCATGTACATATTACTTACATTATTCCTTAGTTCAACTCTAATTTCGAAGGAAACTTGTGATTCCCTTTACGTATACCATGTAAAATAACTACACTACAAATAGTAGTATTGGTCACTAGGTTGGTAATATACGAGGATGATGGCTACAAAACATTTAGCTCGCCGTATATCATTGTCCCAAAAAACATCATTTATGGCCACAAACTTGATTTAACGAGAGCTCGAGTCACTCTAGGACAATTGCTGGTTCGAAGACAGTAAAATAAGAAGGCTTAGAATATGATTAACAACCTCATCCAGTGCAACGAAAACAGCTACCAAATCTCTAACCAGAGACAAACATTTAAACTAATTAAACTCCGTACTAAGTGATCTTGAGTGCTGTTAGGTGGCTTTAGTGACCTGAGAGCGTGACCGCAGTGCCCAAGGGACAACTGTTTGGGGTCGGTCACACACGACTTTTTTGTGAATAGTTTTCGTGTTAGCTCCGTACTTGGTGGGACCTTACGGCCGGAGATGGATATCTATGGTAACGGTCATTATATTCCATCATCAAAGTGAAGATTCTACAAAAACCATGAGGTAGAAGACCTTCGCATAAACAACTACAACAATATGCATAGCAATATGGAGTGTATGAGCAATGTAGCAGATCGGTAGTGTCATTCGAATGGCTATAGAAATGAGAAAATATAAGCTGATCAGATCATGCTTAGGACAAGTGAAACTCGTTAGACGCAATCTGAAAAGAGAAGACTAACCACAAGACAAATTGTTGTTTTCTCATTATCAAGGAAAAGATGCCCCCGAATTCCCTGGCAGGGCCGAGAGTAGGGAGAGTCAGCTCTCCTCGAAGTGCTCTCAAGTTGCTATATGCATACACCCACTGCCAGGGAAGTCCTACTTACTACCTTCTCGCGACGGGGGTGTTCTTTACGGAATTGAGGGCGAAAAGTGAATATCCGGGGTTTTAACAGGGTTGATGGATACAGAGGATCCACATAGGGAGTTGGGAAACCCTGATTCCAAACCAATGGTGTACGTGGCCTCCAGAATCCTAAGGAAACAAATGGCGTATGAACCAATTGTTGGTCATCGGCTAAAATGGGACTGCATCTCCTTACGTTGCTCCACTGCCTTGTGGATAAGACCTTTGGGTTAAGGGCTCGGCGTGTGGCCCCTTAAGAAAATCACCTGTTTTTGTTTGGGCACCCTGGCAGTATCCCAGCCCTCACACAAATCGAATGGCTTATGTGGCGCATATCTGTTTGGCACTTCCTTGTACCAATATTTATGTTTAAATAAATAAATAAATGCTCCACACAAAAGCAATGCCACTAATCCTCTCCACAGAACCACATAATTCACTAATAGAATGAGAATCCCACCCAACCAGCATCAGCAAGCAACTCATCCTCCGAAACAAACAAGCAAAATTTACCACAAATGTCATTTAATGCTACGCACTCACTAATAATGGGAGCTATTCGAAGACATTGCTGAGTTCACCGAATATCGAAAAGCACACATAAACCTCATGACAGGTGTTGGGTCACGAACAATGAAATAAATTAGCAAAGCCATCAGGTAAATCAAAAGTGGGAAAGCAGCAGGACTGGAAACTCATACCAGCCGAAGCACTGAGGCACGATACAAAGGTAACTAGAAAGATGTTTGACGTTCTTTTAAAAAAGATTTGAAAGGAAGATTAAATACATGCAGATAGGAAAGAGGGATACCTTATCAACATACCAAGGAAAAGATGTCTTATTAGGTGTGAAAACTACAGAGGAATCACACTACTGTTAGTACCAGATAAAGTCTGCAACAGAGTATTGTTGAACCAAATGAAGGATTCAGTGGACGTTCAATTTAGAGGTCAACAAGTTGGCTTGTGAATGTGCCGACCGAATTGAGAAGCTACGGATCATTGTTGAACAATCAATTGAATGAAACTTACCATTATATATCAACTTCCAAGACTGAGAAAGCATTTGACAACGTGGATAAAGAAACCTTGTTAAGTCTTTTTCGACACTCTGGAATACCTGGGAAGATCTTCAATAACACATAGATCTCTTACGAGAAACTTCACTACAAAGCGAATCAAAATGCATTTCAAGTGATGACCGGTATCAGATAAGACCTCACGATCCCGACTTTTTCATATCTTCTTGTTGTTGAATGCCTCTTGAATATTCTACATAGTTGCCAACAAGGCTACAAAAAGTTGCTATCGAATCTTTAGTTTCAGAAATAGTAAATCGCATTAGCTCCTTACATTGGGTAGATGAGACCAAGTAAATGATCACGCTGCGATCCTGGATGTATCGCCCGATTCCACATAGGGTCTGAACACAGTAAGCTTCAACATGTAGTTCGAAATGCGGCTTTAGTAAGCCTGGGATAGAACTTAGTGAACTTGAGTCATTAGTGCGTATGGAAGGAACCGAAAACTGAAAATAAGGGTTAGGAGTGAAAGACAGAAATTTCATGGGGTAAATAAGTTTTAAAAGTAAGGTGATCTCGTGTGGCGTTAATTGTATGGAGGTAGTTGTCATTTTCAAGATGCTAATACCCTGGAAGGGTTGTCTCTTGAAGTATTGAAAAAAACTAGATCAAAGATTATATTGACGACTACAGTTTTGATACGTTAACTCCGTAATTTTCAGATCCTACCGTCAGTGACGAAAATCAGTGGGAAAGAGTTGGATGTGCCATTTTCGAAGACGTATTTTTTTAACCCCTTCCTTTATTTATGAGAAAGCAGTTAGTTGTACGATGGAAACATCGTACTACCGTCAAACCCCTGTGCGGTTGACTGTATGACTTCAATCTTTGACCTTAAGTTTGAGACGTTTAGTCCTATCACTCGCCGACCGACCTGCCTAGCATGATATGACATAAAAGAACGAGAGTCCCAGTCAATATATCTCGATTAGGTCGTCACAATATACAAGCCTGACAAACAAGTTGAAGTAGAAGTAATTGACACATAACTGCTTAAAAGTTTAGGTATGGATATGTCATGATCTCAAAACTACTAGGCATGAACATGAACTCCTCCGCGTTAAATATAGAAAGTGAACAGATGATATGGCTGAATAAGGTCCTATAATTGAAATCATTTTAATTTTTGACAGATAATCATAGAGTTAAGTAATCTAAGTACGACGAACAATATATAAAATTGGAATTTAATCAACCTTTTCAATATTTCAACACTATACATGCATAATTCTACTGTAAATATGTACTAATTAAAAATAACACCTTGTTGATATAAGACGGTATTTCCTTATCCAATTAGCATATCGATAAGCACTAGTTGCAAACGAGTGATTAGATAAAATGATTAATTTTTATAACAGGTTAATATGTCTAAATATGCAAACTCAAATTGTATAATATTTTCTATGAGAAGTTTAGTATCGAACAACTTACGCAATCACCTACAACCAGCCAGATACATGCTGCTACTGCATTGCACTTAGTTTTTACATGATATCTAGCGGATACCTGAAACAGACTGTTCAATTTTTAATTTATTTGGACTCTATTCCTGTTTGAGGGCATCAATAAATGTTTGGATAAGTGGCGCCAATTAGTTGGCTAGAGTCTCTATATGACCTTTCTATTGAGTTGTTCGTTTTAGAAACATCTTCCTAAAAAACGGTACATTTAGGAAGAGTGAATCGAAACAGCCTCTGTTTCTTGTTGGTCTCTCACTTCAGCGTTCTCCAAAATAACTTGTTGATACTTTGATCGCTTCATACTTTGCGTTTAATGGTGACGCAGTTACACTGGCAAAGACAATTACAGTATCGACCCGATTAAAGCTAATCCTGCCAACTAACTGATCTGCGACGTACAATTTCCATACCGTATAACGTTGCTAAGGGTTAGCTGATAGCTGTAGTCTTCACTCTACATACTAGCTCGGATGGAGCAAGAAAGTGTATTGTGCTGCATTAGGATACAGTGGTTGAAATGCCGATAAAGATGCACGTTCCTATTCAGTCATGATAGTTGATTGATCCAAGGTTAAGACCTGTTCACTTAGGGTGTGGATATAGGAATTCTAACCCTTATCGTTTATTAAAATGTAAACCAAGGGAATAATTACACATAATTTCACAGTATGAACGTTGTAGATTTGAGTAAATGAAAGGGAAAATCCTTAGATGTTCTATTAGAATACCAATAAAAAACTGCGAAATTTCAGATTTTGAGTTTCAATAAAGAACCGAAATTCGCTTTCCATTCAGTGCACTATCATGTAGAGAAAAATCCTCTTCTCTGTCTTGTATTTAGACACCACGCTTGGTGAATTTAGCATACCTGGATTTAGTAAGGGCGTTTGATGGTCGTGTCGTTTGGGCCGAATAATCTGTTTTCTTAGAATCACGGCTAAAAGACTGACAATGTAGCTAAGACATGACATGTCGTTTCGGTTTATAAAACTGCTGAAATTTTTATTCTGCTATTTACTTTTTCGCATCTATCTTAGCTTTATCTGTAACATAATCGTTTCGTTAGCCGTTTGGCAGTAGTTATATTTCGTATAACAGAGTGACCTATTCTTCCCATTACTGTATCCCAAATCTTGTCATTATTGTTACCTTTTAGAGGTACATCCATCCAATATTAAAAGGCCCACACTCTTGTCACTTTTTACGTATTCTAGTTTAATTGCGATGATACATAAATAAACATAATCCGAAACGCAGTCAAATACATTTTTATATAATTGTACGGTTTCGAAATCTAATCAAACAATTTACTTCAAAACACGTAAACCAGTTTATTTTGTACACAGCAACTGACTACAATTAATTAATCCTAATTTAGTTTAATGTCTTCACATTTTCTGTCATTTGCAGTTGTATTTAATATCTGAATCCCTATAAAACGAAGTGCTTTTTATTCGCTCGGCTTTATCGATGAGGACCCCTTTTGGTGTTTGTTTTTTATTTATATGTACTCAACATTACCGATATTATCCTTATTAATGGGTTATATAAAACGGGTTAATTAAAGTGTACGGGGATGATTTACACAAAATATTACCTAGATCATCTATTCGAAATCCAAATTCATCAAAGTAGCGCTTGACTAACATTGGGACGTTGGATTCTGGTGAAACTTGGTTATCCAGTTGTCTATATACACATGACGGTTTAAGTGAAGGGACAAGAGCAGAGAATGACAATATTTCGGTCAGCTCCTTCCTAAGGATTGGCATATCGAGTAAATTTTCGATTGAATTGTTTTGGAACAGTTGATTTTCATTTATTTCTGATTGCCCATTCAAATCTGATCTTGAGTATTTCAAATTATCTTTTGAATCTTCAAGCAAAAAACCAGATAGGTGACTAGTTGAAATGAAAATTATGTGAAAAGCATTGTGGAAATATGATGGACACCAGAAAAGAACACAAAATGAATTTGAATGGTAAGACGGAATAAAGTATCCACGACAAAGTGATTATGATTTCAACAAATATTCTCTACCATTCTCTGCAAACTCAAAATTTATCTGTTATAACATCACTTAATACTAACATGGAATTGAATAGTCTATTACGTAATTAAGTTTAAGCTTTTATGCCAATTGGGTTTTGTAAATATAAGCAACGTTGGTGAGACTATAATTTATGGACTATTTAGCGACGCTAGAAAAACCTTCCAAATCTTCACCTACTAACTAGGACATAGTGAGGGTTCTGAACCAATGTGAGCAGTTAGAATTATGATTTGCAGTTGGCTAGGGTTAGGAACTAGTTTTAGGGCTCTTATCACGAACTGACATAAGCTAAAATGCCAAAACGCTATTTAACCGATGGATGAATGAATTTTACGCCAAAATCCAAGGCCCGATATCTTGTATCTCACTGATTTGTACGTAAATCACAGTCTTGTTCCAGTAGCTGTAAAAATCCGAAGTCAGAGTATGAAGGTAGAGCTAAGAATCATTACTGAGTATGATCATGACCAGTGTAAACTGATGCACTAAATGCTTCAATTACCCCTCCACATACTATATTACTTATATCACCCTTTATGTATCATTATCAACTACCAGATGCAGTTTTTAAATGATTTTGAGGCTAAACTTGAAGGTGAAGTCCTGACCAGTCTATCATGCAAAACGATACAGTAGTCACAAGACTAGAACGTTTGACACCTCATATTCATTAAGTTTAGGTGAACAACAGGCAAGAATGAACAGTTGACTATGTGCTCAATATCCACCATCCTTAATAATAACTATACACGACGAGTGATCACGTATCTGAGCTCCAGGCAAACTATTACTCTTTAAAAAAGACAAACATGAATCAAGGGTAATAAAGTTGGAGAACGTAACACGAAGTGAAAATTAGTTGCACAAGCTTATACGTCTGGTTTAGAATAAAAGTAAAATATTTAGGTAGGTTGTTCTGTTTAAGACGCTGTCACTAATTTTGGTTGGGTTTGACTGTATTCACGCAAAAGAATTCCATGCCAATAATGTGTTTTTAATCTTTAGTCTAATAAACAACTGGAATACTAACCACTTTCGCGAAAACCACAGCTCTCGCTGGGCATTTATGTCGGCGACTCGACCTTCGGTGACCTCAAGAAACTAAACAACACGGATGTTTTGAGGAATGCAAAACCTATGCACTCAAACAAAGAGGATTTCAGCCTAATGTATTAGTACATTAAACACTAAAAAATTTAAGGACAGCTCTGAAATTCGAACTTACTGAAAACTTGGAGTTTCCTAACTGCTAGGTTTTAACGGCTCGACCAACGACGACTGCGACGCCGCTAACCTTTTGGCTGAACAATACTCTCGGACATTTCAACCGACCGACATCAACTTTACTGATGACAGTTTCATCTGAAATTCCACAGGACTTTCCGAAGTGAACCTAAGCGCTGACTTAGTGTTCTGGAAACTGCAACACTTAAGAATAGACACTGCTCCTGGACTGGATATGGTCCATTCTGCCATACTGAGGGAAGCAGCCTCAATCCTGGCAACGCCGCTTAGCATGATATTCTCACACTCGCTAAGTCAAGGAAAACTACCGGAAAACTGGAGGCTGGCTCACATCATACAAATTTTCAAAGGCGGTCGATTCAGCGAACTTTCAAGTTACCGACCGGTGACTCTTCTCTCCATACCCTCAAAAATCATGGAGTCCCTGATATGTGATGGTACAAACGACTACTTACTGTCCTTAAATTTCTTCTCACCCCAACAACACGGTTTCAGGAAGAGTTACTCTTGTATTACCGACCTGCTGACTGCGGTGGACAGATGGACGAGCATCCTTGATCATGAGGGGAAGGTTGATATCATCTACCTAGATTTCTCAAAAGCTTTTGATAAGGTTAACCATACATATCTTATCAACAAGCTCAAACGATTGGGAATCAGACCACCTCTAATCGATTGACTCACTTCATACCTGAAAAATCGACATTTGAAGGTCAGGGTTAATTTCACTTTATCTCAGGCTATGGAATGTCTTTGTGGGGTCCCCCAGGGCTCAGTACTAGGACCTCTTCTCTTCTTGATCTACATAAATGATCCTCCTCGACAGGTAACGTTGGACTTATTACTTTTTGCCGACGACGTGAGACTTTGGAGAGAGATACACAACCAAGACGATATACAGGCACTCCAGGAGGATCTGACTCGACTTCAAAGTTCGGCAGACGATAACGGACTTACCTTCAGCATTTCAAAGTGTAAGGTAGTCCATCTGCGACATGTCGCAGACTACAGTTACAACTTGGGAAACTCCTCTCTAGTGGTATCCCAAGTCGAAAAAGATTCAGGAGTCCTGGTGCTCTACGATTTAAAGTTTTACGCTAACTGTGACAAAAATACCTTCCGAGCAAACCTTGCACTGGTAACATTGAAGCGCATTTTTGGCCAGTTTGACGGAAGAACTTTCCATATAATCTTCAATAGTTTTATCCGTTCCCATTTAGAGTACGGAAACATAGTATCTCCTCTCTTGCTCCAAAAGGATAGAGACACTCTGGAGCGTACCCAACGGAGAGCCACGAAATCAGTTCGAGGACTCAAATTTAAACCTTATGACGACCGCCCCCAATCACTTAACCTTTACCCATTAGAGTATAGACGTCTTAGACGTGACCTTCTAGTGGCTTACAGTATCCTTAACATTTCTAAACATCCTCTTAAACACCTATTTAAGCTTAGTTCCAACACTAACCTAAGGGGTAACACCCAAAAACTGGAGACACAACATAGCAGAACGGATTGTAGATACAACTTCTATTCCTTAAGAGTTGTCAAATGCTGGAATTTGCTGCCAACCGATCTAGTCCAAGCGAGTCCTTTAAGAGACAACTTGATCTATTCCTAAGGACTAAGGATAATATCACGACATGATTTACTAATTTCTTTTCCTCTTTTATTGTTAACATACCTAGGTTCCTGCCTCGAGGTTTTGGTGATCCCCTGCTACTAGACACGGAAGCCTGTCAAGCGAAAGCTTCTTCTTTTCCGTTCACAACCATTTGAATCATTTATAACGTGATCTGTTTTTTCTGTTCACAAACCAGAATTCAGTATCGATTCTATATTGTTGTGACAATTTATTATGTAGTACTCAACTACCTTATACTTTAACATTATTAATAGCGTGTAGTTTTAGAACCTTCATAGCACCCAGTGAGGTTTATCGGATAGCTCCTATTTGTTTCTCGTAGTAATTTCACCAAGTTGTTGATTTATAATACCCAAGTAACTGTTAACAGTAGTGAGCAATGCGTGAGCGTTGAGAAAGGAAACTAGCAGCAACCTAGCTGTCAAAAAAAGTAGAACTCCGGACGACGAAATTATACAAAACTTTCTCATTTTATTTGATATTTAAGCGTCGGAGAGTAGGTTATTCGAAAGTAGGACAGCTTTTGATAAGAAATAGTTGAACAAATATCATACAATTCTGAGATGACATCACTTCAGCCAAACTATCCCAACAGTGTAATGACAAAGACACCGCGAAAAGTAAAACCATTAAACGGACAGAAACTTTAGATTCGGCATGTGTTACAGCAGAAATATAACTAACATCCCAAAAACTATCGTTTAGACGACCCGCTAAAATCCGAAATAGACTGCGAAACGTAGACAGTAAGCGATACCTTAGAAAGCTATGCAAACAAACAAAGACCAACCAAAATGACGTTTATTAATTTTAGTGGTTATTATAAAGAAGATCTGAACGGTGATCTATAAAAACGCGTAAGTTAGATTTTTTCAGTTTGTCCTAGGTGTAAGAATAAGTTCCATAGAGGTGCACTACGAACGCGATGCTGAAAGAAATGAAGAACAGACGAACAGGAAAGCACTTGGATATGAACAGAAGAGGGTATGGTAAGTTGGTAGGCAAAACTCATACTAACTGACATCACTAGGATAAATTATGGTTAAAGGTAAGAAAATACAGTGATGAAGAATAGTAAGTTATAGTGTATAACAAGGTGAAATGGTTTCGAGTAACGGATAGAAATTTGGAGTCAGCATCTTGAGTTTTGTTCTTTTAAATCAAAAGTTTTAGAACAACTCTGCACGGCCTTTCCAGAATCGTTCTTAAATATTTAAAGTGCACGCACATTCCTACTATGAAGTCCACGATGTCACTGTACCGCCTATCTTCAAATGAGACATAAATCTCGAGGACTAAATGTAGGGAAGATCAACCAATTAGTGGTAGTTTTAATACTTAATTCATACGAGAAAAAACTACAACACCTGGAATTATTCTTGTTGAGCTAGATAGGAATAAGAGGTTATCTGCTAGTTGTGCAACGACTTAAGGTTAAACGGTTGAGTTGATCAAAAAAATCTAAGGAAATGTCGTTACATTAAAGCTCAAGTACTGATTCACTTCTTTATTTTGTATAGAGATTATATTTACTGTTGAAAAGCTTTGTGTGTTTGGAAAAAATCAACTTCATAATCCCCTGTGTCCTGTTCCAAGATCTAATTAAAGGTGTATTTGCTACTAGTTTGGTTTCTCCTATCAATAGAACAAGAAGTACCCACTGGCCAAAATACTCTAACACAAACACGTTACCAAAACCCCGAGACAACCCTCAAAAGATCGAACATCCAATAACAAACACCCAGGTGCGCTTTTACTATTTCCCATCAGTAGTTGTCACCGTTTGTAATTCTCTCATCTGAAGTGACCACTTCTCTAGTGGATAGCTTTCAGAGAACTGACAAGCACGTACTTGTAGTGACCTACGTTTATGGAGAGAACGCGATTGGCATAATGGAAACAATTATTATTACCAATCGTACTGTACCTGTTTGTTTAGCTGTAATAAAACCTTACATTGATTGTGGATTGCGACCCTGCACGAATTCGGTCACGCTCAGTAACCACACTTGTAAACTTTGGCACGATCTCGGTATTATTTCGATACCACTGGATTGCCAGCAGATATATTCTGTTACGACAAATAATTGCCTTTTGGTTTTTGGTCTACGAAGGGATCAAAATTATATCTGTTACGTAATCTTCTTGTAGTGGTGATCTTTGTCAATCGCAAGTCGTCTACCACAGATTCACCAGGAGATTACCATTTGCCTTTTGGGTCAGCTGTATCTGGTGCATGTCTCACAATTTACCGCGGTTATCATTGTAGGGCCAGTGAAAGTATTTTAGATGTCAGAATTGTTTTGTTCATTATAATATTATGAGATGCTTATTGCACAGATTCTGAGGAAGCTTAGGTCAAACCACCAAGTGTCGACCACTTCCCTGCTACACAGCTCGAAATTAGAGTTATTTCCTCTGTTAATTTGTTCCCGCATTACGTTTCCTATTTTCTTCTTTCGAATGATGAAATTCCCATACATCACTAAAGCCTAATGATGTGTAATAAAGGTCACGGAAGTACTATCAAAATCTTCCTCTGATTTCACTTAATAGTGTGGTTATAAAGGGCAATCCTAACAGATTGGTTGTAGCTGATAAAGTAGCAACATTTAAATTGAGAACAAAATACGTCGTATTTAGCTATCCTCAATGTCAAAATAGAACAAACGAATGAATAACGATACAATAATCGGTTTAATTCAGTGATTATAAATTTTATTCACTGGTGCAATAAAGGCTGTTCGGCAACAATCACGACTGATTGAATAACAGCAATAAGAACAAATCTCCGTCTGGAGGCCGTCTGGGGGCTATCAACGACTACAATGAAGACGTTAAAGATCAGTTCTACAATAAGCTGCAGTCAATCGTCGGGGAGTGCCCAACAAAAGACCTGACCATTCTGATGGGAGATTTGAATGTCAAGGTTGGAATGGACGGCACCGGATATAAAAACACCATGGGACAACAAGGACTAGGAGAAAGGAACGGCAATGGTGAGAGATTCGCAAACCTATATGCCTTCAATAAACTGGTCATAGGCGGCACTATATTCCCACGTAAACGCACTCACAAAAACACATAGATTTCACCGGATTACATCACGCAAAACTAAATCGACCATATCTGCACCAAAAAAGTTCAGGAGGACTATGGAGGATGTGAGAACCAAGAGAGGAGGTGATATAGCCTCAGATCATCAATTACTGGTCGCCAAGATGAAATTGAAACCAAGAAGCACTAAACAACGGGGCGGTCAACATCACAAAACTTTAATATGGCTTTTCTTAGGGATACTGATAAACTCGGCAAATTCAAGATAGTCCTCAGCAATAATATGTAATATATTTCTGCAAGAGCAGGTACACGCCATTTCCGCAGGCGTGATCTACAAATTACAACATTTATTACTTCACAGTATGCATGTTAAATAAATATAGTCTATGAAAGTGAATATCAGTTCATCCCTTCAGATATACTAAGTAGTCTTCAAAATATTTTCAAGAGCGACATCACGTCCACGTCACACACTAGATCCAATCTCGGCATATTTGTGTTATGGATTCAGTCATGCTAGGTATTTATGCTATCAACTTTTCAAGTTTATAGTTGTTATATAGTAGACTTGTAGAGCGCTTGGTGTGGACTATGACCTTGGGAAAACATACGTCGAGTATGTTCCAGATGTCAAAAGTTCCATAGCTGTGCCATCAGAGCAAGATTCTGAAAAGAGGAGAAACTGAGGAGCAGTAAGGCACGTGTATATAAACGATGAACAATACTTAACATTTTGTAGTGGAGCAGATATAGGTTTGATAAATCACTAGATTAAATTCATACTTGATCTTGTAGCTAGAGTGAAATAAGATCAGAGGCTCCAGATGAGAGAATGCAGTAATAAAGAACAATGAGTTGTGGTATTTACCAATGTGAAGTAAGTTCAAATGAAGGAAGAGAAGTCAGTGTTGGAATAAGGAAGGCTGTTTATCAGAACAGAAAGTGCATATATAGAGTAAAATGTCAAAAAAGTAATAACATTTTGTATGTATCAGGCTCCTCATGATTGAGAATAAGTCAATCAATCTCTGATATAAATTGTTTTCCTACGCTCACCACTCAAACTCATGTTTCCAATATTATGCTGGATTAGCTATTCTACTAAGACAACCTATAACATGCTAACTCGGATTTTTACACTAGGTATGTGTGGCTGGCATCGGACAAACAAAAAAAGGAAAAAAAGTTAGACAACAAAAGATGTAGTCATTAGTATTCTTAACACTTCACCCTCTATATACACACCCTTCTAATAAACCGCTTTCCTTGTACAAGCCTTGACTTCCTTTCCTTCGTGTGAGCTTACTTCAACTCGTTAAACAACACAACTCATTGTTCTTTATTACTACATTCTCTAATATGGAGCCGCTGACTTCATTTCACTAGCAAGACATAATATGAATTTATTCTAATTTATTATACCTCTGTCCGTTCTACTGCACAATGTTAAGCAACGTTTGGCGTTCATATCCAAGTGTCTTGCTGCTCTTCTGTTTCTCTTTTTTTTCTTCTTCAGAATCTTGCGCTGAGAGCACAGCTATAAAACTTCTGACGTTTGTAACAAAGTTGACGTACGCGTCCTCTCAAGGTCATAGTTTACAGTAAGCGCTCTACGATTGCACTTTATAACAACTATGAACTTAATAAGTTGAGAAAAATTTTGTGGACCAACAAATGTTGTAATTTATAGATCATGCCTGTAAAAACGGTGTGTAACCGCACATGCAGAAATATATTATTATATATTATATATGTCTTTTATTGTCTGATTTTTATTTTTTATTTTCCATCCGATGCCTGCCACACAGTCTTAGTGCAAAAGTCAGAGTTAGCATGGTACAGGTTGTCTTGGTAGAATAGCTAATCTATCGTAAAATTGGAAGCATGAGTCTGAATGGTGAGTGTAGGAAAACAACCTCATTACCACAGGCCTTTCATGATCTACCCAATGGAGAAGAAACTACTATGGAGAGTGTTATATCTTGAAACTGATTTTTATCGATATACCGCGTACAACAGAGCACCAGAACACCAAAACCCTTCCAAGTCGCAATAAGAAGACAGAAGACTAATGAAAGGAATACTATTCCAACAGTGTCAATCATAGTACAAAATTGTCAGGTATTTATAGTTTTTAGTGAGAACAAAATCATCATTACAGTCTTCCAATCCGCATACAGGGGGTTATTAACATTATCCAATCGGGAAGTTGCACGTTGGAATTCTAGAACATTCTTCCGAAAGGTGATTGGATGAGATGTCTTCGGCTCCTTCTGAGCCTCTTACAGCTTCCTCGAGTTCACCGGTGGTCCGTCGTCACACCTCCCCCCTTTAAAGTCCGTTGTGTAAGATTTTTTTCTTGGATGTCGCATTCCTCTTGCGGTCCATTATTCTCGAGGGTTGTACAACTCTCTCTGTGCGTCGTTTGTCTTTTCGATATTTGCGCTCATGATGGTTCTTCTGAGATGAATCTACGAGCAATTGAAATGGGAGCCGGTTTTCTGTGACCACTATATTATCATTTCTTTGCATTTGATTTATATGTCTTGTGTATTTTCCGACACCTTTCCGGACTAGGTACAGTACATTTCCGATTCGACGTTCTATGACACCTGGTTCCCACTTCCTATTACTTTGATACGATCCGACAAGTACCTTTTCACCCACCTGGAAGCTACGATTGACCTTACGATTTTCATTTGTGGGTTTATTTGTCTTTTTGGGCGGCAACATGCTGTTAAAGATTGTCCGGATTTTCCTATTGAACATACACTCGGCCGGAGATTTTCCTTCTGGTACTACCGGATTAGGGGTAACTCTGTAGGACATCAAGAACTTATTAATCACTTGTTCCGGGATACCCTCACCTCCCCCTTTTACCAGAGCTCTTTTAATCGTATCCACGAATCTTTCTGCCTGGCCATTCGACTGAGGATGGTACGGAGGAGATTGTAGATGCAATATCCCATTTTCGTTGCAAAAGCGTTTGAAGGCGAATGACATAAACTGAGTACCATTGTCGGTCCCTAGGATCTCTGGAACCCCAAAACAAGCAAACAATGCTGACAATCTTCTTACTGTACTCTCTAAAGTCGTATTCGGCATGTCATACACTTCTGGCCATTTTGTGAATGCATCTACAACGACTAAGTAATTCCTACCTTGTATCGGTCCGGCGAAATCAGCATGTATTCTTTGCCAAGGCCCGTCCGGTTTAGGCCATGGTTGTGGTTCAGCTCTCGTTGGATTCTTTGCAGCCTCTAGACAGGACCAAAAACTGCGACATTTTTGCTCTATATCACGGTCCATCGACGGCCAGTATGCATAGCTGCGAGCTAGTGACTTCATTTTACTTATCCCCGGATGCCCGCTGTGAAACTGTTTAATGAATTGTTGTCGAAGATTTCTGGGGATTACGATACGATGGCCAAACATTATACGTGAATCGACAACTGTTAATGATTCTCGTCGACGAAAATATTGTAAGAGATCTCCGTGTAGTTTAGATGAAGGCCATTTGTTTAGTATGAAATGGCGAACAATCTTCAATACATTATCCTTCTTACTAGCCGCTTTAATGGCTTCGAATGTGACCGGGAGTCCGGAAACTGCGTTTGACAATATTTTGTGAACCTCAGCCTCGACATCTATAGCAGCTACAAGTACCTCTTCTTCTTGTTTTTCATGCAGACCAATCAATCTTGAGAGTGCATCTGCCTGTCCGAAATCCGTTGTTGGTTGATACTTTATCTTGAAATCATAGCCCAGCAGTGTGGTAGCCCATCGCTGTAGCCGGTTTGCTGTATATACCGGGATACCTTTTTTAGATCCAAAAACTGTCAGTAACGGTTTATGGTCTGTAAGTAAGGTGAATTGTCTGCCAAACAACATCTTGTGGAACTTTTTTACAGCAAATATAATCGCGAGGGCTTCTTTCTCTATTTGACTGTAGTTTCTTTCAGTCATAGTCAGCGATCTCGCAGCGTGAGCGATTGCTTTCTCAGACCCGTCAGGGTAGGCATGTGAAATTACTGCTCCAATTCCGTAGTTCGACGCATCTGCAGCGACTATAATTGGAAGATCAGGATCATAGTGTGTAAGGAGAAGGTTCGATGATAGAAGCTGCTTCAGTTTTAGGAACGCTTTCTGGCATTCAATTGACCAGAACCATTTAGTATCCTTTTTCAGTAAGCAATTAAGGGGAGCACGATGACGATGCAGATCTGGAAGAAAAACTCCATAATGACTAACCATTCCTAAGAAAGAACGTAAAGTTGATACATCAGTCGGTGTAGGCATGGACTTAATGGCTTCGACATTTTCAGGATCAGGTTTTCTCCCGTTTTTATCGATTATGAATCCCAAATACCGGACTTGCTCCATGTAAAAATCACATTTTTCGGCACGCAGTCTGAATCCATAATCTGCTGTGCGTCTGAGAGCCGTATTCACCTTATTCTCTAAATCAGCATAATCTGCACCCATGATCAATATATCATCGAGATAAGCCGCGGTACCAGGAGTGTCTTGTAACTTAGTGTCCATAACTTGTTGGAAGATTGAAGGGGTGGTCTTTACTCCAAAAGGAAGTCTGTTATATCGGAACAACCCCTTGTGAGTGTTTATTGTCAAGTAATGCTTACACTCATCCGCTACCGGAATCTGTAGATAAGCGTCTGATAGGTCTAATTTTGCAAAATACTTATCCCCATTCAGTTTCGCAAATAAATCCCCTGGTACCGGCAATGGGTATTGATGGTCTTCAAGCGCTTCATTTAATCCAGTCGAATAGTCTGCACATAACCGGATACTTCCATTAGGCTTTTTAACAATCACTATCGGTGCTGCCCAATCAGAAAAGTTTACTGGTTCGATTATTCCACTTCTTTGCAGACGCTCTATTTCTTGTTCAACAATAGGTAGTGCTGCATAGGGTAACGGACGTTTTGGTCTGAAGACTGGGGTGACTCCCGGTTTAAGAATCAATAGTGCTTTTACCTTTTTGCATTCCCCCAACTCTTCCGTAAACACTTGACTATGTCTTTCCAATACAACACTCTTCAGATCCTTTTCCACCGGTTTATTGGTTCTCATTGCACTGCATATATGGTTAATGGGGTGATTTGCTAATTGTAGTGTTTCTATCAAATCTAGACCTAGCAAATCTAGTCCTGGGTTCTCTGTGAGATATAAAGTTGCATTCGTTTCCGCGTTTCCTTTCGAAACTATTCAGCGAACTTCTACAACAATATTTAGTTTTCCTCCGGATGCGCTGTGAGCTAACTGGGTTGTTGGGAGCACCTGTGGTTTACCGATAATATTCCAAGTTCTTCGACTAATAAGTGTGATGTCAGAAGCGGTGTCGAGTTGCAGGCGGGCACGCTTTTTATTTATATCTAAGTTTACATACTTTCTTTGGCGGCAAATTCGTGCTCGATTATGTGATACCAATATTTTGTTAGTTCGAGCACTAAATCTGTATTTCTTCGAGTAGGGCTTCAGGAAATGTCGTTTATGGGTTCTTTTTATGCAGCAGTTTTCTTTATGTCCCTACCGACGACATTTGCTACAACAATGTTCCTTATATGGGCAGAACCTCTTATAATGCCAACCCCCACAAGACCAACATGGAGATGAAGGCTGATTGTCTGTGTGCGATACCTTTCTTGAGCAAGAATCGTTCTTTCCGCTTACAGCACGAACGTATGGCAACTGGCCATTATTCTCGACCATCGAAGTGTCATGCTTTAGGTTTACCAATCTCTGACACTGTGGTTACTTCTTGTAGTGTCATATTCGGACATTGTTCAATTTTACTCAAAATTCTGGTTCTAATATCGGCGTCTTCAGGAGATTGGAGGCTGCACACAAACACGAGACACTTAAACTGATCTTCTGTCATTGCTGATAGTTTGAAGCGCTCACATTCACGGTTGACTAAACTCGCATGCTTCACCCAGTCATCATCACCTGCTTTTGTCATCCTGAGACATTGATAACGAATATTAAACAAGGATGACTGTTCGGCAATGATTTGCGACAAAATTACAATCGTTGCATCAAAAGAAAAATCTCTTGGATTCTTTGGAAGGATAAAATTACTGTAACGTTCATGTTCAACAGTTCCAAGTTTTCGCAAGAGTATTCTGACCTTAGCGGCGTCATCAAGTTTTTTGAGGTCGACCTTGAATAAGTCTTCATATTTCTTGAACCAAGTTTCAAAATTAATGCCGGCTGAACCATCAAAATTAAATTCATGGATAGAATTAACGATCTGGTCAACTGTAACTTCTTTTTGATCCAGGTTCATTTTCTGAGTTAGCATCTCCATCATGCGCATCTGGAACTGTTCAAAACGTTTTTCTTGGCGTTCCAGTAAGGCTTCAAATTGTTCAAAGGTAAATGACATATTGGTACAATAACTCGTCGCCAGATTTTATATCTTGAAACTGATTTTTATCGATATACCGCGTACAACAGAGCACCAGAACACCAAAACCCTTCCAAGTCGCAATAAGAAGACAGAAGACTAATGAAAGGAATACTATTCCAACAGTGTCAATCATAGTACAAAATTGTCAGGTATTTATAGTTTTTAGTGAGAACAAAATCATCATTACAGTCTTCCAATCCGCATACAGGGGGTTATTAACATTATCCAATCGGGAAGTTGCACGTTGGAATTCTAGAACATTCTTCCGAAAGGTGATTGGATGAGATGTCTTCGGCTCCTTCTGAGCCTCTTACAGCTTCCTCGAGTTCACCGGTGGTCCGTCGTCACAGAGAACAACTGGAAGGGGATCAAAGAAGCAATCACTTCAACATGCTATGAGGTTCTGGGCCACAAGAAGCACCGTCACAAGAAATGGATCTCTGTTGATACACTGGATAAGATTCACGAAAGAAGGAACAAGAAGGCAGTAATCAAAACCAGCCTAATAAGAGCAGAATAAGCCCAGCACAAACTGAATACACAGAAGTACACAAGCAAGTGAAGAGGAGCATCAGAACCGACAACCGTGAATATGTGGAAGATCTAGCAATGACGGCGGAAGTGCCTGCAAGAGAAAGAAACGTGAGACAACTGTATGACATAACAAAGAAATTCTCTGGAAATCACCGTAAACCAGAACGACCAGTGAAAAGCAAGGAAGGCTAGGTAATCACCAACACTGAGGAAAAACGAAGCACGTGGGTAGAACATTTCAAAGAACCTTTGAATCGACTGAACCTACCCAACATAGAAGTAGCACCCACGGGCCTCTCATTCGATGTTGGCCATCCTACAATTGAAAAAATCAGCATGGTCATCAGACAAATCAAGAGTGGCAAAGCAGCAAGACCAGACAACATTCCTTCGGAGGCTTGAAAGCAGACGTAGAGGTAACTGCAAGGATATTCCATATTCTCTTCAATAAGACGGGATGATGAACAAGTACCAACAGACTGGAAAGAATGACTGATCAAAATACTAAAGAAAGGCGATCTCGGCAAGTGTGATAACTACAGGGGCACCACTCTCCTTTCAATGCCGGAAAAAGTCTTCAACGGGGTATTGTTAAACACAATAAAGAACTCCGTAGACGCCCAACTTCGAGACCAACAGGCTGGATTCCGTAAGGATCGATCGTGTGCAGACCAAGTCGCAACACTAAAGATCATTGTGGAACAATCAAATGAATGAAATTCATCACTCTACACCAATTTCATTGACTACGAGTAAGCATTTGATGGCGTAGATAGGACAAAACTATGAAGGCTTATTTAACACTAAGGAGTGCTTCAGAAGATAGTCAATATCATACGAAATTCCTATGATGGATGAAACTGCAAAATTGTGCATGGAGGACAGGTCACAGACTCGTTCGAAGTGAAGACTGCTGTCAGGCAACGTTGATTATTCTCACCCTCCCTCTTTCTCCTAGTGATCGACTGTATCATGAAGAAGTTAATATTTGAAGGAAAGCACGGGATACAGTGGACATCTAGGATGCAGCTGGACGATATAGACTTCGCAGATGATCTGGCTCTTCTATCGCAAACGCAACAACAAATTCAGGAGAAGACGAACAGTGTAGCAGCAGCGGCGTGGATGTGCAAAGTAAGAGCAGCATATTTACAAATGAAGAACACATGGAACTCAAAACAACTGTCAACCAACACCAAGACAGTTCTAATCTATGGGGCGAAAACCTGGAGAACCATGAATGCCATCATCCAGATGAAACAAGTGTTTATTAACAGCTGTCTTCGCAATATACTTTGGATCTATTGGCCAGACACTATCAGCAACAACCTACTATGGGAGAAAACAAACCAGATTCTAGTGGAGGAAGAAATCAGGAATAAGCGATGGAAGTGGATAGGACACAAATTGAGGAAACCACCCATCAGTCACTTTCATGAAAAATTAAGAAAATACCATCTATCATCCCCACATTTTAAGGTTACCAGAAGATTAATTTAATAGCTATCTATTAAACGTGGGACGGCTGCTCATTATCTGTTGTGTGGTGAGACAAATTTTTCATAAACCAGCGATGTGTAATGTCACACTCTCATTATTCATTCTAACAACTATAACGATGTTGTTATTTGGATCATGCCCCTGGTGAGGCGTTTTATATGGTAGTAGGTTGACCAGTTCAACTGCTTGTTAAAAAGTATGTTGTAGCCCATGAGTTCCTCAAGGATTAGTTTAATTATGGCATTTAAACCCGAATATTTGTTTTACATTCAGATGTACTATAGTAGTAAGGAGGACAATAAAGAAACTCGCAGGTATCATATTATAATAAGCAACTCTATACGTTGGTTAAAAATGCCGTTAGAATATAGCCCTCGAGGGGATGGGTACAAATTTTCAGTTCATTTATCTTCCAACTAGCTCAATTATAGGTATTTATTGAACCAATCAATCAACCAATACTTTCAAATCAAAAGCTGTGTTGCCAGTGTGACAGTTCATTTTAACGTTGTCTTCAATCGAAATTGGAAAACGACAATTCGAAAGAGGTAATATCACGATAGAAACTTAGAAGTGGAAACTCGACAGGAACGCCAAACTGAACACCAATCTTGGAACACAAAATTTATTATGAAATCGTAACAGGACTTAAGTTGATTTTCCCCTCTCACTTTGGGATCTCCATTAAGCCGAAGAGAACATAAAATGTTTTTATTTAGAAAACGTAACTTAGATGTAGAGTTCGGTGAACCACATATTATACACAGTCATATGCCGGATTTTGGCGATTGTAGTGAACAATCATAGGTAACCAAGACTGGACTCTAGTGTCTTTAATTTCATTCGTAAATTCTGTTAAGACTCCAGTCTCGTTGAAACGACTTGTTTATCCTCTGCTTAGTTCAATAGCATTCTACACTGGTGAATTTTCAGTTTTCAATCATTTTTTCCCCGATTGTCAGGATACTCCATCAGAGTTCTAAACATAATACTCCTTTCGACGTTTTTGAGTCACACCCACTGAATTCGGACCATGTTATGATATCTAGATATATACTCTCGAAGATTCTTGACGACGTTTAATGCCAATAAAAATTCTTGGTCTATTATTGGTGTTAGCAACCTATCTGGAAGCCTCATGTCCTTCCCTGTCCATGGTTAATGAAGTATATATCCAGTAGACGCATGAACGCTACCGCAATATGCCAGTTACCACTTATTTATAGCTAAGTCCAGCGATTTAGCTACCCCGTGATTAGAAATGGCTTTATTAGCTCCTTGAGAGTTCATTTGGTTTGCTCAATAAGCCAGCGACGAGAGACCCAAATTTTAAATACTGCTTTAGTTTGAGGACATGTAATCTACAGAGGAATGGCTCAACACCACTTCGTAAGTGATCAGCCATCATTTGGTTTCCGGAAATGGCCAAATGATGTCAGTCTCCACTATCTTGTCCGAGTAACCTGATTTCATACTTACTGGGGGTGTGGTCTGTTGGGCTCTAAATCATTCAACAAGTCTTGCAAGCTCTGGCGGAATTTCGTACGTCTTCTTGCTGTTCTGAGCATCAACATCTATGTTCCACGACCTCTATAATTTTATTTTGGCTTCAATTCCATAAGTCTTCGTGAACTTTGCCCATTAAAACACCGACCGTAGACTGTGGAACTGCTGGTGGTCTCGAATAGTGTCGTCCACAGCACAAACATAGTACACCATCTAGTATTATAAGGAATTTCCACATGGACCATAAACATCTACCTTTACAACTCACATCTTGACTCTCGTCTGAAGATGACCGAGACTTCTGAATTTTCAAAATGTTTTCGAACCTGTCGCCTGGATATGACACCGTTCAACAACTCCAATAGTTTTCAGCACTATTATATTCCTTGTTGATGCAGTGCACTGAGGACAGTTTCCATGGGGTTTGACGGCGTCCGAGTTTTTATGCTGTTGATCATCAGTTTCTTGTAAACTCTCTTACCATCGAGCAATTTCCCCCTCCCAGATCCCAAAAATGCTGTAATCAAAATAATGCTTTATGACCGGTTCCAACAACAAACTTGTGTCCTTATAAGTAATGCCGGAAGTGCTGTACAAAGTAAACGACTGCTAGAACGTCTTTGCGTGTCATGCTATGATTTTTCGCTGACTTATGTAGCATTCGGCTTCTATAAGTAATAATCTTTTCTCTTCCGTCCCGACAGTTTTAGCTCCTTTGACTCATCTCTAGAAGGGAAGTTGCCTAGCACGCAATTATGTTGGTGACTGGCGAAACGATTAGCCAGGACAATACTTTCAAGTGGGTTGGTTCAGTAGACTGTTTATATTTTAGTACTGATATTATTTTGCATGAATTTTGTTCTATAGTACGAGAGTCTCTTGCTTCGGTACTAAATTCAGACTCCAAGCTTGGATTCGTTACATTCGTTTTAGGCGTAGTAAGATTCTAAGGCGTTTTTTCAGGTTCTCGGAAGATAATTAGTAACTCGAGCAGTTGACTGGAATTGCTCATTTAGCTCAATACAAGTTATTGATCCAACTAATCAATCACCACTCTTAAATCAAAGTTTGTTTCTATTCCATTGTGTTACAAATTTTACAGTGTTGCTTGTTTATTGTAATCATCCTCACATACAAAGATTATGCACACGTTCTCCTTATAGAGTGAAGTAATTTATCACCAGACTGCTTCAAGTAGAGCATATTTTGATTCTATCAAAATGTTTGTGATAATAATCCTCTCACAATTTCCCGGCTCTCATTCCTATTTGTTTCATTTTACTACTCACTCAATGGTGTGTGTTGAAAACACCTATTAATGGCCCGGCGAAATGCCCTAATGAGGTTCAGCCACCAAGAGCTCCATCACATGATGAATTCGTAGTGGCTTTTAGCCCTAACCACTCAATCCTCAAAGTTGAACACGAAACAACTGGGAAAGTAGATATTCAACATTTAACGCGGAGAAAAACTTAACGATGGAAAAGGTAGGAACAATGAGTTTGATTAATTCGATTTGATCGGATGGGATGGCTCGGCCTTGAAAGTGTGGTCTTACTTATGTAACATTATTTTTATCCATATTAAATATATTGTTCTATCTTTAGTCTTAATGTGTTTTTACTCATGCATTGATGATTGTTACAACGCGATGAATCAGGGTAGAAGATGATGTGACGTCCATATAAGATCTTATAGATTAGACAATTACATCATAACAAATCTACAATTTTAGGATTTGGTTTATTATTGGAGCAGTACCAATATCAAAGTAGATCATAATTCTACAAAGTCACATGAGTCACTTGTGACCAAAACAAGTTCTCTGCTGCGCATGTGAACCAGGAAGCTGACATTTGAACTACCAGAATGCTTCCAATTATTTGCACTCCTTTGTGTGTAGAATGTGTCTGTTTTTTTGATAATACTTGAAAAGGGTTCCTAAATGTTGTCATCACATAGGTTCAAGTACAAAACTTTGAAACAAACATGAGGTCACAATGTTATTGTAATATTGAATTAATTTGCATTCAGTGTTGCATATATGTGGCCGGCTTTTGTACTATGTATATATTATAATAAACTGGAGCCAGATAAAACAGACTTTTGAACTTCAGCTGATAAGGTATGGAGCCAAGCCTTCGTCATAGTTTTACTATAATTACAGACTCAGTTTTAGGATCATAGATTTGTCATGATGCGATTACACAATCTATAAGATCTTACGTGGAAGTTCCACCATTGTCTAAACTGACTCATCCTATCGTGATCATCAGCAATACGATGTTTAGCACTTTTGAAGAATATACTTAAGCTGGTGATAGAATATGATGACTTAATATGCATAGAGGTGTATTAAAAGGATGACCATGTTGCGGGAGAACTGAAGACATTTGGCTGATCATAAGCTTTATGTTAAACATTTTTAACTTCGCTGTGTTTTTGGATGTATTTGTTTTGCCCAACTTCTAAACTTGTCTGTTTACATCATTATTTTCGGACATTTTGGTTTCTCTTTGTCTTTGCTTTGGTATTTGAGAGTTTTGCTCCGGGAACCTACAAAATTGAAGAACGACATTTTGGTTGACTATTTGTAAATTATGAATAAACTTTGGTGTTTGGAGTTTGGTTCTATTGTTAATGTGGGTTCGTGAATTGCAAATAGATCGATGTACCATACTTCAAAAACGGAAAAGAGCAAAAACTTGGACGTAATAACCACACCTTCAAGGCTGAACCATGCCATACCGATCAATTGTTCTTTCGTTCACCATCGCTGACCTCCTTCAAGTGTTACATGTTGAATGTCTAAGTAACCATAAGTTAAGCCTCGAGAATCGTGTGGTTAGGAGCCAATGCAAATACATATTCACTTATCTTTACTGTGGTCACGAAGAAGAAAATACTCCACACACTCAGTGAGTTGCTCTGATGCTGTCCAAACAAGCATGTAAAGTACTCATAGGATGGGAATCTCATGGATCAAGGATCATCAAAGCATCCTTCAAAACAAAGAAGGAGGGAATCACAATAAATGTTATCCCATGTTATGCATCCACCAACGATGATGATAAAGATCGGTTCCACCAGAGGTTGCGATCGACCATAGAGCAATTCTCGGGAAAAGACCCGTCCATTGTTGATGGAAGACCTAAACGCCAAAGTCGGAATGGACAACAGCGGGTATGAGGATTTCATGGAATGACATGGACTGGAAAAAAGGAACGAGAACGTCAGTTTCGCAAATCCATGTGCATTCAACAAATTGGCCATAGGAAGCACGATATTTCTATACAAATGCATACCCATTAACAGTGGAAAAAGCTGTACTGGAAGGAAATATGAGACAAATATATGATATAACGAATAAACCGACAGGAAATATAATAAACCAAAGAGACCGGTCAGGGCCGAAGAAGGTAAGCGAATCACTGAGATTTAAGAGTAGAGGAACAGATGGATAGAACACTTTGTAGAACCCTTGAATAGGTCAGCTCGGTTGAATCCACCGGACATTGGAGCAGTACCTACAGACTTTCCTGTAGATGCCCCTTCACCAGAAATAGAAGAAATCAGGGCGTTCTTCAAACAAATCAAGTATGGGAAAGCAGCAAGTCCTGACAATATATCAGCCGAAGCAATAAAGTCGAACATAGAAGTAACTACTAACATGCTCCGCGTTCTATCCAGGGAGATTTGGGAGGAAGTACAAGTGCCGATCAACAGAATGTATTTCGAAAAGATCGATCGTACACAGACCAAATCGCGATACCACGAATCATCGCTGAGCAATCAGTTGAATGGAGTTCTTCGCTATACATCAACTTCCTTGATTATGAGAAAGCACCTGACAGTGCGTATAGGAGAACATTATGGAAGCTTCTTCGACACTATGGTATATCTGGGAAGTTCGTCAACACCCTCTGGAATTCATGAAATGGACTTTAGTGCATGATGGTGCATGAAGAACAGGTGACAAAAACATTCCAAGTAAGGACCAGAGTCAGACAAAACTGCCTACTCTCCCACTTTTACTTAATTCTGGCGCCTGACTTGGGCTTTACTGGTGCTCGACCTTCGAATTTGAGAGGGAGAAAGGAATACAATGGACAGCTTGCATACATTTAGACGACCTGGACTTCGTAGATGGCTTAGTCCTTCTATCCCATACACATAAACAAATGCGGGTTAAGACAAACAGTGTAGCAGCAGCCTCTGCATCTGTAGGCCTCAACATACTTAAAGGAAGAAGCAAGATTCTCAAATTGAACCCAGAGAACATAAACCCAATCACACTTGGTCGAAAAACTCTGGAAAATGTGGAAAATCCCACGTATCTGAGCAACGTCATCGATGAATATGGAGGAGCTGATGCACACGTAAAGGCTAGGATTGACAAAGCGGGAACAGCAGTCCTACAGTTGAAGAACATATGGAACTCAAAACAACTGTCAACAAATATCGAAGTGAGAATCTTCAATACGAACGTCAAGACAGTTCTATTGTATGGAGATGAAACTTGAATAACTATCAAAACCATTATCAAGGAGGCACAATTACTTATAAACAGTAGTCTGTGCAAGATACTCAATGCCGTTGATCGGATATCATCAGCAACAGTCTACTGTGGAAGAGAACAAACTAGCTTTTATCTGAACGTGAACTAAGTGCAATTAGAAAAAAAAGATAAATAACATCTCTACTCGGTACTGTGGGGATTATGTGTTTTTATTTACTTTCCATTATGAAATATTCCATTTCATCAAACTGGTTGAACTGTCAGGTGAGTCAGTTTCACATTTCTTCTCTGTTTATATGCATTTTTTTCATCGCTCAAAGTCTGTGAATCTATTCAATGTGTTTCGAACCATTAATTATCTACACAACATAAAGGTTACATTTGATGTTTTTCAAACTATTAATGAAAAACGAAAACTTCATTATATCCTAGTGACTTATACTAAGTTTGGTAACCGTTTGCGGTAACTGAAAGTCTCTCTACCAAACTCTTTCATTAAATAATGTTGAAAACCATGATGAACGAATCATGTCTTATTGCGATGACACACTTTATTTAAGGGAAAAAAATTAGAAGGAAGAACCGTTATCAATTATAATGAAATGCTATTCGAATGCTGAATGTTAGTACTACTACTAATAGTAATAAAGTAGTAATTAACAGAGACGAGGAATATTACAGTGAAAGCAAGGTAAAAAATCAAATATTCAGTAAGCGAAAACATTTAACTGTGCTGAAGATGACATTAATTCACATCAGAATATTAGTTAAAGGAAACAAATTATTTGCAATGAAAATGAAAGAACATTGATGACACGAACTGTAAAAATTTATATTCTATCACAAAGCATTGTATCAAGTTTATTTACTTATTACTAGATGTTATCATAGTCACATTTTCCATGACATTCTCAATAAAAGCTGATTCAGTTTATGGTTAAACAGCAATCGAATATTAAGCATGTTTAGTTATGGTAACTCGATATGGTTAAAAACCGTCACCTAAATTGGTTGGTTAGTTAAAGATTATGCTTCAGGGACAATCTGTTGGCGGTAATACAGAAGAGCTGTGAAAAATTCACCTAAAATTTCACCAATCATTTCTTTAATTGAGTCACAACTTTCTTACAAAAAATATTTCGTTGAGTATCAAGTAATCAAATAGAATAGATTTTTATTATTAGTATATCTTATGATCTATGACTTGATCAAAACAAATTACTTGGATAGTTCATCAAAATTCACTTTCACCATCTTATTTAGACAAGTCAAAAAGCTTTCCTAGCTTTTTATGCGTTTAACTGCTATGACGATTTATTAGTTCACCGGTTGGTAGCACTAAAAATATTATTATTATTATTATGCTCGCTGCTAGACACTAACAATTTATCACAAACATTATATCTCCATATCATCGCCAACTCATTATTAGTTCTGAATAATAATTTTCAGTATAATTCAGTATAATTCGGTTTTAAACAAATTTATCACATCAAGGGGGAACTTCTGTTACCAAAAAATAGCCAAAATCGATCGAATGAATATTTTCCTATCGGTCTGCTTTTTTAGAATAATTTTTCTCAATCCATTATTTCATTAGTAGTAAACAAGGCTAGAATGGAGTTTCACACAATATCTTTATTTCGGAATGTTGAAAATATTTTCAATAGCTAAGTTCTCAAGGTAAGTTACAAACAATACTCAGATTATTCACTGTCTTGTCACGATAGATCTGACTAAATTACTATCTACAGCGATTAAAAGTTTACAGGTCAACTCTGAACAGAAAAGAAAAGTTTCAAATTCTTAGTTCCAATGGATACTCAATGAGTAAAAAGCAAGTAGAACAATTTAAATAAATGGCAATCTGGTTATTTTTATTAAAATGATTCAAGAATAAAGGTGATTTATTTGTAGACAACAGAAGAGTTAATAAATTTTATGGATTGTCATGTATTTCCCTTTTAATTAGTGATTATCACACATTTCACAAAATCAGTTAAAACATGAAAACCTCAGGGTGAAAAGTAGCTCTCATTATAACTATTAATAATAAGCATAACATTCAAAGGCCAAATAATGTTGTGAATAAACTTCCATGAAGTTCAGAATTACAAAAGAGATGCCAACTTTTTACCCTTTTGAAATTATGTAACAACATCCGAAAGTAAACAGGAAAACTGTTAATGGTACAAATAATCAAATATAAAAGAATCAAATATGAAAAGTTACGTTTTCTAAGTTGTGTTGTAGACTATCTCAGAACCTGGTTCTATACTGGAATTTATTAATTCGCAAAAAACAGTGTACGGAGAATTGGATTCATGGATTGGCCAGATATTGTGACTCTGCTGCCATTGCATTCTCTTGAAAGTTGGTGATGAGATTTGAATTGTACTTCATAGAAATCGCCTTAGCATTTTTGAAACCTGTCTGAAAGATGTCAACGCATAATTGTTCATCTGCTCATCCATAGGTTTACTTTTATAAATTACAATCTCAGCATTTGTCTTCACGTGAATCTATTGACTAACAGATACTTTCTGAATGTTCACGTCTCTAAGCAGCAAAGTGTTTAAGTAGTTATTTCTCAGATCCATATAACAAACAAGATAAAATAGTCCATTTTGCACCACAAAATATTCTGAAACGTTTTTATCGTGTGATAACCTTTAGTAGCCCCATTTGAGAAAGGTACATGATTTATTCGTATCATTATAACATTTCTTCAAGCTTGTATCGAGCTAAATAACGGAAACAGTGGATAAACTCAATCAGTTCACTTTGAACAAGTAAACTGAGGCGGATATTTGCTGTTGGCTTTATATGGTTGAAATTTAATCTATATGTTTATATAGCTGTTAAAGATGTCACATGTATAATCCTGACAGGTAAAAACAAAAAATAAGAATGATGCTCAACTTAATAAGAAACTAAGTCACTTACTATCGAATAAACATGTTCAGTAAACTAGTAATCATCGACAGTTAAATGAATCTCAAGACTCATGGAAACATAAACAAAGCTAGTATTTAATAATAGTTTTTTATACATTATATACACCGAGCTTCATGGCTTTCGAGTTTGTATGATAAAACTTATCTTTTGTGATGAATTGGTATCAGTTATTAATGGAAACCAAAGGGTAGATTTCTGTCTGTTTGTAACAAATATTAAACGACTGAACAGATTTCGATTCTACATATATTGACTTATAAGTCAATATGATAGATAGAGTTGTATTCAGGGATGAGATCATTGCTCAAGAATACAAGTCAGAAGAAGCTGTTCTGTCATTCGTTTTCAGTGCATCGATATGTAAGTTCTTACAATCCAGAATCTAAACATATGATACAAAACTGGAGACTAAAAATTATTTATATTTTCTGCTCACTATGTAAAAATAAGCGTACTATGAAAATTAATTCTTAGGTTATTTCATAGAGTCAACCTACAAATATAAAAAGATATGAAGATGAGGATTAGTGTAGATTAAGTTTATTCACTATGCTAAAAAATGATTGGTGTATCAGAAATGGTCCCTAAAACAGAATTTCTAATAGTTTTAATATTAACCTAGTGATTTAGATGTAGATTGGACAATATTTCCTAATAGTGAGAAATATTAGATTAGTTTATATCACTTTTAGTAAGAAATTCTATATCTATTAGCAAAAAACAGTACTTCTTTTATTCTCTGAATAGACGGGGACAATAAGGTAACATTATGTGTTTTTTTCTCGCACTAAAACCACTTTTGTACAAGTATAATATAAAAGTGTAAATAAAGAACAGTGAACAGAATTTATTTGAATCAGTGTAGAAAAAAATATCACAAATAAAATTATAGCTTCGAAAAGACATGAAAAGTTTGTAAAGTCAACTGTAATATATAAAACAATTTTCTTTGGGGGGGGGAATGATATTGCTAAATAATAGCATTAGAAACAAATTATTGGGCAAGAAGGATGAATAGTTAACAAGTTACTTTTAATATCTTAAATGAAATATACATCATACGCTGTTCAGTGTATACAAAAGTTTTACTTAACTATAAAACACAATTACGAATCTTATGATATCACTTGAATGTTTATTAGTTTAATTAATTTCACAGATTTGATTGTTCGTAATAGTAATATTTTTACATAAAGATATTCCTTATTACGTAAACTTAAGATATTCATATCTTTCGAAGGCCAAAGTTTCCTCTTGATTATCCTTTATGTCCAAATGACCCAACGAACCCAAATCACCGAGTTCTTTCACGAGAGTATACCATTCAAAAAAGTCTTTCCCCAGCTTCTTTGTAAATATCTCATCTTCCTTCAAATTTTGTAGGGCTTCCTGAAAGCTACTTGGGAGCAATTTCACGTGGTTCCCATTTTTACTTTCTGATGGTTTCTGGCCAGGAGGTGGTGGCTCAAGCTGACGGTCTAAGCCATCCATACCAGCCGCTAATGTAGCGGCAAGAACATGATAGGGACAAGAAGCAGATGATGGAATACGGTTTTCAATATAAGTGTTCTTTTCATCGAAGTTTTTAACGCGAATTGCCACAAACCTGTCACGAAAGTCCCAGTTTACAGCACCCGGTGCAAAAAACTTATTTAGTCTTCTATAGCAGTTAATGGTTGGTGAACAAATAGCTAACATCGCCGGCAGGTGTTCTATAAGGCCGCCGATCCAGTGGCGGGCAGTCACAGATAAACCATCAGGATCTGAAATAAGGAGTGAGGAAAAATTCAATAAAGTATGATTTATACTCTTCCCTCAAGGTGTTTATGATAGCTTACACCAGTGCCTTCGTTATGGAAAATTGTTGTATTCTCTTCACTTTAATTTTAATTTCGGTATGGAAATGAATTATCCAATTTTCAAGGTGTTTTTATTCTTACTATTCTTTTCAAATACACTTGAACTTAGCAAAACAGAATCAGTAACCTATATCAAAAGGATAAAGCAGTGAAATACTTATACTTACACTTACACTTTTCAGAAGGTTAAGTTTTAAAGAAAATGTGGTGTTTTTATAACTTTATAAACATATATAAATTGGATGGTCAAGCGAAATATGGAAATTTATTTTAACTGGAATGACCAGATTCTCATACATAAATAGATTAATAGAAATTAGTATCCAGGAGCACAAGAAGTTTGAATCATGTCAAGATCTTATCAGATTATTACTATGTCTACATTAAATAAATAAATCATATTTTTGGCGAAAAGCAGATGGGATCAAATATACGTGTTTGAACCATTAGGAACTAATATATTTTTATTGTAACAACAAAATTTACCTGCATTATCATAAAATGCATTCCGACCAGTATCGGCATACCACAGCGAATGATTGTAATGACATCCACTGGAACTAGCGTTCAACAAGGGCTTAGTCATAAATGAAATCTCCATATTGTGTTTTTCACCTATTTCTTTAATAGCTTGCTTCAATATAAAATAATTATCTGCGGCGGATAGTCCCCAAGATGGTACCAGTGGAGATTCTAACTGTCCTTCTCCGTCCTCATTACTATAATCTTGAATGTCAATGTTAGCAAGTTTCATGTTGTGATCAATATCGATGAAAAAGTCTTCATAGACTGATAGTAGGCTTGTCCTGTATATATCACCAAACTTAGTATACGGTACGGGAAGTTTAAATGAACGCAAATTAGTTTCACCTGTTTTTGTAGGCTTTAGGCATGTTGTTTCAAATGTGCCCTTTTGAAAAGCTCTAAATTCAGGTTCAAAAGCAGAAAATAAACGTAAATTGTATTTAGTTTGGAGTTCATCAATAAGCTTTTTTACTGCAACTCTTGGATGAGTTTTCATTGGTTCATTATTTGGCCAGGCCAAATCACACAAAACAGCACAAATGGAATATTTTCTAGTTCTAGGATTATCATCATTATCAGTGTTATTATTATGAGAATGTTGAGCTTTTCCATTTGAAATCCAGTAGCATGGATGTAAAGTTGGAAAATCAGGTTTAAGTTTACTGTTTACGTGTTTCCTCTTTATTATCTCTGGCACGTCGAATACCTGTGAAGTACAGAAATTCAATTGAATTTACTTATCATATATTGATGACATTTAGTTTCATAGGGAAAAAGTTAGCTATTGGACAGATATCACTTAAACAGATAGTTTAACAATTACCAGGAAAAGTAAGGTATACTTTGCACTGCAAAGCATTTTATGGAAAGAGGATTATCTACAGTAAAACAATAATTTATATGATTTCTACAATTACAGGGTTATCGTCGATAAAATCTCTATATCGTCGTAAGAATTCCTTAAACATGTCTATACTATCAAGCTGCTACAAGAAATTTTAGCATAAGTCTCAATTCATAGCTTTATATCTATATTTCAAAATTACAGGTCAAATACACAAAATATTTGTTACCATTCTTAATCAGTTTCATCAACGTCTTAACAATTGTAATATCTCACTTTAGATGCCTCAGCGAGGAGCCAGTTAATGAGTCAGTATAGTCGATCCTGGAAAAGTTCTTATTCCTGATTGTCTAAACATCGAGAAGTACTGATGAATCAAAATATCGTAAGGTCGAAATCTGAACTAAATATGCAGTGTCTGTTATCTTTAAACTGAACCTACGTACATGACTTAATAAACAAGTAAACCCATGTTCCTTTGGTGAAGTGAATCTCTCCGAGTTTGATAATTCAGTAGTAAAACGTTCGCTGACCATGAGATATAAATCCTCTTCACCAACTATGTTACAACTTTTCAATACCTTTCCCAATATATCCTCACTATAGTCCCTACCGAAAACAAGATTAAAAACCTGTGTTCTATGTCAGTGTCTGTTTCAGTGAACTACTTAGAAAAAATGTTTCCAAGTAAATAAATTCGTTTGTTTACAAAGTGAAGCGATAATTTCGGGTAACGATTTTAATTCGTTCTAAGTTCAAGGATACATTGTATCTGATTACGATAAAATTTCACACTTATACTTACTTCACCTCGAGGTCCGCCTGTTATTGCTCCTGAGTAGACTTCACTCTCTCCTTTTGCAATCTTCCTCGCAAATCGCGTAGATAATAGCTTGCTGAGGTGTATCCCATTAAGATCTGGGAAACTTAAACGAATGTAATCGAATTTCTCCACTTCCTCTATAAAACGCTCCTTTACGTCATCCATTTTCAGTGTCTCGTCTTTATTATTAGAATTTGAATCCATTTTGACCAATTTCTGCTCAAAACTAGTTGGTAAAAACAATTACACACGTAAAATGTTACTCTATTTATTACTACTGTCAATTAGAATACAACATATGTCATTTCAATATTCAATATGGTTTGTTAAGTTTGTTTTATAAACAAGATAAAACGATTTTTCTTAAGTATTTGTAACATAATAGTACGATGAACGGGATCATTTAATATATCATATTAAGTCAAGTTCAAAGTGAGTGTTCAGTTCCTTACTTCATAAATTTGGTATCTTCAATGACCGCTTCATTTATCGGTAACTACGATCCAAGGAAAATTCACCGAAAAGAAAGAACATATGTTTTATTTTATTTACGAACTTGTAAGCTGTTTGAACTCTTGTTATTTACAAGTATGAATCCCTGTTACTGCAAACAATCGAATTCAACCAAATGACTGACAAATTTCCATATTCTAGTTTCATATGGTCACTGGTCATTCAGAAATGGTAAATCTCCATGAATTTTGTTAATTGGTTTGAAACTTAAAAACAAAAGATTCAAGGATGGAATATCCTTTTTACTAATTTATTATTAGTCTGTAAAATAACGTCATTTCGAATACAACAACCGTGAACTATTCCTCTCTAATGAGTGCTCTTCACGCTTGGAATACTTTAAATTGGTTTTCATATCACAACGAGATTAAATAATCTTAATAAACTTCAATATTCAATGTCGTCTAACTTAGATCGATTGGTGGTTTCAGTGAAAATTGACTATGTCCAAAACTCTTTAGTGATCATTATCACGTGGTCACTAGGGACTGGCTTCGAGAGGAAATTTCCAAAATTCTAATAAGCTATTACCACTGGAGCTTAACCGTGTCGGGGTTTAGGAAGGTACCCACCAAACACAATGAAATATGATAATGTAATATCGTGGGTTGATTGAAAATAGACTTTTACACCATTGGATGCCATCTGAATAGTTTAGAGGTCAGACACTCGTTCACAACATCGAAGCTCCTAGGTTCGATTCTCGGACGCGGAGTCGTAGGTGCATAGCCAGGTGCACACTACCGAGGAGTCCTGTACTAGGGCGAAGCGCCTATTCAATGCTTCTAGGTTTTCAATAGTCGCCTAACATAAACCGGTTAGTGATTTTGATGTATATCATCATTATTTGATCTATTATATACTTTTGATTACGATGTTTAGCAGTGTGATGAGTTGCGTAGGAATTCATTTTCTGAAGAAATGGTTACCACAGTTTCCTTAGGAAAGTCGCAAATTTCATACTTCCACATCATTGAAAGTTTATGCTAAAACGCAAAATGATTAGAAATATTTTATATACAGGCATTGCGTGCGTTGCAAGGATTAATTTTTTTTATAAATAAAGAGTTAACAGAAAGTTATCATGAGATCCACTTTATTTAGACACATGACGAAGGACAGGGGTTTCAATATCGATAATATTCATTTTACTCAGTGTTACGGTAAACAGAGAACTGTTAGATATGTGAATTCTTTGAACTTTAAGTTGTTTATGTAAACGGACATTTTAAGGCTAATTCAGTTTATGAACTACTTATTTGAATTTAACATTTAAATTAGTAACTCATGACCGTCAGTCATTACATATCGTTTCAGCCCAAAATGGGTGAATTTAAAGAAGTTATAAATTGAACATGGGTTCAAAGGTCGATATTTCGTTAGTGTTTTTTTTGGATTCTCACACTTACAATGCTTTAGTCAGCTTTTAGTTGCACATATAAACTATGAAAAAGTAAAAATATAAATGATTATAACGATACTGAGTTTAAGCAAAGATGGATAGTGGCTAGCAGTGGAACGCAGGACGCGCGTTTCGTCCTGTTTGGGACTCTTCAGCTGAATGTACCTGCATCCTGGATTCCACTGCTAGCCACTATCCATCTTTGCTTATAATGCTTGTAAATTAAGGCAATATCGAGGCATACACACAGTATGCACATATGCTAATAAGAGACTGATCAATTTCAGTCCTAAAATATCAATGGGAAAATTCAAGTAAAACAATATCAAGTGGATACTGAGTTTAGTTATAGTTACGTCATAACATTTTGTATAAGCTCATTTTAGACTGAATTTGTAGTTTTCACCTTTTTAACCTTAAGGTTTTACGCTGTTGTGGTGTTTGTATAAACTATTTGATTGCCCGATGGTTTCGAATCCCAAATATAATATGTTTGTTTGTGCTTATGTAATTCTACTTCCTGTAAATTGAACTATTTCGGGAATTGCTAGTTGGTAAAATAATTTGAATACTTTTAATCATCATAGCTGTGAACATTAGCATTTTGAATGCATAAAGTAATTTTTAACAGGATACTTAGGTAAGGATATAATTAAAACACCGCTGAGCTTTTTACCGGTTTGAACTGAAAAAACTCAATGGCCAGTTGGTCTAAGTTTTATTTTCGTTGCTATTCCTCTATTCTCATCACAACATAGTTCGTTAGCAGTTATCACTATCATAAATAAAGGCGCGACTAAAGCCATCTGTTTTTTTTGAAGTACTTCATGATATAACAAATTTGGTGTTATTTTTGTCTTTCTGATTTTCCAAAGGATAGTTGTGCTTGACAGTTGAACACAGCAACGAAGAGATGAATATGCGGTGATGTATTATTATTATTTCTTATGTATGAGTTGCTATAAGCTATCAGCTTTTTCATTAAGTCAGATATAAAAGAACTATTATAGGATATCATTTTGTGGTGTACGATACGGAGCTAGTAACTGATAGCGTAACTAGTATACTATTCTCAAGTACATCACAAATAAACGTTTGAACGCAGTGCTAGCATCCTAATAAATGAGTTAATTTAAAATGAATTCGAAAGCTGTTTTTCTAAATTCTCGAGCTGGGTGAATATTTCAGTCACAGAAGTCTGGCATGAATGGCACATATACACCAAAAGAAAACCTCATTGGTAAAATATAGTTAGAAAGTTGACTTGAAACACAGTTTGCTCAGTCGTGTTTACTCAAGGTTTATGTACTCCATCAAAGATGTTCAAAGCTTGAATGATCATATAAATAATCCCAGATGCGGATAGAAGTTAAAACTATAGGGGATAACAATTTGGAACGTCATGTAGGTAGAATGTATTTTGTAGAATGCTCATAAGCAACATGAATTAACCGACAGAAATAAAGTACTATGGTTTAGAATAATCAAAGTTTTATTTACAAATCTATTGTGTATTGAGTTCATAGGTTTATCAAGAGCTTCGATATTTCCATAAATTCAACTGTCTTTGATTCCTGATGAACCATAAAAATCAACCAAATTTTGGAAGAAAGCAACAGCGGTAGGCTATTGCTATATTTTAATTTCATAAGTACACTTATTGAAAAATGAAAACATGTTTGAATCCAGTTTACTGACATTTTATTAATATCCAGTACTTAAGGTCATCTTATAAGTTTAAAGGAAGATCCAAAGGGACTAAAAAGTTCGAATGTATCAGTTTTACAATATAGATTGACTGACTGCACAATAAAAAATAGATAAACAAATAACCTACAAATCAGTTATGGATGTGTCGTTATTTACAATATCAGTAGTTTGTAGTTATATAAACTATTAAATACGACAGAGTTCTGATCAAACACCATGATTTTTAGGTGTATTAAGGCGTTCATAGTGACTGTGTAAGAAATTTACGATGATAAAAACAAGAACGCCTTGTTTTATACCACAATTTAGACTTTTATTTAAATGAAAACTAGATCAAGGAAGAATTAAGGCAAATTAGCTATTTATATTATGGCACATGTTTTCATTTTGATCTCGCCTTCATGAAATCCGATTTTTCAACTCAATTCAGAACCTTAATCCTATACGACAACCAATCCTACTAAATAATGAAGGCCAATAATGCTGTTGATCATAACGAATTGATGACTGATCTTCATTTGCATACCATAATGTACGGAAGGTGAATGTACATACGACTGTTATTTAAAAAATAGAGACACGGTTTAGTCTAAAAGTTAAATCTATCGTAAGTGGGTGAAATCAACTCAATATAACATGAAATTGTAATTGTTCGATGTAACTGAGAACAAAATGTTGTTACCTTTTGCACAATATGTCAGATTAATTTTTATAAAGAAATGAGAAGTTGTCAAGAATGTATTAGTACAAAGAGGTGGAAGTCGGGATAATAGGTTGAACACAGGATATGAAAATACCTCATTTTAAATTGTACAACCAATAAGTCAGTTGGCCAGTGCAATTTTAATGATTGTAAAGGTTAAGTTACTTGATGGTTATTTTCTCAAAATGCTTTCAAATCTTCAAGATACATTTATACACAATTACAGAAAAAGTTTAAACGATCGATCTTGATATGGTTAACAAATATCTCTATATTTCATCTAGCATATACTTCCGCATGTTTCATATGCTTGTTTCACAAAAAAATACTAAAATAGTGAGACTTTGTCTCATTTGAACAATACAGAACGTAACGATTTAATTGAAGCAAACATTTGTTTCATGGTCACTAGCATAAAATATTAATAACTCATTTTAAAGCATAAGTGTTTAAATTTTGTGTCGACTGGCTTGTTTGTTTGTATCTGAACTCAAGGAAATCAGTCTTGTCAAACAGATAACTTCTGTAAAACGGTCATAAAAAGAACCCTAGAACATCTTAGTAAATAATGTGATGCATTTAGACAAAAAAAAGCAGTAACAACAGTGTGTATAGTGAGTGCGGACTATAGTCATCATTATGAACACAACACAGAAATTAACTTATCTCATAGTGGTGAACTTCGACAAAACTTGTAACTGATAACTCACTGTATAACACAAACAGATTAAAGACTAATAACTTTTTGAGACTCAAATATTTTTTCAACACTTTACTTTTAGTAGTCTTAGTCTTATGTATTGCGGTAAGTGTTTCATGCCTGGTGATAATAGGTATAACTATGATTTGTTTAAACACAAAAAGCTAACCGTGTCGTAGAGAGTTTTTTTAAACGCAATGGAGTTTGAAGCGAATGGTACTGGGTTCGAGCTCCATAGTGAACATCAACTCTGAGATGCAGGTACACCCAGCTGACGAGTCCCAAATAGGAGGAAACGCGCGTCTTGGATTCCACTGCTAGTCACTATCCATCATTGCTTACAAAAAGCTTGTGAATTAAGGCAATATCGAGGCATTCGCACAGTATGTACATATGCCAATAACAGACTGATCAATTGCAGTCTTGAACCTCAATGAGAAGATACAAACCAAACAATACCGAGTGAAAAATAGTAGTTATTTGTAAACACAAGAGCATTATATGAGTACAACAAGATAAAATTACTCACACAAAGTTATCAAATACACCAATGTTATTACTAACCTTTAATAGTCTTTAAAAAGTACCAATAAAATGTCAACTAGAAATCAAATCAAATATTTTAATGACTGAAAAGACGCAAGGTTGAAGATTTTTCTAATTACATTTTTTATTATATATTATTTTAATAAGTAAACCTTAACCAATATTATATATTAAAATTGGTCAGGTGGGAAAGACATATGATTTGACCAAGGTTTCGCATGATAGTGGGCGAATCACTTGATTACTGGATGAAGATTAAAATAAAGTCACCATTTTGAATTCATAGATCAAATGAAATCAAGTAAAATCAGTGGTTGACTAGTTGGCAATTTAAAATAACTTTAAGTCTAGCCTAATCAACTCTATTTGTATTTTTTTTTGTGAAACAGAAAGTATGTTAATTCTCAGACTAAATGAATACTTGTGGTAATAAAATTAGACGACCTAACAAAATGATATACTGAAACATGGCAAGTCAGAATCTATATTCATTTAATATTGAACAGCTTACTCCACTAATTGTTGGGTCATATCTATCGTGAGATTCGTGTGTGCTATTTCAATGTCCGGTGAACTCAGAAATGTCTTCAAACTGCTCTATCTACCTGTTATGCTGCGCATGATCCTCAGTAATTAGTTCTCTTCATTTGTTCTTAACTAGTTAATCTGGTCCTCTATGTTTCCCTGCCAGCTTCTTGATTGTATCATATAAATCTTTGATATTTCCTTCTCTTGAAGCTTGTTCTGCTGTAGTTTCCAAGTTTTCTACAAATTCACGATATTCAACTCTAATGTATTTCTCTATTCGCATGTTTGCTCGTACGTAATGTATCTGCAACTTGTCTTTCTTTTCTCTGGTCCGATTTGTTGATTGCTCTCTTCTTGCCTTCCGCTTACTGAATCTTGACCAGATTATCTAAAGTGGTTTATCCTGGTGTTTGTTAGGACCTGGGACCCAGAACCTCCTAGAATCTCGAAGTTAGTGCTCCTTCAATCCCTCTCAGCCCATATTCCTTCTTGAGGCGTCTATGTACTATGTTGTCCAACCCGACTTTGACGTTTACGTCTTCCATCAGGATGATCAGATGTTACTCTATACATATGTCTGTGATGAACGTCCGCCTCTCATGTAACTGCTCTTTATCACCACTTCCATCATTAGTGGGTGCGTAACACTGTGTGACACTTGCGGTAAATTTTGCTTTTTAGTTTCGGAGGATTGGTTACTGATGCTGGCCGGGTGGGTTTCTCATTCTATTAGTAGATTTTGTGGTTCTGTGGAGAGGATTAGTGGCATTGCTTGTGTGTGAAGCACCTTTTCCTTAATAATGAGAAAACAAAAACTTCTCTCGTGTGTTTAGTCTTTTCTCTTCAGATTCCGTCTAACGTTTTTCACTTGTCCTAGGCATAATATGATCAGCTTATATTTTTGCGTTTGCACAGCTATTCAAGTGATACTGCCACATTGCTCATACACTCAATATTGCTATGAGTGTTGTTGTGGTTTATGGGAGGGTCATCTGCCTCATGGCTTTTGTAGAATCTTACTTTGATGATGGGATATAATACCTGCTGCATATGATGACCGTTATCACTCGAGTACAGAGTTTAATTAGTTTAAATGTTTGTCTCTGGTTATCTATTTCGTAACTGTTTTCGTTGTACTAGATGTGATACTCAGCCATATTCTAAGCCTTCTTGTTTTGCTCTGTCTTGCGACCAGAAGAGGCATCAGAGAGTTTTCAGAATCATGAATATAAAATCGCTCTCGGAATCAAAAGATAGTGTTGTGTAGGATAAAATAGGTTTCATGTTAGCAGTTTTGAAATAAATTGAAACAGCTCTTTAGTATACCCTGTTATTTTCTTCAATCAAAACACAGTTCACAAAATGAAGACACATCTTCTTTGTTCAAGTGAACATTAATTTTATTTGTACACTAATGCCTATCTTCATCCAAAACACTGTGTCCAGATAAATTTTAATATGGATCTTAATTCTGAAATAACGACTAATAGACCCACAAATGTCATGAGACTCGCTTACTAGGCAGTCGGATATTTCTATTCGTACTGACATTAATCTTGTCTGACAATTAATGGGCAACACTATGAATAGTGAAAAATTTCGGTATCACATGAGAGAATCGTACAGTTGAAATACGTATCAGCATTCTTGGATCGACGTTCCCACCCTTAGATCTTAATTAGTGTTACTTTCTTTAAACATCACCTACAATGGGTTCTTCATGTTATATGAATGTTATCTCAGTGACTTCCAGATTATTTGCTAACATTGGAAGAGGAAGAACAAAGCGAAGTATTGCTAAGTTTAGGGTGTCGAACTATGGAAAGATAATTGTTTAGGACTGGCTAACCAATCGTGACTTACCGGTTGAACCTGTAAAGACTATGCAGCCTTGTGGGCCTAAGCTGTTGCCGTATTTGGTTCAAGTAGAAGCTGATGGAAAACCTACTCTATCTTGAAACTAGCAATAATCCTAGAGGGGTTTCAGTATGAGTAAAGTTAAAAGTGTATTAGCCGATAAAATCGGAAGCACTAATAGATGATCACAGTTTGAAGATATTTTGCAAGTATTCAGCTATTTAATGATCAAAACGTACAATCCATGATTGATCTCTCAAATTAACAATTCATATAACAAAAACAGTGTTTAGTTTAATGAAAAATTATTCTCTTGTAAAATAACTATAAATCATTAATTTAAAATGAAAACACGAATTTCCGCTATTCTAACATTTATACATATTTTAATTGTTTAAAGATTTTTAAAAGCGTCAAATGTTTTTCTCTCATTAGAGTTTAATTAATGGAAAGCACTAATTGAAGTGTAGAATAGAAGAGGTTGGTCATAAAAACGAGACAACTTCTCAGTCATTTGATTCTCGAAGATTTTCATTACAAGACTATGAAAAATGTTTTGCAGTTTTTGTTTCAATTAAGTTTGGTTATGACATTTTTTTCTTTTTGTTTTTTAGCGTACTAGACATTCAAAAAATATTCATATGGTCACTGGTCATTCAGAAATGGTAAATCTCCATGAATTTTGTTAATTGGTTTGAAACTTAAAAACAAAAGATTCAAGGATGGAATATCCTTTTTACTAATTTATTATTAGTCTGTAAAATAACGTCATTTCGAATACAACAACCGTGAACTATTCCTCTCTAATGAGTGCTCTTCACGCTTGGAATACTTTAAATTGGTTTTCATATCACAACGAGATTAAATAATCTTAATAAACTTCAATATTCAGTGTCGATTGGTGGTTTCAGTGAAAATTGACTATGTCCAAAACTCTTTAGTGATCATTATCACGTGCTCACTAGGGATATTCAAAAACATATTCATAATAAGTCATGAATCCTGTAAAAAGAATGGATGTTCCCATATTTTCATGTTAGTTACATAACAAATACAATTAGTTTAGAAATGAAATACGGTTAGAAGAGTATAAAAGCAGGATCTCAATCATTGGTAAGGTTGCAAGACACTCTCTTGTAAACATAATGCAGAAAATTAAAGAGAAAGAATGTATTTGTAAAATCTCAACGAAAGAATTTGAAGTAAACCCAACGTTTCGCCTGGCAATCAAACATCAAAATTATCGAATCAGTTTTGATGTTTGATTATATTTCCTTGAAAAAGCTTGAACCAGATTGCCAGGCGAAACGATGAATTTACTTCAAATTCTTTCGTTGAGATTTTACGAATACACTCTTCCTCTTTAATATGTCACATCAGTTCGGCGCCGAAATCCTGTAAAACTATCCGATCAAATTTAGACGAAAGTTCTTATTTATAATTCAGAAAACTTTATACAAATATTAAAAGCCTTGAATACATACTTTTTTATAATCAATTTTGTACCCAATAGATTACTAAAAATTAAATGTCTTCCCATTTTACTCGTATTTGTTTAGGAGAGATTTATTTTATCAGTTTAGGGGTTGTGGAGATTGTTGAGATTTTGATTGAGATCATGAGCCTATTGATGTTAGACCACGAAACAGCCCTCCAGTGCTTGCAGATTTTCAATGGTGGTCTAACATCAATCGGTTCATGATCTTAATCACAAAAGATTTATTTTAATTAAAATCTTATTAAATTCATTTGTTATCACCTGAAGTTCTTTTTAATGCATCTCATAGTTTGCATCAAAATATTAAAATAAATTGACAACAAAAAATAATGATTGGTTTACTATTGGAAGTTAGTGTGATATGCTTAACATTTATCATGGAACGTAGGAAGCGTGAATTACACATGTATATTATGTTTACTCAATCCTATACTTATCTTTGAACATAAAATATTCATAATATAACTTAATTACATCAACCCCTGACAATTTTTTTGTATATAATTAGCAATGGAATATTTGTTAGTTTTAATTTTATGTACCTGTGCATTTATTATTATTATTATTACTATTATTATTATTATTATAAATTACTAGTCATATCATATGAACTTCCTGTTTTATACTTATTTTTCATTATAATCCTTATAATGTGCTGATCAGTTATTCAACTTTATTAAGCTTTCATTGCACTAATATTAACTAATGCTTGATTCAAGTTACCTTTATTCTTATTAATTACAAGCGTACTTATTTATTTCGTTGTATTACTGTGATCTAATTACTTTTTATTTTATTTTATTCATTTAATGTGAATATGTATTAGTACAAATAAGTGCTAAAATAAATATATGCCACACAAATAAGAGAATGAAAGTGTGATGAGATAGTGAAATGAGGAGGGATTATAATCAAAAGTAGATAAATCAAGAGAAATAAGTGAACGAAAGTAACATAAAACAGGAGGTATATTTCAGTTTAGAACACAATTAGGACGATTTCCTTCATTCAGGTGATTTCATTAAGTTTTTATGAACAATCGAAAATAAAAATACAGCAGGATTATCATTGGCTTCTATATTGAACTATATCTAATAAAATGTCAAACCAGTGAGAGTTGTATTATACCACAGAACTCAACCGGGAGGTCATAATGGAGCTACAGGTGGATTGACATAAGCACTCTGGTTTTCACTTAACTTTGGTCTCATCACTCGGAACAGCATTACCACTCACACAATAACCCATATACACGAATTTCTTGACTATTCCTATCTCCCCACCTACAAGAGTAAGTGTGGACACAGACTTCCGTTTCTCATTTAGAATTACTTCATAGTTAGAAGATTGGTGCAGAGTACATATCATACCTACGGAAACTACCTCCAACTTATAGAGTGAGTTTTGAATGGCTTGAGTATCATCGCAAGGTAAAACAACTTCATCCTTAGAATGACGTTCAAAAAGTCTTTTCCACGTTACAAATCGACGCCACCATTACCTAATTCCATTGGAGCTTTTTCATATTGTCACCGATGAGGAGTTTGATGAGAAATAGTGAGATATGGGCAACCCTGCCTAATATCGCTGCTATTATGGTGCAATGGAGAGACGTGGTTTTATTCCGTTAATCCGCCTGAATTGTTTGTGTAGAAACCAAACTCTAATTCGGGAGACAGTTCCACAACCCATATATGTCCGACGAATCCGAAGGCGTCCCCAATATCAAGAAAAATAATTTTTGTAATAGCTTTGGCGATTCTCTTACATTTGAAAGAAGATATGTGTGATTAACACATTCACAACCAGATCAGACACCAACCTGCTATGTACTAGAATGTAATTCAAAGGTGTACAGTTGACTAAGAATTCTTAAGTATTTTTTTTTAATATTTCGCTCTTTTAAATTTCATTCAGTTTGTATGTCTTTCGTTACTGCTTGTAAAGTATTTTGTTTGAGTTGCAGTGCTGCTTGATAATCAGTCACAAACGTAAAGTGCTTCTCAAATCGCTTCTGAACGTCTGCCACGTCACAACTAATTCTTTTGCTAACCTTTAATTTGATATTCTTTATGTAAACTCGGCTTACATCTCTGAAAGGAAAATGGGGAATTTCCATACTTGTGATTGTATAATGTTTAGAAGTATTCAAATTATTGTGCCAACTAGCAATTCCCGAAATAGTTCAATTTACAGAAAGTAGAACGAGATGAACACAAACGAACATATTATATTTGGGATTCGAAACCATCGGGCAACCAAGTACAAAGGAACCATTAGTTCATACAAATACCACAGATTGTCTATTCAGATTTGTAAATTTGTGAATATTTTGAACCCTTTCAATATATATAATTTCTAAGTCAGTACGTAATTATTCGCTTTAACTATTTAGCATCTGTATTGATATTACCACTTAACATTTATACGTGTTACAATATTTATTTAGTTATTTTTCGTTTGATCCACAACAAAATTTATCAGTCATCAAAGTGTTGACAATCTTCGTAACCGTGATTATTAAACACCTGAAATCGAAAGATACTGAGATTTTAAACATCAAATTACTTTGAATAGGGGATCACTGTGATGTACACTACACCAATAAAATGACACGAGCTGATTGACTAAAAAAAATTTATTTCACCTTCAAAAACACATCGACTTTAACCAAAAATAAATACTTCTTGGGTAATTTGAAAGTACACTCTCAGGAATCACAGATGTGAGGAAGAACTTGACAACAAACATCGTTTTCTCAACGTTTTGTTAATCTGGAATTCTGTATAAAAAAGTTTATTTGCATTCGAATACATCTATTTTCTTGGATTCGTATCCATTCGTTACGAGCAGAAATAAGCGGAAGACCTAACAAGAACATTGGGTAAAGCTGCAAGAGAAGGAAATATGAGACACCTATATGATATAACGAAGAAACTGATTGGGAACCATAGTAAACCAGAGAGGCCGGTCAGGGACAAAAAAGGCAAGCCAAATTGAACAGAGGAATAGATGAGTGGAACACTTTGAGGAACTCTTGAGTAAACTAACTCCATTGAATCCACCGTACATCTAAGCAGTACCTATAAACCTTCCTGTAGATGCCACTGCATCAGTAGGTATTAACATACACAAATGAAGAAGTAAGATCCTGAAATTCAACACGGAGGATATCGAACGAATCACACTTGATCGAGAAACTCTGGAAAATGTGGAAAGTCCCACGTATCTGAACAACTTCATCGATGAATGTGGAGGAGCTGATGCACACGTAAAGGCTAGGATTGACAAAGCGGGAACAGCAGTCCTACAGTTGAAGAACATATGGAACTCAAAACAACTGTCAACAAATATCAAAGTGAGAATCTTCAATACGAACGTCAAGACAGTTCTATTGTATGGAGATGAAACTTGAATAACTATCAAAACCATTATCAAGGAGGCACAATTACTTATAAACAGTAGTATGCGCAAGATACTCAATGCCGTTGATCGGATATCATCAGCAACAATCTACTGTAGGAGCGAACAAATTAATTTTCTGCTGAAGAGGAAATTAGGAAAAGACATTTGAAGTGGATAGGACAAACATTGTGGAAATCATCAAACTGCATCACGAGGCAAGTACTAACTTGGAATCCTGAAGGTAAGCGGGACATAGGAAGACCAAAGAACACTACGTCGGGAATTGTAAGCAGACATGAAAAGGATGAATAGCAACTGGAAACAAATGGAAAAGATGGTCCAGGACAGAGTTGTATAGAGAATGCTGGCGGACGGCCTATGCTCCTCGACGAGCGGTAACAGGCGTAAGTAAGTAGTAAGTAATACTGCATAAATAACTAAAGAATCGAAGAGGGCCTTTTATGCATTTATTCAATCTGTTATTCCTGGTCCACTTATAAATGAGTCTTATTTAAAGGATTAATTACCTGGTTTAGCCACATCCACGAGTATCTACGAATTCAGCTGCTCTTATGAGATAACTTTATCGGGTGTACAGCTAGTCAGTTTAGCAAACGAGATAGTAAGCACTTCTTTTCGTTATTGAGGCAGATCATGACGAAAGCAATAATCAGCTTCGTCTTATCATATTTGGTCGTTAGCAGTCATATAATAGATAGAACCAAACCATGTGGTCATTCGTCGTAAACCTTCTACTTTTTCATATAGTCTTTAATCTCGTCACCTACATACTGCAGAAATCATACGGATTCAGGCTAACAACTCAAGTCTCTGAATTCATTCTAAATTTGTAAAACCCCTATCGTTTCATTGGCCCAATAAGGCCTGCCAAAGAACCCTACCTATTATTGATTTTCATAATAATATTTCCCTTCGTCTCTTTTCCGTATATATATTTTTATTGTCTAATTATCTGAACACTTCTTATTTAGCGATTTCAATAGTTTTTGATGTATGTTATTTCAACATCTAATTTTCCAAGCCTTTGATCTACATCCTATTATGAAACAATGATTTAAGCCTTTATTATTCTTATCACAACCAGTACAATTGTACACTATCAATTAGTACATAATACTTATTATGTTTAGTTATTCAATCTTTTTTGTTGTTAACTTTACTCAAACTGTCTTGATTAGTTCAATATTTTCAAATGTCTATAAATATAACTACATTTTAGAGTAAAGCCTGATGAAGATCTAATTGAAAAAAATCTTGTTTGTCGATATATGTTCTAAAAATGCATTAATTGATTGATTTTACTCACACTTAGTGATTAATTAACACATCACGTACAAAAGAAATACTCAAAGTGTCTACAAAAACCTATAGTGAATGTTATACTACACAAAGTTCACAATAAATTAACAGAGAGTGTAGTGAACGAGAAGAGAAATGTATTTTGATCACGTTACAGAGCATCTTAGTAAAATCTGAGAATGATAAAGTGAATTTGTCATTTACAAAATATCAGATAACTGTATCAAACTTGACTGTTCCTTCTGCAAAATGTCAATCAATCGTCTCAGACTTGATTGTTCCTTTGTTTCCATACCAATTATTCACTTTTCTCGTCCTCTTTTCTTTGATCTTCTTAATCTTCTGCTTCCAGGTATTTCACTTTTGATTGATTATACTTGCTACTTATACCTGTCGACATCAGTAGCATAGACCAAAAGCGTATTATCTAGAATACATACTATACTAAAAGTAAAATCACCGTTATTCTGAACAAAATATTACACAGAAAATAAGATACAAACTTAACAACCATTATCACAGTAAATTAAAAATGTATGTAAGATTTCAAAAGTCATACAAAGTTAAAAATAGTGTCTCTCATTTTATTTCTGCCCTAACAATAAAACTGAATATGTCGGATGTGTATGGGGTCTTTGATGAAATGTTTTGAAAATCCGCGTTTTTATAAACTGTTCATGTGTTTGACGGATATAATTATTCAGTTGGTTACTGGATCATGTCTCGACGCTTGGAGTAAAGAATACGAAGTTATGATTTCAGATAAGTTCGGTTAATTACTCTTACACAGAGCGAAGCACACAGCGGGATCCTATTGTTACTTACTACTTGAATATACAATAATCCATCTATAGCATTGAACACAGAGAAAATAGCTTGTATTTTCTTATGGTACAATTGGGTTTTTAATTCAGAGAAAAAACAGACTATCAAATGATAAATTAATATTTTAAGCAAATATTACTGAAATGATTCGATGACCATCGATTGAAAAAAAATTTTAGGGATCGTTAATGAATAGACAGAAACATAAACTGAATACGCAATTATAAATGATGAATAAAAATCAAAAATGAAGTGAAAAGGATTATACATATACACGTGGATAATTTTAACACTTTCACAATAATTACCATACCAACTATTTGACAATAATTGATTTGTTCGATAAAAAAAAATAAGAATAACTGCCAAGTCATTCAGTTTTTGTTTGATTTTCTTTTTTTAAAATCTGTCACTTATGTACTTTTTTCAGTTAACTTAGCAACAGTACTTTTATTTCAGGGTGTCTATTCATTGCTTAGACTGATTCTTAGAAAGTTGATTTTGTTGAAAAATCTTTTACAAATATACAGTTATTTCGAATAAGTATTCACAGATAAATGAATCGCGTTTGATTGCACTAATCTATATATCACATGTCAATCCCAGTATATTGACTGTTTCTTAAAGAAAATTTCAATGTAAGGCATATCATTTTTAGATTTAGTTCCGATAACGTATTATTCACGTGAATTAATCAAATCAGTTATTATTTCTATAAAGAATCTAAGCTATTTTTTTTCTATCAAAGTTAGTAACCTTTAGTGGAAAAAAAATGACTGTGAAGCTTTTAGCTACCAGTTTGCAGAAAACATTCGTTTTGTATATTCATACTGAAACTAATGGAGAGGATCAACAAATTTTAAAGTTTTTTTCTAGCTATGAATTTATTTTACCCTCACTCTGGTTCATAAACATCTCATTGTTAAATTCCAGTATGTCAGTTATTTTGAAAATAGGACAGAGCAAAATGCCATTTAAGTATTAACTAAAAGTACAATCTGGAGGAATATAAAATGTCTTAAAAATAGTGTGTATTTTTTTCTTAAATGAAATATACTAACAAATTCATACATATTCTTTCATTTAAATCTTGTCACTGATAATTTAGCTAAAACATGTAATATGAATGAACTAGAAATGAAGTATTGAGGCGATTAATAAAAACTGCAAAGTTAGTTAAACGTGGTCATATGAAGTGTACAGCTTTGATTTTGTTGTAATATATTCCAAGTTTTGAGTAAGACTGCGTATTTCATTAAAAATTTAATTTACGTTGCTAGATTTGTAATGAAATTAATTCGTTTAAACTGATTAACCAGTATTATTCTTGAGCAGATCTTCTGACAAAAATGATAAACTCATCAACCTATACTATGAAGTTCGTTACATTATTCCCTGATCCCAGTTATATATAAATTGAGGATAACATTTTTTGTATATTAAACAAATGAATATTCTTAATAAAGTAAAATAACCTGTAACATAACACCATGTACAGTAGCCTACTTTCCTACACCGTGTACCTGAAACCAATAACATTCTAAAGTGTAAAAAACCGAGAAATGAATACAAGAATACTAATTACAGTAACAAACAAACAAGAATAATTACAAAGAGTGAATGATCAAATGAACCTGATTCGAAGGAAGGTGAGATAATTTAGGAAATAATTAATTACGATTTCAAGTACCTATTTCAGTTGTCATATAGATTTTATTAAGACACGTGAACCTTCCTGCACAATCCAACCAATGATGAATAGATTACTGGCATTCAGTTTTTTCACCATATTCCAACAAAGAATTAACAACCTCTATGATCACATAGTTGCAATGCATACACGGTTTGTAAGTTCAATAAAAAGCTTGAGAACTCTTGAAATTAAACAGTTTGAACCAGAGGTAAAATCACACTTATTTTTTTATTTGGAATAGAGAATAAAAAATGTAGATATAAATCGATATAAAACTTCCAGTGATTAAACTGTTCATCATTTTCAATATAAAAAATTCCGTTCATTCACTCAAGTGAACAAGTAATGTTTTAAAAAATACACCTCACATGTATTTGTTAATTACTATATTAAATAACTTGTCACAAACGGGAAATTAAGTTATTTTCTGAGCTCACCGCTGAGATATACTCTGATAAATCAGTCAGGTCAATATCTAGTTATAGCTAAGTCAAAAACGTGAACGGAAAATTCTATTTTGGGTAACAGAAGTTCACTATTGCCCAGGTTTCCAAAAGTTTGTAATGCTCCAGACGTCCTGGTAAATTCTTTGGGGAAAATGAGATTGCTAGATGAAGCACAGTGTAAACTTAAGATAAAAAACAATCAACTCACAAATACATCATGCTGTTTTAATATTTAATGTTTATTCCACGCCAAAACGATCTTATACATATCGACTTTGACATATATATCATTTTTTGATGTTACTTGCAGTATCATTAAATTAAGTAACTTTGTATGAATACATATTACTTTCAAACAAAATGTTTTCTCTTGTATTCCTACAAAATTAACATGCAGGTTTTTAATATATCATGACGTATTCTAAGTGATTTTGAATGTTTTTTAAAGTTTCGTGATCAAATGACTTCACACATTATTTCTGACGCCTATCAATACCGGTTGTTCAAGGATTATTTCACAGTTATTATGGCAATTGTTATGGTGATCTTATATTGAAATAACCAGATGAATCTTTTTTTGATGGTAAGTTTGTTGTAGTCTAATTTGTTACATGCTAAAATGTAATCCTGATATGCACACCGATTCCATAGACATTAAGTAAAAACGTAATCTAGGGCTCTGTCAAACATTAGCATTAACGAAGAACCATTTAACTCGAAATACGGGAATTAATGGATACCAACAAATTTCGGCATTTACGAATAACGTTTGGGCGAAAAAAAGAAACATGGTAGTTACTAGAAAGTTGAACTTACATATCTGAATGGAAGGATAATAAGGTAAAATAAGTGGTTCTTTATAACAAAAGTAACATTAAGCATAATGATCAGGCCTTAAATATGGTTGAGTGGCGTGAAACCAGTATTAAAATCAAGGAGGAAAATGAAACGGAAATGAAGTACTAAAGTTAGGCGCAACCATTGGATTAATGACTAACCGGTCAGTTTTAATTTCAAGAATATCGACATTCTTTGTGATGAAGATTTTTAGATTAAGATCAGTCGAACGGACATTGTGGTTCAAAACTCATTAATTTGAGATTGTCACACTATGAATGAATTTTCTGCTCTTTCAAGGTTCAGCAATCTATATAAGTTGTTGCAGCGACAAATGTTACCATTGTATTTATGAGCTGGTCCGAAGATTTGCATCGGTCATAGAAGGAACAGTTGTTAAGTGGATACTATTAATACTAGTGTTAATATTAGTTGAAAACGCAAAAGAGAAAGTCTGATTTTAGAAGTTGTGTACTTGTTTTAGGAAAATACGAATTAAAGTGCAATACAAATATACAAAAATTTTATATCCACGAGTATCTCCTAAGCCGGGTAGCTACGTACCAACTATTGAACCCACATCGTAAATCAGTCAACAGCTTAAACCATTTATACTGTAAAGGGTAGAATACTGGATGTGGAATACCTGAAAACAAGAAGGGAAGGTCAAAATGTTTGCGTGGGAACATCAGTGTGACTGAATACCTCGATTAGACAAGAGTGGTCACTTCAACGCCTGCATGTTTACGTCAAGCATACTATTGTAGTGACTCACATTTATCACGAGAACACGACTGGTTTAATAAAAACAATTATTGTTATAACCAATTGTACCAGTGACTGTTTTAATGTGCTAATAACAGCTATATTGTGCTTCCATTCTTGTCCTTACACTTTGATTGTAACTTCGCGCGAATTCGGTTACGTTCTGTAACCAAGCTTCTATCCTGGCACGATCTCGGTATCCTTTCGATACCACGAGATCGCCAGCAAATAAACCTCGACTTGGTTCATTAATTGCCTTCTGATATTTGGCTTCTCGGGGATTTTATGGAGTCATTTGGAAGGAGCTTCTTGGTAGCGGCGTACATAGTCCAACTCAACCCGACACCACGCTACAATTGGTGATCCCAATGTTTGGAACACGCTACACTATCACACTTATAAGCCTGGTTGTCTTCTTCAAAGCTTGATATGAAATGGTGCTCCTGACGACCATGTAAGGTTAAGTCACTTTGTCAGTAGTGTGAATTTGACTTAGGTAGTCATATCGTGGTGAGCCAACTTTAGCGCACTAGGTACATTTGTCTAATAGCACTAGGTAGTACACTTATACTTATCTCTGAGATAAACACTATACAAACCATCTCTGAATCATTCATTTTCATCTAAAGTTCCTGGGGGTTATTTAATTCGAAATTTGTCACTACGCGTGCTGAAACAAAATGAGGGACAATATTAAATTCTTTGTGCCCTCCTCCTGAAGAAAGGTTGTTTAGATAGGGCTTCAGTACGAGGGTTGTGACGGCTACCAAAGGCTTTTGCCTTCACAGTAGCATACAGGAATACTACTTTGCGAAATCCGTTGATGAGTAAATACATTCCAGTAGAATGGATAGAGCGTTTTATATTAACGCGAAAAAAGTACATACGATAACCGATCCATATAGTCTCAATCGTGCTCCTAAGTCGATCTTTATCACCACTATCAGTTCACCGTCTGATGTGCGTAGGTAAAATATCCATGGTGGTATGTATTCATCTTGAAGAACCGGATGGTCAGGGTTCAGTATTATTCTGTTGTCACTACAAGGTGACACTATAACCTCGTGCCGCTATTTAAGCGCCCTTAACACATTATCACACAGACTTAAGTTGGTTTTAATACTGCACTGAGTGACCACGATAACTGTGTCACAAGGTAAAGGGTTCTGACAAAGAATTACTCGAATTATACATATTTCACGTAAGGATACATATGTTAAAGAGCCTTCACGTTTCGCTTGTTACTTTGTTAGGACATATCTCCTACTGGCACACTTGAGATATTAAAAACTAGATTCTCTCCATTGAACAATAATACTTGAGCATGTGTTGCAGGTCACTTCTGTTTCTGTGATGTTTGTGAAAATCGCTAAAATAGGCGGTGGAGTTTAGGTACATATGCAGACGTTAGATTTGCAGCTACAACCCACCTCGTGACATTTCTTAAAATGGTTCATAAGATCCAATTTTCAAGTGCTTGAATACTGTCGACTTGAAAATGTTGTTGTTTTACTAAATCAGTGACTAAGGATGTTCGTACATGATAGCACAGTTAGTAAAGTGCGTCTGTTCTGCTTGCCATTTGGGAAAAATTGATTAGAATCTGAAAATTGCTTGGAAATGAACAAGGAATTTACATCTTTATGTTGATCTTGTCTTCGTGCTGTCTATATACGAAGTGTCCAGCGTCACTCCAGCCTTTCATATCTGGACTAACGAAGGAGAAACAATTCTGTCTCGGCAATGAACCTAATTTTATGCCGATTATTATTTCTGAAGTAGATATTATCCCTTAAAGGTTGACCAATATTATAATTTTTCGGGATGCAAAGGAATACAATTACAAGTGGTTCATATTTATTTAGCAGTTTATAAACCGTAGTTTCCCATCAGAACTTTGTCAAATATGTCCTATGTTATTTTGCAAATCCTATATGTATATGCATCTGGTTTTCTCTCGTAATTTGTTTTGAATGAGTTTTATTCAGTCAAGTCACGTGGCTATAGACTTTCCATTCCACTGCATTTCATAAACCACAACAATGACCCCGAAAAAGATTATGACCATCATCGATCAAGGCAATTAACTAAGTGATATTCCTTCGTTCGTGCTATCATATATTTTTACGTCTACAATACTACATCTAAAAGGAATCATGAATCTCTGTGCTGACATTACGAATTCTTCTAAGGACTTACGCAACTATATTGTTTTTAGATATAATTGACTTCTCCAGGCAATAATGAGTTAGTAGCCACTGGGATACGATTTTAACAAGATGGATGCCGATATAGGTGGTTGTAAACTTTCGAACAATTCTCCTTTAGCGAACTGCGTGCTATTGTGCTGATATTCGCTCCAGCTAATTTTTGTTCCGATGGATTAAAGGTTGTGACTTTCAAGATTTATTGGGCTTGTGTTCAGACTACATGTGTTTGTTTTTTTGAGAACTCGGAGGCAAACCATAGTTATTCATATTTTATATGGCGAAAAACGAAGGCAAAACTGTGATGGACCAAGTAGTATATGAACTGAAAAATAGTATTAAAGTTTTTGCCTACAAATGGAAATGTTATCATATATCAGTTATATGTTATAAACACAATGAAAATAAGGGACTTTACTTAATTCAGCTGGCTTGTGCGCTTTAAGATGGAGTTTGCTACTAGAATTCACAATTATAGATGATTAGTTTTTACAGTCTGTACATTTACCACAAAACGACCCATAACTGCAAAAACTCAGAATCGATGCCTACATGCTAGTGAAGGGATTTTATATCAATAGACCACAATACACTTACATATACCTCAAAAAGTACTATATTTTCAAAGATTTTTAAATAAACATAAACAAACACATTTTTGCTGAGTAGCTGTGTGTGTCCTCATTATTTCCAAATACTTCCACAGACTTTCACTTCATGCCGTCATTTTGCGGCGATAGAGTTCAAGTTGGCTTAGATTAAAAGGTTAAAAATATCGTCGAATATGTTAGAGCAAAATGGATTGGATGTTGAATACAGTATTACTCCAATGTCCTTGACTTCACTATGTACCAGGAAAACACCGCGTATCACAAATATCTGAATATGCGTTGATAAATCAAATCTCTGCAATAGATGGACAGAAATGTTTTACGCCGATCATCTGCTTACAATACGTCAAAATCAGTCAATGATGAGGGAAACAGTGAATTTTCAAATGAAATCTTCGAAAGTGTTTTGAGAAAACCGATAAATTCATCTGATAAACGTTACATAAGAAATTCAGCTCTGCGTAACACAAATGGAGTTTTTTCTAAAAGTGCAAATTTTCAGATATCCAAATGTAACGATGATTGTTTGGATGAGATTCTTATCCTCAGAAAAGTAAGAGAAAACTTTAATAACTATGAGTCTTGATAAAATACTTTTATTGAAACAACCAAAATGTATCATACAATTTAGTTCCCCCTGCTTTAAAAGTCTTTACAAACGTAAAAAGACGCACAGCGAATGTGAAAATATTTTATTTTGTATGAAGCTAAACTAATTTGCTTGATCACCTTAAGCTATTTTCTATCCTACTTTCAACTGAATTCAGTAAACTAAAATCGCCAGCTCACACTTAGATTCCCGAAGCATTAAGCATAGTTATCCCCATGCTTTAAATAATATTCAGCACTGAAAATTCGTCGGCTTAGCAGGTAAATAAAGCTTCTCAATTACAGGAATCGTAAAACCAGTAGCCGAAAAATCCTTATCACCTTATTTACGTTCAGAAACTGAAAGCATCTGTCAGACGTGTGTCACATAAATAGATTTAAATAGTCTTTCTGGTCGTTTCTTCATATTACTCAGAATTTGAGGGACAATTAACAGTATCACTTAGTCTCTTGGCATGTTTAATGTTTAATTTACACAGAAGAGAGTTCATTATGTTATTGATGGTGATGATAGTACATTCTATGTTATGCTTTTTATTCTCTTTATGGTGCGCGCACTGAATGTATTTTTATTCTGTCTTTTGTAGTCATATTTTTCACCTCGAATAGGATTATCCTTTTTTGATAGAGGAATGAGAAGACTAAGTTAGTCCAAAATGTGTGATGAATTTGCGTTATGTTGTGTCAACATTTCTTATTCCTTGTACATTGTGTTAATTTTTCCAATTCATTTACAACCAAGCGAAATGCATCCAATGAGACATAACACTAGAAAAATTTGTTCAGCCTAAAGTTCTCTTTGTGGAGAGTTCAATCTCAAAATGCAATCCCAAACACATAATTATTTTCTAAATGATTAAAATACCAAAAATAGTGATGGTGGATATTTCTTTAAACATGGTGACAGTGAGATAAAATGAATAAAGGAATAAAAGCGTCATTTTCATTAAGGGAACTTATAATAATTTTGTTTTTGAGAGTTTGATTATTCATCATGAGGATAGATAAAGAGTTATAACTTGAAAAGAGATACTCAACGTTACGAGATAAGATGTTTAAAATGAGATGAACTGTAATCAGGAAGACCGTATGAACAAAAACAAATCATTCAGTGGGCTTAAAGGTTCATAGAGAAGCAAATAGAAGGGAAGCAAGTGGCTCCAAATGAAGGAGAGAAAATCTACGAGAGATCAGAACAACGGTCAGTGCTGAGGCTATAAAAGCTTATTTTGTGCACATTATTCTGATTTTTCTATATGAATAAAAATGCTTCGGCAGTGTTCAAAGGACAGAGAGCAACTGCTTTTGACAACTTTCTACTCAACTTGTAGATGTCTTTGAGCTTTGAGTCATTTTTGATCGAATGACATGTGTTTCAAGATGTTTGATTACAGCACTTCTGGTTGAGCCAATTTTGTCTTTCTTTAGTCCAGCGGGGTAGTGTTCTTTAATTCTTATGTGTAAAATATGCATCACGAAACCTGTATACCTTGCTCCACATAAACATGTAAATTAATTTATGGGAATGGGATGAGTTAAGTGAGGGGTTTAGCGAACACGGTCGGCTGGAGAACATTAGTGTTAAAATTTATCAAGGGAGATATTAATATTGGCTAAGTTTCCCATGAAAACGTTGTATTATGTTAAGCTAAAAGCGTTTTTATTGAAGGATATAAGTGTTTGTAGAGCAAGGTAAGTAGAAGATAAACGTCAAATATTATTTGGACGGTAAAGTGGTCTCTTTATTGACAAAATGTAGAATTAAAAATTACAGATAAGTCATTCAAGGTGAAATCAAGACCTCGAATATCTTTATATTGATTTAAGTTTCCATACCACATTTGCAAAAGCAGACAGTGTGTCCGAATATGTACCGAAATAGCTGCAGAAGTGAGTAAAATCAAATGGCTTGCTGAGATAAGATGAAAAATATCGCCTTTCTTAATTGATGAGTACATAGAACAGCTAATAATAGTGATCTTAAATCAGCCTCTTATTTTTTACAAAAGTTATTTAGTGTGTACACTAGGGGCATACAAAAATTCAAACTTCTTCCATGTATTTGAAAACAGTTTCTTGTTGCCTTAAACTTTCCCTGTTATCAGGCAATTATTATTCAGCATGGCATCCTCACATTTTTTCCTTGTTATTCTTGTTTCCACTTACCTTCTAGTCGTATAGTTGATCTCTTATGTTTAGATATGAATGTTGTTAAGATGTATATGTATATATTCAAAAGGTATTGGACGAATATGTCGCATAGTCCGAATGACTTTCATCCTATCATTACAGTATCTGAGCGATTACAACTATTTAAAAGGCTGAATAGTGGATTAATTGAAATAATTTTGCGGTAATGATTTCGCAATCCACATTGACATTCTAATCGTAATCATTATGTGCTCACTAGTGACCGGCTTCAAGACGATTTCCTGGAGTCCTGGTGGGAAGCTGTGACCAGTTGTGTCCAATCTGTGTCGGGTAGAGCCAGGTGTCTACCTCAGACAATGGACGAATAGTTACGCAACCATTCATGAATCGATGGAAGTTTTTTGAAGTTAACGCTGTTGGATGCCAGCTCAGTTGTCTAGAGGTTAAGCATTTGCGCGCGACACCGAAGGTCCTGGGTTCGAATTCCGCATGCAGGGTCATTGATGCGCACAACTGAGGAGTCCAATACCAGGACGAAACATCCATCCAGTGCTTCCAGATTTTCCATAGTGGTTTAGCTTTCGTCGACGCATGAATTCAACTATCAAAATTTATAAATGATCTGACGAACCATAAATTTTCTTGTTAACTTGAATTTTTGAACTGCGTTGTATTCTACTCTGATTACTGAAAGGAAATCATTTGAATAAATTACTGAACTTGGCATCTTACAATCGTCATTAGCTTATAGTGGTCTACCATTTATTTTTATTATCGTTGGCTAAACAGAATCCTACTCAAACATCTAGTAATGTTTTTTTTGAATTGGGTGTCGGTTTATTAACATTTTAGGAGAAAACTTTGTTTTTTATTACAGAAAGTAGCCTTACTCAGTAAACAAAATAAAGATTTAAACGCACAATGCCATATTTTAAAAGAAAATCTGACTAAAAAAGAGAATGAACTTACAATGCTGGTCAATCCGATTGAAGTAAGGAAATGTTATACCTTAAAATTTCGTTGTCGTTAGAGCTCAAAAATAAACCAGAATGCAGGCTGCTACAAACAAAAATCAATTAAAAATATTCGTTTGCTTCATCAAAAGTTTTTCAAACTGCAAACCCAACTTCAAGATAAAGATTCTCAGTACAAGTAAGATGGCACTTTGTAGACATGAATTGAATCTTATTTAATTTTAAATGTTCGTTATTTTCTAACTCAAGTGGATGCCAAAACTATAAAAGGGAGGAGTTACACTTCGAAATATACTTAATGCCCGTTCAATTCACTCAGATGTAGAAAAGTTATGTGTTTGAAAGTGACCACAACTAACTCCCTTTAAAAGTGATGAAAAATAAGGAACATGGGATACTTGTTTTTTCCTGGTTTAAAATTTCACAGAGATAAAAAGCTCCAGCATTACCTACTGGTCACTTTGTTGGGCGATTTACCCTTTCATAGTCCAGTGGTTGATGCTTTCACACTTGAGGATTTGATGTTCTGATGTTTAGGACGGTATAATAAGTGAACTGTCCGATGTAACTTCGGCTTCTGTGTATCTTTGGCGAATATGGTCCATATTGGCTAAATTAATATATTACTCATAGAGTAAAATAAGTAGTATGATGAAAAAAGACGTTTAATTTTAGAAACGTAACTGTTAATTAATTTAGCTTAGAGTTTATAAAAGCCTTTAACAGTCATATTTACTGACATTGATTCACATTCTAAAACTCGTAAACGAAAGAGATAATGATTGATAACTAAAAACGTATTTTAGTCCATGAAGTTGATATAATCTTCCAGCTGAAATTAATTGACGTAATTAACTGGAACTTGGGAACATTAAAAAATTGATTTGTATGACTGATATTCTTTTAGTGAAATATGTCTACAAAAGCTACTAAGTGATATGCATATAAGAGGCTTGAATATTTCCATTCTGTGAAAGAGTAATTATATCTGTATTAGTAATTGGTAATAGAACTAGAGCATAAGTTTCGTGTTATTTGATGCTTGTCATTTAGGTTTACTTGCATCACAATATTCACGCAAGATATGACAAGTATTGTTTTTATTAGTAATTACTTCAAGATATTAATTGCTAGTAAGTTATAAGTCGGATTCATTTGTAACTTTATGCAACTTATTTTTATAAAGCGCTTGTTATAAGTGATAAGTCTTTCCAATTGAACGCTATATTCGGTTCTTCTAGTAACACTCAAGCTGGAAATACACAGCTACTTGAACACGAGAGAAAAAGCGCAAAATATGAAAGAAACACTCTACTCCGAAGGTTCATTTATTTACAGAAATTATAGGGTTTTTATAGTATTTTAGATGTCCTTGGATTTTCCCGAAAATTCTAGAACACGACTAAACATAGTTGCTTACTTAGTTTCTGGTTAGCGTTTTTTTAGTGAGTTAGTTTTCTACGGGATGGGGTCGATAACCCAATGCCCAACCCTCCTACTTTATCTGGGCTTGGGACCGGCAGTAGCCCCCGGAGGGACTCCAGGCGGAGTTACTAAACATAGTAGCAGTGTTACAATTGATTGATCACTGGGTGGTGATCAATGTCTTGCTTGTCTAGTCCTTATTAGTGCAGATCGAATGCTATCGATCATGTTGCAATGTGGCCACCAGTCTAGGTGACTCGACACTGCGGGCACTATGTATTGAGATTTAGATGGTGGTTGGAGGTAGTCAACAGGAAACCCGGGTCCAGGGTTTCCTGTTGACTACCTCCAACCACCATCTAAATAGTAGCAGTGTGTTAATCATCCAATCAGAAACTTGAAATGTAATTTCCCAACTTCTAGATGTTTCTGACAAAACCCTTAGTGAACGCTGATTGGATAAGATGCCTCTCAGTGTTTTCGGAGCCTTTCTTAGCTTTTTTCCGAGGAGTTTTGTGGATCTCCCCAACAATAAGCAAGACGTTTAACATAAAATAAGATGCTTTATAAGTATGGTAACCTTGTTGAAACAATGAGCCACCAAGAGACTTAGTCATCGGACGTAAGATGATGAATAATTTCATTTAGGTATGAGATCATAACTCGTTAAGCTTATCTGTTAACTGTAATTACGTTATGATCAGAGTTTTTAAATGGTTGGTTAAGATTAACTTCTAAGTTGTTAATAGGATTTTTTTTATTGACATTTATGGACTTAGTTATTATTCATACTATAATCCTCACTTTAATTTTTTAAAGCCGCTTAATAACAGATATGAAATTTACTCGGGTTGAAGAGTTGCGAGTACAGTTGGAGACTGCATTTGCAGAAATTAAGCGACTAAGAGAACAAAATCATATATTATCCGATCAGTGTTCAGAGAAAAAAAGACAATCGACTATTAAGCCAAAAAGAAGTTTTTCCAGTGAAAACAATCAATCTAATTTTCAAATTAGAACATTAGGCAGAGTGATTAAAGATTTAGATCAGCAGAAACAGGAGTTGATAGCAAAGAACCATTGTTTAGTAAGCAAAATTCAAAAGCTTTACAGACATTTGTCATCGAACGATGTAAAAGAGGATATCAGTAAGTCTTTTTAGTGAGTTCGGAATTTCATTTTTGATGTCAGTTGATTTCAGGGGGCTATAGAAACACTGAAAAAATTATTTTTGGCTGTTAAAAAGCAAGTATCTGTAAGCTCCGAGAAGCTACTATAGGTATTTAACCCTGAAAAATCAAGCACAGAAGTTAAAGGCTACTATTCTTAGTGGCAGCTATTTGCAGGTATGAGACCTGGATTCAAGATTAATATTAATAATACTTAGTGTATTGATGCGCCTAGTTACATGGTTTAGTGAAAACACTTAAGACTTATTCCGAGTACCAGTAGTAAAGCAATTAATACAGATTGCTTAATTCTCTTGATGTAATTCCACGTGTAGATATTTACCTTTTATGTCCTTGCTAACTGAGATAAACGTTTATCCGTAATTATCTGGATTCCGTTTTATAGGTTTTTTCGTTAACTAACAATGATAAGCATGTAAAGCAAAGTTCATATTTACTGCACGAATGTAACTTTTTAACGGCTCTAAATTTTCGTTAAGACTAACTACATTTTTATTTTCCAACAACTAGAAATTACTCTACGACTTTAGAGAAGCAGTGAAAAGCAGTAAGCACTGGACAGCTGTTTCGCTCTAGTATGGAAATCATCAGTGCTCATCTTTGGCCTCGCCTTCAACCCAGGATCTTCAGACTGTTGTGTGAGTGCCTAACTTCTAAATAGTTGGGCAATTATACCATGACTTACATGCCTGACTTCAATCAGTTTGTGACATTGAGTATCCATCTTTCATTGCCAACGGTGAACAATTGTCTCACATCTAACATGGTTAAACTTCACTGGCCAGTTGTTCAGTGGTTCTTGGTTTTCACTGGTTGTCTGGTTAGGATCAGTAAAGGGCGAAACCTATGGAAATTCGACCTCCACTAAAATTATTACTAATAAATAGGGATTAAATAGAAATTCGTAAAATGAGTTTCTTAAAAACAAGAATAGCCTACATAACCTGTTACAACTATAATGTAATGAGGAAACGTAGATTATCATAATTGTGTGATATATTAGCGCAATGCATTTGGAGCAATCCGATCACCCATATATTTGTTAAGAACATTTATGTATAAAAGTAAAAGGTCAACTAGACTAGAAACACATAATTGAAGCAGGTCATAAGATTGATCTTAACTCAGCTTTCGTGGTGTTGTATAAAACTGCAAAAGGTTTATTGAAGCCTTAGACATACGAAAATTCAAACCCCCTCCGTGTATTCAAAAACAGTTTGTTCTCACCTCAGACTTACCCTGGTAATATCAGCTTATTATCCCGAGTGATGAGGTTTCAAAATGTTATCACATTATTTATTATTTTTGTCTCCTCTCACCCTCCATTTCTAGTCTAGTTGACCTTTTGAGATTAGATGGTGGATGGAGGTAGTCGACAGGAAACCCTGGACCTGGGTTTCGTGCTACTTGGCACTCGTCAGCAAGGTGTGCCTGTAATCTTGAGGGAACTGGTGCTCCCTGACAGATTCGATCCCGTGTCACCCAGCTTCACTTGATACACATGACATTGATCACCACCCAGTGATCAATCAATTGTGACTAGTTGACCTTTTATTTTTATATATAAATGTTCTTAACAACTGTATGGGTGATCATATTGTTAGAAATGTATTGCGCTAATATATCACATAGTTCTGATAATCTTCGTCTTCTTATTATTGCACCACAGAAATTTATGAAAGGGACTAATTACTTTAAACTATAATGTAATCGATTTCACTACATATTAGTTTCACTGTAAAATATATATCCACGGAATAGCTATGGAAGTCATTTCTAAGTCTTGAATGTTGATCAGGATACACCAGTCAAGGAATCCTATATGATCATTAAGTTTAAGGACACAACATCGTGATGTGCTTAGTTTAGACATTGAACATAATATGTTGAAATCAGACAAACGATCTATCAATGGATTTCAAATAAGTGCAGACTATCTGGCATGTCCGCTTAATGATCAGATAAATTTATTAAAAGATATGATCAGTAATATCTGATTTTTGATTTTTTTAAAATCCTCCTTTTAGCTCCTTATCGTGCTTGTCAGGATGATGAGTGTAATGTGCAGGTGTGTCAGTTTTTTACTAACCGTAATTTTTTTATTGAAAGACTGGACAGTTTAAAACGTCTTCAGAGGATCTTTTGGTGGCCACGATTGTTGGAAGTACTGGTAAGCTCATTTTGCTTGAATCTTTTTAGTTTTCTTTGTAATAGTTTAATTGTTAGTTTAAGGAGTTTCCTTGACACCTGTTTATAAAATAAAGTTTAGGAACCACACTATATGAAGATCCTGAAATTGTTTAAAACTTTGGAGCGATTGTGAATTATAGCTTCTTAGTTAGTATAGTGTCAAGTTGCATTATTTTGAGGTTAAATGGCATGCATTAAATTGAGTAACTTTCGAGAATCTAACAAAGAGTAGTTATAGAATGCATTAATTTTTAAAATAGAAATTTTAGAGATGTTCTCATAGTTTTGAAATATGTGTATTTGACTGTTTATATTTAAGAAAGTGCATGCTTTGGATAGAATAAAATATTTTAGGGATACTCTTCAATATCCACTAACTGTGGATGAGATTTAACAAGTCTGGAATTTCTCGTTGATAAATCATAAGTTTGGAATCAGCAGTGGTTTTTATATCGGATTGGCATTACGGGTTAGGACAAAATACTTTTATCTACTATGCTGTCGTAACAGGAAAAACGTTTTAGAGATTGTCAGTAATGCCTAAAGATTTGTGGATAGTTTATTTGTTAAAAGCTTCGTCGTTGTTGATTTCCATCCATCGGATACTTAGAGAATAAACTGGGATCATGTAAATGACATTAGTCCCACATAGTTTAGAAGAGGGATAGTTCAATTATGTCTGTTAGATAAATAATGTTCGTTGTTTAACAGGTCGACATATGATGGAACTGATAACAAATCATTGTAACCATCTTAGTAACACACAGGCTTCACTTCTACTTGTTAACCACTTTCCCTCCTAGCTGAACACTTTGGTATAAATAAAACGTAGATAAATGAAAGGTCCATGTAATGCATATTAGGATTCATCATATGTATTTCCGTGTTTCAGTGAAAATTGCAGTTGAAGATAAGCACAAAGGCAGGATTAGACATTATTAAACCCCCAATAATTTTTTTCACTTTATGGTCTATTGTAAACAATAATATAATTCAGTATATGTAGACAGAGAATGAAATTGAAATCAGAGATCATTTCAAAATAAACAAGTGAGACCTTTTTGTTTTAAGTAGTTTGATTCACGTAACTTCTCTAGTATGAAGCAGTCATTACCATCTTTTTATAAAATTGTACTGAGTATTAATGCTCTAGATGGTTGTAGAATAGTAGTGAAGAAAATTCTATATTTTTGACTAATATTTCAAATCTATCATTATTAAATTTAATCTACAAGCTTTTAGTTGATTAATTTGAAAGTCTCAGCTTTAGGTATGGTAAAAAAATTGTAATAAGGTGAAAAAACATATTTTAGGCTATTTTAAACTGTCCAATTTTGTATTTTTTTTAGTATCCCACAATGTTACTAATCAAGCTCCAAAAGTATCAAAAATTGTTCAAAGAGATGAGAACATGATAAGTGAATTAGAGTCGGCTAAGGCACAAATTGCTAATTTACAACATTTAAACAAAACATTATCAGAATCATGTGAAAAAATGAAGAAAGATTATGAAATAATGGAGTGAGTTGTCCACTTTTTTATATTTTGTGTGTATAAGAACTGATGTTAGATAGTTTAAGGAAATTAATGAAAAGCCACTGATCTAAATTTAGTGCTAGTTAGGATTTATCATTATGGCACAAACACATCGCTTGAGGTTTGAACTAAGATTTTAAGGTAACACTGTTTATAATTTATTTGGTCTTAAAATGACTGTCTATAGGATCGAGATATTTACGATAATCGGTCACTGAATAGTAACCAATATTATATTGTTTATCCTAAATGATTATTGAATTATAATCATTGATATGTAAGAACTACAATAATTCTATTCTGTGAAACAGCTATAAAGAGCTAATCATGCAAAATGGTTAAAATCCTATATAATGGGTCATTACTGCTCACTGCTAAAGAGATTGAGAATATATAAAAAATAATAATTTCGATAGAACAATGAGAAGACGGAGTTGATCTGAAAAACGTGATGTATTTGCGCTATACATTTTGACCAATCTGGTCACTCAAATACTTGTTAATTATTGTAAATAAAGTCGTTTACTAATTAAAAGGAAAAAAATCATAATCGGAACGTTTTATTTGATGATTTAAATAAAATTCTACATTTTCTTCATAAGATCAGAATACTTTTATACTAAACTGTCAGCTCATCAACAGATAACTTTCGATTTAATCAAATTAATCTCTTTGTAAGTTTACACTCTGCATCACATATGGTGGTGGTGTATACAATAGATTCGTCTAATTTGTCATATAACAACACAGTTAATAAGTTGTGCCAAGTTGACGATGTGTATCGCTTAAAAGACCGTTGGTTATAGACTTTATAAACTGATATCTTAAAAGTGTATGAACTAAATAAGTAAACTGAACCAGAAATTTGATGTGTCAGATGTAGTAAATTAAGTTACTATATAACAACCTGTTCACAAATGTTAAACAGATTACAGATAAATTAAGTGTATGATTTTTAGTACACTTTATAGACAGAAATTAACCTTATCTACTCTTTAACTGTAAGTAACTTTTTAATTGGTAGATATTTGACAAAGAGCATAGTAAGAATCATGCTATAATCTTTCTTAAATCTAATCAGAAAGAAAATAATAGAACAGGAGGCTGAAATTCAAAAATATCAAAGAAAAACCGTGCGGGTAAACGAGTGTCAAACAGAAATGTATGATTATTTCCGGTTTTTGAAATGATTTTAAATGTTTGAATTTTACATTTTCCCTTAATTTATTGGAGAAGCTTATACATGACACCTTGATTTTAGGTGAAGAAAGTTTGAAGCTACTTACTAATTCTTTTCAGTAGTCAAGTTATGTAAATAAATATCAAATACTTCAATTTACTACTACACTGAAAGTGCTTGATAGAAGATCTCTGTTATATCAACATAAATGATTAATGCCACTGGTTAGATTAAATCTCCATTTACTTAACTAAAGCCTTCTAACGATATTAAAACATCACAATTAGAAAGCTGTGTGATCTATTGAATTATTAGACATACTATCACAGTGTTCAGGCACTGTTTTGAGACATACTACATATATTGGTATGTGCATTATTGTGTATATGTTGTTATAACGTGGTATATGGTAAGTGTGTAGCACTGAAAAGAAAATATGCTATATTTCAGTGAATTATGTACATATCCACCATTATGACATTCGAAATAATCGTTAACTGAACCGGAATAATATTAAGTGTAGATGAAAAACGATAGTAACTTTGAGTATTAAACTGAATTCATTTGAGTTTTCTAGTTTTTGATATTCTCTTTTGTCAAAACGTATAATTTAACCTTCTTATGTCAGAATACAGCTAGTATTATAGTATGTTTTGGAAAAACATCCACTAGTTTGATTGAAATGTATTATGTACGTTAAAGAGAAAATTCTTTTAGTAAAAATCTCGATGACTGAACTTAAAATAAATCCAACAGTTTGCTCAGCATTTTGGTTTAAGCTTTTTCAAAGAAAGTAATCAACCCTTAAAATTATCAAGTGTAAGTAGATCGTTCAAAGTTTAACTGTATACTGAAGAAATCTTCAAATCAAGATAACAATACTGATTGTGAGATTTGTTTTAGTGAGTATGAGTAATTTGGTGTAGAAAAGTGGAGAAATTGAGGTAACATAACAGGTGTATATAGATTTGATATGAGGATACTCATTAACCACATACCACCTCTGGTTAGGATTTCTGACGAAACTACACAATTTGATAAATGTTATCAACCAAACATGTAACAGCGTGCATAAAATGAGGATCAATAAACAAACTAATGTGAGTTGGGGTTGTGTTAAAGAAGATAGTTGTTTATGGTATATATATACAAATAAATTGATGAGAACAAATGAAAACATATCTTTGTTGTCTGCCTAATATGAAATAAACTAAAAGGATAAACATGAAATTCAGATTTACCTATTAATTACTAGTTGCCATGACACTGATAATTGTATATCTTCTGAGTTTACCGATATGTATAGGGCTTTAACTGTCAATCTCTCTTTGTACAAAACAAAACATTTTCGTAGGATTCTTGGGTCATATGATTCAGTTGTATATGTAGACTCTATTGAATGCAGTGATATAGCCAACTTTTTTCCAGCTTTTTGAGTTTTTTATAAACTATAATGTATATCATCAACTGAAACATTTATGAAGAAGTAAGGGTGGTTATAATAAACACGAAGAACTTTTATGAGTTTTGGTTAGAATTGTTCATTATCGCGACACACGGATACGTTGTTTACCATTCATCAGTCGATGGAGCTTCGAATATTCATTAGCTAATTTCCTAAATTTTAAACAAACGTTCTTATTCTCTTATACACCATTTTCGTTTAGTTAGGTTTTTTGACCTGGAGGCTCTAACCGGTTCTTTGCGGTTTTAGACTAAGGTGTTAGTAAGCCCAAGACAGTGAGTGAGGATTTTTATTAAAAACCAACCAAAATAGGTTTCACCATCTTGAGTTGACCTCATTCACTCGTTGAGTGGTAAAAACAACCTATTTAGGTGAGATTAGATGTCTTTCTGGATGTCGTTTTTCCCTTGATTTCTTTCTTTTCTTTTATGTGAGGAAAATAAGGAATGAGAACACAAAATATAAAAAGTTAGAAAATGGTGAGTGGTTGTTAAGATGAAAATCCCAGAAAAGGATATTGTAAAACAAGTAAAGAACGTTTCATCTACGAAAGACCATTATGAAGATGATAGAATGCTTTTAATCACAGAAATGAAGAGAACCAGTCTGAAATGAAACACATTCAAGAACGGTTTAGGTTCAATGGTCAAAGCAACTTTTATAACCACTTCCTGTAAGTATCACTGTCCCAATTCGTATTAAAAAAATTCCACTCTTTGTATATTTCTACAGTTAGTTAAGCATTCAAATGCATACTGTAGGAAACGTTATACTTGGTGTTCTAAAACATAAACTGCTACAGAGTCTGGGTATGAACTAAGGTTTCCTTCGTACTTGTTAGATGTTTAATTTCGAATTCCAAATACAGTACATCTGTTTGTGCTTACCTAGTACTGCTTCCTCCGATTGCGTTATCTCTGGAACTCCTAGTTTGTAACATAACTCAAATACTCATAATTATCATAAAAATTATTGGTGACATATTTTATCCCTCACTCATGATTATTAATGCATGATGAACGACAGTGATGCTACACTAGTTTTCATTTTTTTCATATCAAAAACAGTACAGATTAGCTAAACGGCGGCACTACATTGATATCACGAATCACAGTTAGCGTTTTTTAGCGATGGGGTCGCTAACCCCACGCCTAACTCCTCTCTTTTAGCCGTGCCTCCGCCGGCAGTGGCCCATATGGGATACAGACAGAGTTATCGCGAATTCTAGTACACCAAAATATTTGCTTCTGAGATTGAACGGTAGGCTGTTATTTTCATCTGACTGATCAATCAGGTTTAGGTGGGTTATACTACCAGTAAATTTTGACGGTTGTCTTTGATATAGCACTACCTTACAAAAGGTGACCCAGTAATTTCCTAGTCGTTTAGTACCACCGAAAGACGCTGGACATAATAATTCTCGAAACGGATCATGATGACACAATCTCCTGCCACAAATTATTTATGGGATCTAAGATACGTTACTTGAGGATAAAATGGACGACCAAAAAACTTCGACTTATTTACATCATCAGCCTTTAAAAATACAATCAACAACTGGTTTCGTATCGAACTAGCTTTTTCACAGATATTTTAGTGAGAGTTTGTGATAGAAACGAAAATAGGATGTTACAAGATAATTTTGAAAAATCGCTAAACATTGAAGTCAAACATTGTCTTGAATACTATCCCGGTTTGATCGTTAATTAAAAAAATAGGAATAGCTGGCAATAATCGCAATAAGTATTGTCAGTCAGTCACAGATTAGAACATGCTACGTACGTACACAGGTTCAAGATAACAAAATCCCTTTGTAAAGACATAAAATTGTCAGGCAAAACCACGTTTCGTAAAAATAATAATCAGCAACATATATCCACCAAACAGAACCATATTATCTGTGTATTCTAAGTCAACAAGTGAGTTTCTTAGTAGAAGACCAACCCCTTAAGAGTCAGGCGATGAAAGTGTTATTTCTAAGAGCATGTTTATAACAATGTTAAATAAAAATGAGGGAAGTGGATAACCCTGACAAATACCACTCGAAGTAACCAGTTCCGATGACAGTTCGCCATAAACACTGACTCGACCAGTAGTGTTCGAGCAAAGAGCCTGCACAAGGTTAATGTACTTCTTTGGTATGCCTCTCAATGACAGACACTGTCATCGAACCTCACGATCAACAAAGTCAATCACCGCCTTAAGGCCAAGGAATACAACTATAGTCGTACGTCAAAAAGTATGTTTATGTCTCAGGACCTGCCTAAGGATGAATATTTGTTCAATACATCCACGTCCAGATCTGAAACCAGCTTGGTTTTTTTCAGGTTTGCTCTTCTTGAGCTCTAGTTGGACGTTGAATTATTCTTAAAGCTAATATTTTAGACATTACGTTAGTTGAATTGATTCCTCTGTAATTATTGCAAGAGGATTTTTGTCGTTTCTTAGACTGGGCAGATCAGCGGTTGAGACTAGTCAGATGGGATTACGTCCACTTCTCAGATTCTAGCTAAGATTTCAATTAATTTATAGTCTTGAAAAATTCATGCAAGCGACTCGGTAGCCTTTTTGCTGTGACATCTGGTGTGCAATGTGACCACTGCAAAGTTTGATTCCTGGAAGCGTGCGCGAATCTACAGTAAATTCTTACACCAAACTCAGTAAGTTAAATAAAGGCAACTGTAAACTTCCCATCAGTTTTCGGGTCAAACATGATTGGATGCCCTGGGAAGAGTTAAACAAGAAGCTTGAAGTTTACAAAGTAGAGGCTTTGACGATCACATGGCGCACACGGGGAAAGGACTTTATACCTCAAAATCACACGAGATTATTTCGTGTAGTGCTCACTAACGCTACCGATGTAGAGGATATCCTGTAATTGTTTAGGTCGACTGGTTAAGAGTTGACTTCAAACATGTAAGTATATATCAAAACATTAGTGTTCAAGTATTCGTTCACTTCCTTTGTATAGACATTTTATTTCCTATTATCTTATGTTGAATGTGGAAAAGCTTTATTTGTCTGAACAGAGAACCCCACGCTCCACTGTGACGGCGTGACGAGGGTTACCTACAGTCACGAAAATCCTACTGGCCAGCCACTTACTGAAACCAGATGGAAACGTAAGAATACTGCCTGACAAACCATATTCTGAGCTCAATCTCTGATAAATCTCACGAAAAACTCTTTTGTGGAAGAAATATCATTGTGCAAAATGCACCTGTAGAGACGGACCCTAATCACACAAACTCTGATATAAGGGAATGGAAATTCATCATGCAGTCCCTGAAGCTCAAAATCATATTGAATCAACAAGTGGTGAGACTAGCCGAGGAGAATGGAGATTCGGGACTCCGGCTGATGAAGATAACCTTCCATTCCTCCCATTGACGGCTGCAACTCTGGAAGCATGTCGGGTCCACAGATGCCGGTTGCCATCTGGAATCCGCATTCATTTAGATAGGCCACATGATGCCAGGATCAAGCACTAAGGCAAGTTGGAGCTGACCATTCCACTTATGGACTGCCTCCATCATAGAAAAACATGTAAAGGACATAAGTTATGAGCTCGAAAAACATTGTATAGTAAGGCTACCTGTCCATTCACGTAAGACTCATACAGACAAACAGGAAGGGCAAGCTCACGCGTTTCAAATTGAGAGCATGAACTGCTTATACATGAACGCCGCTAGTTTACCGAATAAAATGGATGAGCTACGTGAACTCAACAACGCTAATAATGCTCATCTGATAGGCATGTCTGAAACTTGGATATATAATAATTTATATTCTGAAAAAATAATATTAATTATAGAATTCACGCCAGTTTACAGACATGATCAATAGTTGTTTAAGTAGTATATATATTACAGCCATCCTATGCATCAGCCGAGAATTTTTAATATTTCTTAAATGGACAGCCTGTTGATTTATGAACGACGTAATTAAGGTTAATTCGTGTGCCAGATCAAAATAATGATAATTATCTAAAACTAGAGAAATTAAAACGAAAACAGAGAGCACGAAACAACAAAGCAGTAATTACCAAAATATGTCAATCAGGTCTACCTAAATGCGTGTGTCATGTGACACAGTGATATATTGGTTATGTTATTCAAATTAGTTAAAGTTGCTTGGGACCGTATTAACATAAAGTGACAGCAAGTAGGTGGTTTTACTTAGGGAATGTACTAATGAAAGTGGCTAAGCATTTTAAGTTCCTATAATATCACTTATGGAATGAGATACACTTACAGGTGCTAGGACATTCAGTGCATTTTCAGAGGAGCGGTATGCATCGATGCAGCGAACAAATAATGGGAGTGATTTTATCGTACGGATAGACCGTGGTAAGTTATTCCAGAGTCTAGAAAATTTACAGGTAAAGTAATTCATATAAAGAGATGATTTAGAATAAGCTTGTTTCACTAGTGACAAGGAATTACGGATGTCATAATGAGAAGTTTCTGCATATTGAATCACGTGATTGGATGTAAAGGATGGTTTATTAAGTAGTTTGAAGAAAAAAGATAAGATTTAGTTTGAGTCTCCTTTACCATTAAGGGTCTAGCCGAAGTTTATTACATCTAGAATTATAAGTTAAGGTACAATCAGCTCCAAGAATACGAAGTGTAAATCGTCTCTGTACTGATTCCAGTCTTAATTTATCCTTTATGTGCGTACTGCTAAGAATAAACGTGCAATATTCTAGAAGTGGTCGAACACAAACTTTGTACATTAAAATACGTGACTCATTGTTATAAAGGTTTCTAGTCATGTAACCTACAAGACGTTGAGACTTAGAGGTCTGTTTCAATATCTGTTCTGTAAACGACAAGTTTTAGGAGTACCTAAGTCCTTAGTCTACTACTGTATGTAACCTAGATAACACTTCATCATTTATAGTAAGATCTAAGTTGAGTGATGTATTGCCGAAGCATATCCATCCAAATTTAACCGTATTAAGCTCCAGTTGCCAGTATGGGCGCCACTGCTTTACCTTGTTAAGCTCCATGCTGATGCAATTTTGCATATGCTTCAGATCATGTGCAGAAAATGAATGTACTACTTTAGGATCATCTGCATATAGAAGGGGCTTACCCGCACAAAATCTTTCACAAATACCAGTGATAAACACTAAAAAGAGCAAAGGGCCTAAGACACTACCTTGTATTACACCACTTCTAACAAGGACAGCGTTAGACAATGAAGAATTAATTTTAAGTATTTGATGTCGATTGCTGAGAAAGGAATCAAACCAAGCTAGCAAAGGATTTTGAACCCCATAAGATGCGAGTTTACCTATAAGAAGTTGGTGGTTAATCATATCGATGGCTTTAGAAATGTCCAGATATAGCACTAAGACTAGATATCCTCGGCTACGTAGAGAATAGACTGAATTAAAGAAGTCAAAATGACATGTCATACAAGATCGATTTTTAAGAAATCCCTGTTGAGTATCATGGATAAATTTTCCAGCAAGTAAATAGTTGGAAAGTTCATCACTGATAATTTTTTTACATAATCCTAGAGATAACTAGAGTAATATTTATCGGCCGGTAATTGTTCATGTCAGTTCTATCTCTAGATTTGTAACGTGGTATGATGTACGCGGTTTTCCAACAGTAAGGGTAAGAACCGGTTTCCATAGAGAGAGTAAACAGCTTTAGAAGAAGAAGTGGGATATCTGGACCACCATATTTGTAGAGTAATGATGAAATTCCGTCTACTCTATGACCTTTCGAAAGCTTAAGAGTATTTATAGCCTTATTAATTTTCATGCATGTGAAGGAGATAGATTTTATTGAGTTGCTAGTCACGCACATAACTCTTGTAGCATAGCCACTATTCGCGAATGTACTACTGTAAAGGTCTGCCATGTTTTTAGAGTCGTATATAAAAGTGCTATTATGCTGGATGCACGGTATATCAACATTTTGTTAGGTTTGAAGCTTCACGGGTTCACTTAGACTGCGAACGAGAACAATACTCAGTGACCAAAGACCAGTAATCTAACTATTGACGCGTCCCAGCCCCGCTATCTAGAAGGAGAAGTCCAGGCTTGGTATGGAAAATATATTCTGCATACAACCAGAAAACGAGCGAGCAAGCAAGCAGCAGCAGCGAACACTCAGACACAATTTTAAACGTATATATATATAAATATATAAAATCGATATTGTCATATTAAAATGTTTTTTTTTAAACATGACTCATTCAGTTCATCACTCGACAGGTATTCGAATATTTAGTCGATAAGTTCATCATGTGACTTCCTTCCAAATATTTAATCGATGAGTCAATCGATATGATAAAATTACAAATATGAATTTTGGGAATATACCGTCCCAACACTCCTCCCCTTTTTAATAGCGCGCTTTTCTGGGGTCGACTTGCATTTTGACTGTAGTTCGCCGCTGACGGAGAGGCCACCTTCTGGGACGGGGATCAGCTTGCTGTTGAGCTTCTTGTGGTGGGGCTGCAGGTAAGTTGAAAATATCAAGCAAGATGTCGAGGGGAAGATTTACTGCATTTGATGGGGGGTCTGGGGCAATCCGCTTACGTAGTTGGTTTCAGTGTCTAGTCCACGTGTCTCTTCCCACCTTTACCTCGTACATAACTTGACCTAGTCTTCCAATCACACGTGCTTCGATCCAAGGACCATGATTTGCTCTGTAGTCTCGAGCGAACACGGGCATCCAACCTCGTACGCTGGAAGCTTCTGAGATTTGGTATGAGGTGGTGATGTTGTGGATCTTGGGCACATGAGACTGTGGATCGTCCTCAATTTCCTTCCCATCAGGATCTCTGCCGAGGACTTCTGCTGTGGTAGCATATCACTAGGTGTTGTTCGGTAAACAAACAAGAAATTCTGCAGTGTTTCTACTGGCGTCCCCTCCCCTTTCGACTTCATTAGATTTCTCTTGAATGTATCTACAAATCTTTCTGCTTGTCCATTTGACTGTGGGTGGTAAGGTGGAGAGCGGAAATGCTTGATCAATAGGCGTTTGCAAAATTCTTGAAATTGACTTGAGGTGAATTGCGAACCATTATCGGAAACGATTATATCCGGTAATCCGTTGCGAGAGAACATCTCTGTCAAAAGTTGTATCGTTTGAGTTGTCGTTGGTGGCATGACGGGAACGATTTCTGGCCATTTCGAAAAGGCGTCAACAACGACTAGATAGGTAATTCCATTAATTGGGCCTGCGAAATCGACATGTATCCTGGACCAGGGATACTCAGGCTGTGGCCATGAGACCGGCAGTAATTTCGCGTTACACTTGGCTGCTTGTTGACACTGTGTGCACTTGCCTACTAAATCCACAATATGTTGGTCCATGAGGGGCCAATGAGCATAGCTTCTAGCGATGGATTTCATTCGTTTTATGCCAGGATGACCAATGTGGAATTGCTTTAGCACCCTTGATCTTAGGGACTCTGGCACCACTACTCTATCTCCAAACATCAAGCATTCATCTACGATACATAATGAGTCCCGACGGTGGTAAAGCTGCTTCAAGTCACCATCGAGTCCCTTTGGCGGCCAGCCATTGGTGACGTATTTCATCGCTCTCTTTATGATGGAGTCATTCTTGGATGCAGATTGTATTTCAGATGTTGAGACTGGCAAAGCACGAATAGCGGTTGTCAGGTAACAATGCGCGTAGTCCTCTGTCATTAGGGAGGCAATAACTGCATCTTCGTCGACCGTGGAGTGTTCACTGATAAACCGCGACAAGGCGTCAGCCTGACCAAACTGTTGGGTGCGCCGATACTGAATGTCAAAATCATAACCCAGAAGTATCAAAGCCCATCGTTGGAGACGGTTTGCAGAATGGGCTGGAACACCAGATTTCGAACCGAAAATTGTGAGAAGAGGCTTGTGATCAGTGAGAAGAGTGAATCTTCGACCGTACAAGAACTTGTGGAAACGGCGTACTGCAAACAAAAGGGCCAGAGCCTCTTTTTCTATTTGACTGTACTTTTTTTCCGCTGAAGTTAATGTCCGAGATGCATGCATAATAGCTTTCTCTGTTGCGTCCGGGAAGTGGTCTGAAATGACAGCACCGAGTCCAAAAGCTGAGGCGTCTGCAGCGACAATGATGGGCATTGACGGATCGTAGTGCGTCAGTAATAGTTCAGAGCTTATGATCGTTTTCAGCTTGCAAAATGCAGCTTCACATTCTTTTGTCCAGTTCCAGCTGGTATTTTTATTCAGAAGATGATTTAGCGGGGCGCGTATGTCATGTATCGACGGAACAAAAGCTGAGTAGTAGCTAATTAGTCTCAGGAATGATCGTAGTTCAGAGGTATTAGTGGGAGTCGGCATCTGTTTTATAGCTCGGATGTTTTCAGGATCTGGTCTGCGACCTGCGGCATCAAAGATGAATCCCAAGTATTTAACTGACTTCAAGAAAAACTGACATTTTTCTGGGCGTAATCGGAATCCGTTATCGCTGATGCGTTGTAGTACAGCTGTCGTGCGTTCTCTAAGATGTTCTAACGATGTGGCAACAATTAAGATATCATCGAGATAAGTTGCGACCCCCGGGATACCCGATAGAATAGTATCCATTAGTTGCTGAAAAATAGATGGAGCTGTTTTAACACCAAATGGTAGGCGGTTGTACTGAAACAAGCCACGATGAGTATTTATGGTAAGTAACTCTCTCGAATCTTCAGCCACTTCCACTTGTAGATAGGCATCAGCGAGATCCAGCTTTGCAAAAAATTTCCCACTATTTAACATCGTGAACAAATCTGCAGGGACTGGCAGTGGGTAGTGATGCTGTTCGATAGCTGCGTTAAGACCTGTGGGAAAATCTGCGCATGTTCGGATTGTGCCATTAATTTTCTTAATAATCACAATAGGTGTTACTCATGCAGAATAAGAAACAAGTGTATTAACTCCCTGTAGTTGAAGGAGGTTAAGTTCTTCATCAACTTTCGATAATGTTGCGTGCGGCACTGATTTCCTTGGATAGAAGACAGGTTTGGCTCCAGGTTTCAACTAAACTGTTGCTTTTATAGCAGTGCACTGACCCAATATAGGTTGGAAAATGGTTGAAAAGTCCGTCATTAGTTCTTTCGAATATGCTTCAGGTTCATGAGGTTGTTACACTAGATGATATACGGTGCTTAACGGAAAGTTAGCTAAATGTAGCCGGTCAAACCAGTCTAACACAAGAAGATTATGATCAGCAGGTGTGATGTAACATAACCCGGTAAACGTCGAATCATGAAAAGACACTTTACAATCTAGTTGTCCCAACAAACGTAGATAATTACCACATGCGGTTCGCGGTTTTTGTGTTGTCGGCACCAGGCGTGGTCTTCCCATTCTGATCCAAAATTTTCGTGAGAGAATCGTTACATCAGATGCAGTGTCTATTTGCAATCTAAGCGGGTGCCCATTAATATTAAGGGCAATAAATTTCCTCTCAACTGGGGTTGAGTTCTCACAGCTTGCTATTAGACTCAACGAATTCGTGTTGGATCTAGGCGTAGGTTTTCTGGTACCTCTGGAGTTGCTCGGCTTCTTTTTTCGACAAAAACCATCTTTATGACCCACCACATTACATTTCCTGCACCGATGTTGCTTATATGGACAGTATCGAACAAAATGCCATGCACCGCAGTGCCAGCATGGAGCAGGAGGATTTGTTTTTGTCTGTCGACCTGAACTAGATGTAGCTGGGGCAGATTTATGCGAGTTGAGTGGTTGTTGGACTACATGAACTTCGGTACGATTTGAACCACCACGCTGGACCATTGTAGTATCACGCTTTAGATTGATTAGACGTTGATATTCATTTGCAATATCATTGAGAGTTAGTTTTGGGTCTTGGTCCAATCGACTTAGCAAACGTGTTCTAATGTCACTGAACTTCTGCGATTGAAGGCTGCAGATGAGAATGAGTGCTTTAAATTGATCTTCAGTAAGCGACTTCAACCGGAAGCGTTCACATTCTCGGTTGACAATACTCACATGTGTGAGAAAATCATCATCTTCGTTCATAGTGAGCTTCAAACATCGATAGCGCGCATTGAATAGTGAGGAGTTGTCTCCGAATTGTTGGCTCAATGACTGGACAGTGTCGGAGAATGAACGATCGCGTGGGTTTAAAGGCAGAATTAGATTGCAATACTTGTCTAGTTCACTAGGACCCAACTTTCGAAGCAGCAAGCGGACCTTCCAAGCATCATCCTGGTTGGCAAAGTCAAATTTGAATAAGTCTTCGTAACGTCGAAACCACATATCAAACGTGACATTGGATTCTGGATCGTAATGAAACTCGGAGATACTGTTAGCAATACCATCAACTGATGGTGCAGTAGTAGTAGGATTAGAACTGCTTGGATGAGAATTAGACGTAAGCTTTGCATCTGCTAACATTTGAATAAGTTTCATCTGCTGCTCGAGTAATAATTCAAGTTTAGATGGATCCATGTTTCCGAAATCACCGTCGCCAAATTGTTAGGTTTGAAGCTTCACGGGTTCACTTAGACTGCGAACGAGAACAATACTCAGTGACCAAAGACCAGTAATCTAACTATTGACGCGTCCCAGCCCCGCTATCTAGAAGGAGAAGTCCAGGCTTGGTATGGAAAATATATTCTGCATACAACCAGAAAACGAGCGAGCAAGCAAGCAGCAGCAGCGAACACTCAGACACAATTTTAAACGTATATATATATAAATATATAAAATCGATATTGTCATATTAAAATGTTTTTTTTTAAACATGACTCATTCAGTTCATCACTCGACAGGTATTCGAATATTTAGTCGATAAGTTCATCATGTGACTTCCTTCCAAATATTTAATCGATGAGTCAATCGATATGATAAAATTACAAATATGAATTTTGGGAATATACCGTCCCAACACTCCTCCCCTTTTTAATAGCGCGCTTTTCTGGGGTCGACTTGCATTTTGACTGTAGTTCGCCGCTGACGGAGAGGCCACCTTCTGGGACGGGGATCAGCTTGCTGTTGAGCTTCTTGTGGTGGGGCTGCAGGTAAGTTGAAAATATCAAGCAAGATGTCGAGGGGAAGATTTACTGCATTTGATGGGGGGTCTGGGGCAATCCGCTTACGTAGTTGGTTTCAGTGTCTAGTCCACGTGTCTCTTCCCACCTTTACCTCGTACATAACTTGACCTAGTCTTCCAATCACACGTGCTTCGATCCAAGGACCATGATTTGCTCTGTAGTCTCGAGCGAACACGGGGCATCCAACATTTCGAGTTGCTTTAGTGCGTTTATTGAAAGGGAGAGTTAAGTTTTGTACTTTCGAGTTAGTATGAAGTGCTAACAGCTACTTATTAATGGCTTTCGACCTATGTTCATTTTTAACTTGATTAAAAATTATTGTTATTTGTGCAACTGCTGTGAAGTCGTTTAACTTAATATAACGATTCTGTAGGCGTTTTAGTTTATTACGATATTTAGCTGGTATATATAATTCGTAAGGTTTACTAAACCTGTACGTTTTAAGAGGTACACTGGAATCTAAACAAGAGTTAATGATCAGATAGAATTCGTCGATAGCATCCATGAGACTATTACATGAAAAAAAGTTGTCCCAGTCTAAAAGTTTAATCAATGAATGCAGGAGGTCCCAGTCAGCATGCTTATAGTCTCTATATTGACAGGTTTTTTGAATAGGTGGGTTATAAGAGAGATAGATAGGGAGAGCGCAAACTACTATCTTATGGTCACTGCTTTCAAATTCATCATATACTTTTACAGATAGTGGGATAACATCTCTACTAAATATTAGATCGAGTATACTATCGTCTCTAGTTGGGGCACGAACCCACTGTTACCAGCAGTGCATGTTAATGGTTGCCGAGAACTCATCATTACATGACTGACAACTACCGGTACTCTAGTTGATCCCAGGATAATTGAAATCCCCAGTGATAACCTTAGCATTAAAGTTTAGAGAGGATGCATGTATGAATGCATTGATAATAAGATCATTCCCACTATTCGGACTATCAGGAGCTCTGTATACACATCCAAGTAGTAGACTATGATTTAGGGTGTTGACTGATATCCAGACTGATTCTGGTAAACTATTCAGAACACTATCTTCAACTTTATTAGTTGTTAGGGTATCCAATGCGTATTTAATACAACCACCTCCTCGCTTAGTTTCTCTGTCGCAGCGATAAAGTCGATAGTTCTGGATATTTAATTCTGAATTTGATACTGCTTGAGAGCACCATGTTTCCGTGATAAGTATGAAAGAAGGTTTGGCTAGAAAAGCTAATGTTCTGAAGGCTGAAATTTTGTTCAGAAGTGAACGTGCATTGACAGGTAATAAGTTTAAAAAGGGAGTGTGGAGTGTAAAAAAACCGAAAGCTTCCCTATTGATGTTATGTAGTTTGGATTTGCATAAACTGTGGTTAATTATGTTTGACTGATCGTATGGGCTATCGCTTGAACAAACTGCATTGCTAGTGGGACCAGAGATTTCTGAAGGCCAAAAAATCATTATTTTGATAAAGTGGGTTAATTTGTTGAACTTGATTAGGCGGCAGTTAAGACAGGCATCTGCCAGTTGTGGTTGGGTTGATGGTGCGTAACCTAGTAATCCATCTTGCCCAATGGGAAAGTGTTGAGGAAAGTTGCGTCTTACAGGTTTATTATTTGAAACGTTTGATGTTGAGTAACCTAGTAATCCATCTTGCCCAATGGGAAAGTGCTGAGAATAGTTACGTCTAACAGGTATGTTATTTAAAACGTTTGAGGATAACCGTAGGGTGCGTTGGTTCATTGTGGTCAGTATTAGGCCTGCTTCCATAATGATTGCAGTGGCCATCTTGTGAGATATTTGAGACACGTCTGTCCTTATAACCTCCACTACGATGCGTAAGGTGAAGCATGGTGTCGGGAAGTACAGTTTTATTTTTGTTTGGTAAGGTCATCGTAGTATTTTTGCTATTGGGTCTAGAACCAGAAGGTTCTGTACTTACATTCTTCTTACGTCGCAAAGGTATTTTAGTCTTGACAGCGTTTTTAAGAGTTGTAGCATTAGAACTAAGTACTTGCTTATGGGCTTCTAATGGTAAACTGGGTAATATCGGACTAGTGACGTCAATAGATGTACATTGGCTATCAGATGTCACTACAGACATAACAGGCAAATTAGCATTCTTTGTTGGTATATCAGAGTGCTAAGGAACATGAGATAAGGTAGCTGCATCAGTGGATCCAGCAGCTGATGCATCGTGGTTTGTTGTGATCTCAACACCTTTATTTTCGTTCAAGGTACGTTTTTGGGTAAGCCTTTGATTGGTAGTCTTGTCTAAGACTATACGAGCATTTCTAAATTTCACAGATTAGCTGCTCGGATTCTTTTAACCGTTCAGCTAATATATGAGAGTCGAATCTGAATAAGACCGGGCACGAGTATTTCTGGTGCTTTTTATTAAGTCGAATGCATTGGCATGGACTATCGTGAAGGTTAGATGCTTTTAATATCGAATTCCTTACAGTTTTAATGGGGATTTTGTCAGGTATATTACAAATAATCACGTTATTACGAGAGATTATTCGCTTGGTAACTTCATTAGCGATAAAGTCGATAACAGATTCTGCTTTTATGATGTCATCAAGTTCCGCAGGAACGATATATTTTGACAAGAGCAGCTTAAGGGGTGATAATGTCTTCATTTCTTGTTTCAAATCATCATGCTTTGATAAAGAGCTAGCAAGTGACTCAATTTTAGAACGCATGTCGTTTAGTTGTTTAAAGACAGTGTTTAGCTCACTTTTAATATTATCGATACTCTTTGATCTTGATGTGGAACTCATTTTTAAATTAGAGACAGAGTCATCCAGCATCAGATGTGGTGTAAGACCTATCCCAACATTATCAGCTTTAAAAGGAGTAGCAGAACATGGGGAATAGGTAATAACAGAATTGTTAATATCTGATGTATTAGGGGTTTTCCGGGCTCGTTTTTTTTATAGTCGACCTATATCGCTTTAAGTATAGATTTTAAAGCTATTTATGAGTTATAAACTGGGATTCAACGATTTTGAAACAATATAAATTAGATACCGTGTTATCGTAACGCGAACTCAGTTTACGAACCAGGAGCTAGCAATACCCGGGATGTCTCTGTTTGGCAATGACAGAAAATCAGGAATTAGGGTCGGAGCAGATTTATACTTACAGTTCTGCTTGCAGGAACATCAAGTGAACAACCAAGAGTTTATCGATCTTGATAAATGCGTATGGTGCTCAGTAAGATTGTCTACCACCTCGAGGTGTCTAGTTGGAGTCATCGACAGGAAGCTCACTGCTGACATTGAGTATGGCAATCTTGTGCTGGAAGGATTATCCCGCTCTACTCGTCTCGGATTCACCCATGTCTCGATTCTAGGGACTTCGTTTTCCTAAATTCGATTTCGCGGGACATACGTTCATTGGAGATGAAAACTGTACTGAAGCTCGGTTCTTCAACCTCATTGAGGATCTGGGATTACTGGAGAATGTGCAGTGGGCAACTCGTGGGAGAAACAGTCAGAGCTGTCGCGCTGAGACCATGTATTTACAAACGAAGAATTCCTAGTTGGCAACTTCTCAATCCTGGCTCACCTGAGGTAAAGCGATCATGCCATCATAGCCTTTAGTTTTATCAGCAAAACTGAGTTAAGACATCCCAACAACAACAGGTTCTGGAATTTCAAACGGTTGAATGTGTCAGCTTTACAAGAAAATTTACAACAGGTTGGTTGGGAAATTTACCCTCAACTTGATATGAATGTCCAGTGAGATTTCTTACTGTACACGATCTCATGTGCTACAATACTGTATGTTCCTCAAACGGTCCCCGAATTATACAAGCAACCTACAGTTATCAAGAACCGCACTCTTCGTTTGATAGGCCGATAAAGACACTGCTGAGTGGAATACAAACGAACTGGTAACAACGGCGCATACATGCAATGCAAACATGTAAGAAACATATGCACAAATGCAATAAGAGAAAACAGGCTTCATATTAGATAAAGCTTATCGAAAAATTTGTCTCCAATCCGAAAAGCTTATTCCATTATGCAGCTTCTCTTCTACAATCCAAAACTGGAGTTCCCCAATTACTAAGTCCTTATGGTCCGACCAATAACGACGGTAACGCCACTAACCTTCTGCCAGGACAATACTCTCGAACAGTTCAACCGATCCACATTAGCTATGTTGATGAAAGCTTCATCTGCAACTGCACCTGACTTTCCGAAGTGAACCTGAGCGTTGACTTGGTGTAGCGGAAACAGCGGCACCCAAGAAAAGACATTTATCCTGGTTCGGATATGTTTCATTCTGCTATACCGAGGGGAGAAGCTTCAATTCTGACAACGCCGCTTAGCATGGTGTTCTCACACTCTCTAAGCCAAGGTAAAATATGAGAACGTTTGAAGCAGGTACACACCACATCACGTTTCAGAGGAGATGGACGCAGTGAACCTTCAAGCTACCAACCTGTGGCAGTTCTTTTTAAATTCCTACTGTCCCGTGTAGTCGGATAGCGCACAAGTGTCTTCAATAACATATGAGTAATATAATCTTAGACAGGATCAAATGATCAGCGAAATATACATCTGAAGTAATCAAGTTGAACAGGTTACAACAGTGCATTAGTGGAGAGGTTTTCATACAGAAAACTTTCAAAAAGTATTATCAAGGCCTGTTCTATTTTTGCACTTTATACTCTACTGATCATGAAGAAGAAAATGCCTCGCACACAAGGAATCACACATCCAAACTACTAATAAACTAGAATAAAAGCTGTGTAACAAGCATAAACATTAGAAAAATTGACGTTTGATGGGAAAAATACTGATAATTGCTGATAAATAATGACGTCGAATATCCTCTACAACATGTAACATGTGCGCGGAAATCCACGGCTTGACGTCCTCATTCTCGTGATGAAAAGCTGCACCCAGGTCAAATCTACTTCCATCACCTTGAGTGACACTAATCAAGGCGGGCATTTCGTATTGAGAGTACACATGGTTTGTTGAATGTGTGTTGGCCTACAAGAGTTGGTAGTTTTTGGATAATTAGGTTATTTTATTTATTTTCTCAAACACATAAAAATTGGTACAGTTTCCTGAGTTTTCGGTCGATATATGTGGATGATTTAGACGGCAGATGCTAACAAACCCTACTCATTTCGCATCACCATCAGAAGGCGCCTAACAAATTTTGACATGTAAGATGAGTACAGTTTGGTTGTATTGTAGACAGCGTACACTCACAACACGCAAATGAAGAGATAGGAAATTATTGCGACCAAATCTTCAACAGTTATAAAGTCAGTTTCTTCAATGATGAACAAGGTCAGACTTCCAATCCGAATCACTAATAAATTGTATATTGCCTCGTACTTCCGGTACTAACTAGGATACTCCTTGTCTAAATATTCTATAACTGCTTGCAAATAGCTGTATTTAAAGAGGACATTGGTATTTTTCCTAACCGAGTAAATTTTTTTTTGTAATTATAGAAGGAACGAATTGAACGAAGAAATTTCTTTACAATTAGTTTTTCATCATGGCTCTACACTAATATATATATATATATATATATATATATATATATATATATATATATATATACAATAATGATATAATACTCTTCGAGTTGATACATTACGTAATAACTATATAATGACATTTAAATTAACATTGAATAGTTGGAAGAAAGAGGATTAATAATATTCAAAGTAATTATTAAATCAAGATGTTGCTACTTTGCGCAATAAATGAAAAGAGAAGGAACAAAATTTTATAATGGATGGTCAATAGAATGATAGTTACGTACGAATCAAGAGATGAATTTTGAGTATTTATTAAGTTCAAAAGCAACAGAAACAATATTACAAAAGTTGAAAAACTAAATAAAAAATAAATAAGGAATAAATAAATAAATAAAAACAAGTGGAAGGAGTATGAATCATAGTTCTTTTGAAGGAAAACTTATACTGATAGCCAGGGTAGACAAAGTGGTTATACGAATCTCTTTTGAATGCAAAGGTCAGGTTTGTGAACATGAATTGCAATGGCTTCCGCAATGTGCAAGAGGCGCACTCGTGAACCATGTGGCAAATTTGATGGAATATTGTAGATAACCGTAAAGGCTTTATTTAATTCAACTTGATGACCTGTGTCAACCAAGTGAGAGGGAGAATAGAAGTTTTAATCACTTTTACCTGTCATTTGCTTAACCATGACGGATGATTTTCTGTAATACGATGACGGACTTGCCGAATTGTACGCCCTATATAACTGGCTCTACAGGAGCAGTTGAAACGATAGATAAACATAGATATAGCGAATTCAGACAATCTGTCTTTATTGGCTGCTCTTATTTTGGGATGGTTGTACAAGATGGCATTTATTCTGGCAGCATTAAATGATTTTTTCTGAGTCAAGATTTCTTCAATGGTGTCATTTGTGAATTGCAGTTTTATGAATAGTACCTTCTTGGGGACGGTGGGCATCTTTGTCAATGTTTTCGTCTCCATCATATGTTTGTCGATGAATTTCATGGGATACCCATTCATACTAAGTAGGTTCCGAATATTATTCAATTCTTCTTCAAAAGTGTCTTCAGAGGAAATCAATTTAGCTCGATGAGTCAAGATCATTGTCAAGTCCCATTTACATCTGATTGAAACTGCACTATAGAAATGAGTGTAAAGTCCTGCTGCAGACTTTCTGTGTACCCTTCTTTTTAAAGTTCCGTCTGCTCTTCTTGTTCGTTGGACATCTAGAAATGATATACTATCATTCTGTTCATCTTCTGATGTAAAATCAATTGATGGATGAATGTTATTAAATATATTAAGTAAATTGTCCTTATCATTTTCTTTTTCTAATACTATGAAGGTATCGTCTATATAGCGATAATAAGTTGGTAAATGGCTAATTATGATTTTAGGCGGACCATTTTCCAGTTTTGCAAGGAAAATATCAACCAGTAGAGAGCCCAATGGTGATTCCATGGCAACTCCATCTACTTGTCTATAGTATTCGTCGTCAAATCTGAATTGGACATTCATTGTACATCTAAGAGTTAACTGTTTTATCGCGGATGCTAAAATCGGGGTTTCTATGCGCCTCTCTGTTAGTTCATTGCAAATAAAATCAACCGTTTCAAGTAGTGGAATGTTAGTGAATAAAGATGATACATCGAGTGATAACATGAAATTATTCTTGAATGATAGATTTCTTATGTTTTCAACAAATTCAAAGGAATCCTGGCACTATGCTTGACAATTTTTTGTGTGTAATGGTTTAAGAATTTGCACTAACCATTTTGCTATAGTATGATACGCTGAGCTATTCATATCTAAAACTGGTCGAAGGGACAAGCCACTTTTGTGTATTTTCGGTAGGCCATATAGTCTTGGTGTAATCGTTCCTGTAGGTTTCAACATTTCGAACACCTTTTCTGAAATAAAACCTTATTGTTTTATTTATTTCAGTGAATCTGTTAATCGCTTTTCAATCTTATCTGCTATGTCGTTCTTCACAGCCAGTTTCTGAAATTTGCTTTTATCATTTAAAAGGGCTTTCATTTTGTTTATGTAGTTATTTTCATCCATGAGTAACAATTTAGAGCCTTGAAATGGTTTTCAAAATTTACTTGAATGTCCTAGAATACGGTAGATGCAGATATACAATTGAGAGTCCATCATAGTTCAAGGAACGGTTGCCCGCAACATGAACACAGTTGAGCTGACAGTTGTTCAGACTCACACAGACCTTGGAGTGATCAGTGAAGACTTAAAAGCAACTGCAAACTGCCGTGTAGTAGGTGTCAGATATTTTCTAACCCTCTGGTTATTACGTAGAGCCATTAATAAATCAAATTCTAAGACATTTAAACTTTGCACATAGTATTTGTTCGTCTTGAACTCGAGTAATGTGTACAAGCAGTCGACTCAATAAAGACAGATGGTGAGCACTAGAGGTTATACTGTGCTACGCAACAATTTCGACTGTCTGCGAACTCAGATTGAACGCTGTTCGATAAGTTGGTAGTCTTTCAAATGTATCTTCGAACCCCTTCATTTATGACTTCTGATTTGACACATCTGACATACTTCGATCATAAAGATGTTTCGCGTAAAGGCGTTGTCAAACTCCGAATACACTTGGCATCTTTGGTGGTAAGTCGGACGTGATTCGGTTCATCAAATAGTAAACTATGAAATCATGCCTTGTTGAAACATTACATTTCTTTTTTTGTCTCATTTTTACACATTGTGATACTGTTTTCATATTCTTGTTTATTTGTTCCTCTCTTATAGGTATATTATACCTTGATTATGACGAATGGGCACCTAAGCGTTTTAAGATAAAGACTATTCCGCCTTCCACGTTTCAATTCATGCCATTGTGGTTCGACAATATGGAAGCACGATTCTTCCACGCAGAAACTGATTTCTGCAAGCATGGCGTGACAGACCCACGTGCACAAGTCCTCCAAGTGACAAAGCCACTAACGTGTTATTTTATCAGATGCGTCACACCTAGTAAACTTACTAGTGGTGTTTCGGAATTTTACGAAACTTTGAAGAATGCTATTCTTAAACGTGGAAACGTAACCGGGTGACAAATTTTAGACCAACCTTTCCACAATATCGAGCGAGTGATCTTATCCGCAACGCAACCATGTAAATTAAATGTATCGGTCATCTGTGCGTTCAAGTAACCACAGATTTTGACATTTCATAATGTATTTTTAATCAAATAACTAGATTATATAGCTAATTTTGATCTTTTTTAATATTTTTATTCGCCACGTTCGACTGCGTTACACTCCACGTCCATTGCATGCTGGGATGATATCTCAAGTCATAGTGAGTTTATTCACATAGTTGATTGTTTCCAGATAGACTGTCAGTGCATGATTTTACTGTAGAAAGGTTTATTGTACTATAAACTATGTTTTTATGAACAACTGCCTGTTGTCTTCAGTCGGAAAGCAATATATATATTCTTTGTCTTCTGTTCGGTAAGTTCAATTGGCCTATATTTCGTGTTTTTGTTTTATCGTCTTAATTATGTCTATTTAACTACTTTAAGCAATATGCCTGTGCAAATGAAACAATAACTATGACACTTGCTTAGTTTAGTATTCTTGGTTGTCGTATAATTCAGTTTAGTTGAAAGAATTATGGTATACTTAAGTATAGTTCTTGAAGTCTGTAACGAAACAGATCAGTCTAGTAAGTAGAGTTGCCTGTTTCAGATGAGTATACTGATTCAAATCAGACTGATTAAAAATAGGAAAAAAGTGCTTTTGGTACTGTTGCTGTCATACATTATAAGATAGCGATAAGTATGTTTGGTGTTTATTTCTAGATTATACATCTATCACTGACCATATTTCATGATCACTGTCATTAAACAATTTCCCCAGCAATAACATCGGTAGCATGATAGCTAAGTATCTGAGCTTTTATTTGCCCGCAGAAGAGCAGTATACAGTTGTAGCGTGGCGTCGAGTTGAGATGGACTATGAACACCGCTACCAAGAAGCTCGTTCCCAAATGACTCCATAAAATCCCCGAGAAGCCAAATATCAGTAGGCAGAAAATGGACCAAGTCAAAATTTATTCACTGGCGATCTCGTGGTATCGAAAGGATACCGAGATCGTGTCAGGATACAAGCTTGGTTACAGAAGGTAACCGAATTCGCGCGAAGTTACAATCAAAGTGTGTGGACAAGAATGGAAGCCCAATATAGCTGTCATTAGAACAGTCGAACAAAAGCACATTAAAACAAACACTGGTACAACTGTTTATAATAATAATTGTTTTTATTAAATCAGTCGTGTTCTCGTGATAAATGTTAGTCACTACAGGAGCCCCCCGTTAGAAAGGGTCTACACTTTCGCTAAATGGCGGTTTAAATCGTGGGACTGATCGGCTGACGAGCGTTTGTAGGACGAACGGATTGGCGAACAGGAAAGCGATCGTTGATCGTCGAGTTGCCAACCAAGGTTATTTTCGGAGAACGGTATCAGGAGCGATGTGCTGTACTTGTTGCTTGAGCTGGCATGCTACACGAGTGGCTTGTATCCAGAATCTGAGGATGGCGTTCGTAGGGAATGCGGACCAGAAACGTTGCAGACGTAGGACGAAACCACGTTGAGCCAAAAAACCAGAAGCGACCGCAACGACCAAGTTCGAGGCCAAGCGTATGCCAAACATTCAAACCAATATATCGACTGATTGCGTTGACGCGTGCTGTTGATTGGGACGTGAGAATGAGGTCTCAGGTGTATCTAGCGTGGGACCTGAAGATAGTTTGAGGATCCCGCTAGTAGGTTTGATAGGTCTAGCATTGAATCTCAGGTTATCAGATAGGGCACTGTCATCGACGTGTGCTGGTTTGAGACGATCAATGCTGACGATTTCGACGCGGCCGTGTCGATCAACCTTGAAGGTCTTTTCGTGACGAGCGATCACGTGAAAAGGGCCTTCGTAAGGTTGTTGCAAAGGTTTGCGTACCGAATCTACTCGTATGAAAACATGTGAACAGGTAGATAACTCTCGAGGGAGAGCGACCTGTCGATGTTGTATTCGAGTTGACACCGGAGACAGCGTTCGCATAAATGCATACAGTCGTTGGACGTAGTCTGATTTAGCGAAATCATGTCTGTTCCGTGGTGTAAAGAATTCCCCGGGCAGACGCAATGTCGTGCCGTATACTAGTTCAGCGGCGGAACATTGAATATCTGCCTTTAAACTCGTTCTGATACCTAAAAGAACGAGCGGTGAGGTTTCGTACCAGTCGTCGTTTTCGTGTGCTCGAAGAGCGCTTTTAAGTTGACGGTGAAACCTTTCAACTAAATCATTTGAAGATGGATGGTAGGCGGTAGTGCGTATGCGTTCCGTACCAAGCAGACGAGTAAGTGAGGAGAATAGTGCGGACTCAAATTGTTGTCCTCGGCCAGTCGTGACAGTCGAGGGACAACCGTATAGAGCTATCCATCGTTCTACGAAGCGGTGAGCAACTGTCTCCGCCGTGATAGACGTGATGGGTATAGCTTCGGGCCATCTGGTGAAGCGGTCGATGCACGTGAGTATGTGATCATACCCATGCGATGGTGGCAGTGGTCCTACAATGTCTGAGTGAACGTGATCGAAGCGAGCATCAGGCGTAGCGAAAGTGCCAAGGGGGCGGCTACGTGCCTGTGCACTTTTGATCGTTGACATTGTAAGCATTGCTTCGCCCACATACGAACATCTTTATTCATGGACGGCCAGACGTATCGTGCAGCGATGAGACGTAATGTGGCTGCGATACCTGGGTGAGATAATCCATGCAGGGCATCGAATACGAGACGGCGATAAGTAGAGGGTACGGTGGGTCGAAGAAGACCGGTAGAAGTACCACATAGAATGGTGTCAGAAGTCGTGGCTAAAGGTACTTCCTGATCCTGAAGGGACGTAGAGTGTGGTGCTTTGGTACAACTGGGATCGTTTGCTTGGGCAGCGGCCATAGCAGGGAGATCGAGCACCGGCAGAGTAACTGCATTCGTTTGGATTCGTGATAGAGCATCGGCAACACAGTTCGACTCGCCTTTGATGTGACGAAGGTCTGTCGTGAACTGAGAGATATATTCCAAATGTCTGCACTCTCGTGGTGAGTAGCGGTCAGACTTGGTATGCAAAGCTTACGTTAAGGGCTTATGGTCGGTGAATAAGATGAATTGTCGTCCTTCTACTGCGTGCCGAAAGTGTTTGATGGTGCAGTAGGCTGCTAGCAGCTCGCGACCAAAAGCGCTATATCTCATCTCCGTGGAAGTAAGGCGTCGTGAGAAAAACTCGAGAGGTTGCCAACTACCGGAGATATTTTGTTGCATGACTGCTCTTATAGCGACATCGGATGCATCAACCGCCATACTAAGCGTGGCTGATGGATCAGGATGCGCGAGAAGAGTGGTTTGCGCAAGAGCCATTTTGATCTTTGTGAATGCAGTACGTGCAGAATCGTTCATTTCTAATCTGCGCGGGTTGCCGCGAAGTAGTTCGGTTAGTGGTCGTAACCGTTCTGCCGCGTGTGGGATGAAGCGACGGTAAAAGTTAACCAAACCGAGAAAAGCCTTCAGTTCCTTGAGTGAGGACGGAACGTTGTACTACTTTATTGCTTGCACTTTGTCCTCACAAGGTAGAATACTCTCTTGGTTGATAACATGACCCAGAAATATTATTTCTCGTTTACCTAACTCACATTTGTCTGGGTTAACTACTATTCCATTATCCGAAAGACGCTGGAATAATAGTGTAAGATGTTGATAATGTTCATCTACGTTTGATGATGCGATTAGCAGGTCATCAATATAAACGTGAACAAAATCTAGGTCTCGTACAATGCTATCGATAAACCTTTGAAACGTTTGAGCAGCATTCCGTAATCCAAATGGCATTCGTAGGAACTCAAACAAACCGAAAGGAGTCGTGATAGCAGTCTTTTCGATATCTTCAAGAGCGACTGGGATCTGATAATATGCTCGTACCAGATCGATCTTGGAAAAGATAGTCGTGCCCTTGAGCAATGCCGTGATGTCGTGTATGTGGGGGATGGGGTAGCTATCGAAGCGCGTAACTACGTTTAGAGCTCGGTAGTCGCCGCATGGTCTCCAACTAACCCCGTCTTTTTTGCGCACCATGTGAAGAGGAGAGGCCCATGGACTGTGAGAAGGACGAATAATACCAGTAGTTAGTAAATTGTCAAACTCACGCTTAGCAAAAACTAATTTGTCCGGTGCCAGTCGGCGAGGTCGTGCCGTGACTGGCGGTCCGCGGGTGACTATGTGGTGTACCACACGATTGGTCACCGATGGAAGCTCCTCCAGTGGTTTAGTGAGTACGGGGAATTTCTCGAATAAAGCGTGGAATTTATCGTCACGCGAGTAAAACGTGCCGTGGATTCGATACGCGTTCATGTGGGCTTTACAGCCCATGAATTTATTGTTCGACGAAGTATCGATCAGCTGCAGCCTACGTGAATCGACAAGCAATTCATAGTGCTGTAGGAAATCGATACCTAGTATGGCTGTGGGAATATCAGCAATGATGAACGTACACAGATACCGTCGTCGGTTGCCCAGGTTGACCGCGAGTTGTCATGTACCGTAGGTAGGAATGACTGAGCCATTCGCAGCGCGTAGTCGAAGCACTGCGGCTTGTGACTTGCTGTTACCTCGTGGTGCGACAGAAACTTGGGCCCCAGTGTCTACCAGGAACCTAGCGTTTGTGCGGTAATCGTGCACATAGAATAGGCGACCAACCTGGTGTGAAGGGCCGGCGAGTACGGTCGCTTTTACTCGCCGGCGCTGGCGTTTCCCGCCTTGTATGAGCATGGTGCTCGACAACGGCGGGCGCCAGACCCGTAGGACCTATGGAACCAGCACCAACTGTCACTCGCTTCCGAAACCGCCTTTTGGCGTGGCTTGGAAGATGTCCTTTTTGGGCGAGTGGTGACGGGTTTGCGGGAACTTGAGCGGGCTCGTGGGACGTAGGGTTGGGGTACGTTACAACGGTCTCGAAAATTAAGACGCGTGTGGATACACCCGTCCTTGTCGCCATGAGCTGAGGAATGACTGGCGTCCATGTCTACTTTAGGACGTGCCGTTGAAGCAACAACATAGCTGTCTCTAATACAAGTCCTCGCCAAAATTTTGTCTGCTATGAGGGTTACCTGGTTAATCGGTGTGTCCTCGAGCAGTGCCGTCACGGAAGTTGGATATGAGCTGGTAGTGACTCGAGCCACGATTCTTTAACTATTTCCGAGTCAGATGCTGTTGATCCTGCGAGGGATTGCAGGCGCGTCAGGTGGTGGCTAGGTTTAGCATCACCCAGGGGGTGACGTGCTAACAACGTCCTCAATCGTTCCTCCCTTGATGGGAGGAAATGTCGGAGAATTGCCTCTTTGGGGCGATCGTCAACATTGGGCACGTTGGAATTGAGGACGACCTCACGAACAGCTACTAAGTGGTCCCCGGGTAAAGATTCGAGAGCAAAGGCGTACTTTTGTCTTTGGCTCGTAATGCGACGAGTCTCAAACCGGGACTCTAATGCAGCAAACCAAACCTCTGGGTCGTGGGGAATGAATGGTACAGGTCGAAAGTGAATGGCCTGTAGGTCTGAGTCTATAACATTAATAGTACTTTTGTCGCTATCCGTCATGTCGTGTATATTATATATTAAAAATTAATATGAAAATATACGACAGACGTGGATAGATAAACTATAGACTCACCGAATTGGCTTCTTTGGAAGATTTCACCAGAGGTTGAGGCGTGTTCCAAACTTTGGGCTCACCAATTGTAGCGTGGAGTCGAGTCGCGATTGACTGTGAACACCGCTACCAAAATACACGTGTCAAGAAAATCAGAAGGCGTAGGTTGAGCGAAACCAGATTTATTCGTTTGGCGATCTCGTGGTATCGAATGAATACCGAGATCGTGCCAAGAACAGTACAAGCGGAAGCAGGTGTACAGAGTACGTGCGAACAGCAGCAAAAACCGCGGAACAATAATGGAAGGTAATGGAAGCACAAAAATTGCAATAATTTTACAGTCAAACAAAAGCACATTAAAACAAACACTGGTACAACTGTTTATAAGAATAATTGTTTTTATTAAATCAGTCGTGTTCTCGTGATAAATGTAAGTCACTACACAGTTACTTCTTTTACCCTTTCGTTTGGAAAAACAACAAAAACTGCAGCTTAACATTACAAATGCAACTTTTAGACTGGAACTTGGTTTAAAACTTTGTTTCATATTCGATTCTTAATGAAAGTTCTGGAATAAATTTTTGAACCTAATGCTACTTTGTTTTATCTACTTAATCGTTGCAAGAAACTTGTGATAATCGAGCCTCTCATCACCTAATTCATGTGTTCAGGCTTCCGTGTCTATTAGCAGGGGATCACCGAAACCTCCAAGCAGGAACCTAGGTATGTTAACAATAAGAGATCCAGTCGTCTCCCGAAGGACTCCTGGGAAGTCGCTTGGACTAGTTCGAAGAGCAGCGAATTCCAGCATTTGACAACTCTTAAGGAGTAGAAGTCGCGTCTACAGTTCATTCTGCTATGTCGTGTCTCTAGTTTCTGGGACTAAGCTCAAATAGGTGTTTAAGAGAATGTCCAGAAGTGTTAAGGATCCTGTAAGTAAATAGGTCACCTCTAAGACGTCTATACTTTAATGAGTATAGGTTAAGTGATTGGAGGCGCTCTTCATAAGGTGATTTGGTGCATATCTCCGTCATTTTCTTGGGAAACCTACAGGCTCGGGTCCTCCCACAACTTATTCTAGCCACCATGAGTTGCCACAGAAACTGATGGATGGACACGCGTTACACATCCTAACCGTCCCTGCGTCTAATCTCATAGCTTCTTATTCAAATGTCATATGGTAAGCAAGTAATGCTTCTACCGACACTAATGGAACACGAGTAATTCAAAGGCACCCTGTATGGTACTTTACATTGGGGGTGATCTTATCCGCAACGCAACCATGTAAACTTAATGTACCGGTCATCTGTGCGTTCAAGTAACCACAGATTTTGACATTTCATAATGTATTTTTAATCAAATAACTAGATTATATAGCTAATTTTGATCTTTTTTTATATTTTTATTCGCCACGTTCGACTGCGTTACACTGCACGTCCATTGCATACTGGGATGATATCTCAAGTCATAGTGAGTTTATTCACATAGTTGATTGTTTCCAGATAGACTGTCAGTGCATGATTTTACTGTAGAAAGGTTTATTGTACTATAAACTATGTTTTTATGAACAACTGCTTGTTGTCGTCAGTCGGAAAGCAATATATATATATTCTTTGTCTTCTGTTCGGTAAGTTCAATTGGCCTATATTTCGTGTTTTTGTTTTATCGTCTTAATTATGTCTATTTAACTACTTTAAGCAGTATGCCTGTGCAAATGAAACAATAACTATGACACTTGCTTAGTTTAGTATTCTTGGTTGTCGTATAATTCAGTTTAGTTGAAAGAATTATGGTATACTTAAGTATAGTTCTTGAAGTCTGTAACGAAACAGATCAGTCTAGTAAGTAGAGTTGCCTGTTTCAGATGAGTATACTGATTCAAATCAGACTGATTAAAAATAGGAAAAAAGTGCTTTTGGTACTGTTGCTGTCATACATTATAAGATAGCGATAAGTATGTTTGGTGTTTATTTCTAGATTATACATCTATCACTGACCATATTTCATGATCACTGTCATTAAACAATTTCCCCAGCAATAACATCGGTAGCATGATAGCTAAGTATCTGAGCTTTTATTTGCCCGTAGAAGAGCAGTATACAGTCTTAGAAGATGAGTGTTCTGTATTTCAATTAAATGCAGTTGGCTGTGGACAAATGTTAAGAATCTTTTTGACAACTAGGACTTTTAGTTCATCAAACACTAACTCTGCTTGTATGTCTCCCTGTTAAACTAGATGCAGATACATGGTAATACTTAAATGAGAGCAAAATAATAAAAGCATTGAGATACGGTATTAAGTCCATGTTATGCTTTGCACAATAAATAGCTGACCTGACCTAATATTCATGAACTAAAGGTAAATCACAACTGCATAAATTCTTTGCTAAAATACATGTTATTTGGTTATTTATCTATTCCACATTTCAGACTAAATTCATTACTGTTTTCTCATTTAGAATGCAACAGGACTGAGTCTTCACAGATCCCAAGAACTGTTTCGCCCTTAGAACTATGGCCCTATGGATCTGTTTACGGGAGACCCAACTAACAGCAGATTATAAAAAGGATGCTGGATGTCCATTTTAATCTCACAACCACTTCTAGTACTTTTTGAGTTACTTCTTTTACACTTTCGTTTGGAAAAAACAATAAAAACTGCAGCTTAACATTACAAATGCAACTTTTAGACTGGAACTTGGTTTAAAACTTTGTTTCATATTCCATTCTTAATGAAAGTTCTGGAATAAATTTTTGAACCTAATGCTACTTTGTTTTATCTACTTAATCGTTGCAAGAAACTTGTGATAATCGAGCCTCTCATCACCTAATTCATGTGTTCAGGCTTCCGTGTCTATTAGCAGGGGATCACCGAAACCTCCAAGCAGGAACCTAGGTATGTTAACAATAAGAGATCCAGTCGTCTCCCGAAGGACTCCTGGGAAGTCGCTTGGACTAGTTCGAAGAGCAGCGAATTCCAGCATTTGACAACTCTTAAGGAGTAGAAGTCGCGTCTACAGTTCATTCTGCTATGTCGTGTCTCTAGTTTCTGGGACTAAGCTCAAATAGGTGTTTAAGAGAATGTCCAGAAGTGTTAAGGATCCTGTAAGTAAATAGGTCACCTCTAAGACGTCTATACTTTAATGAGTATAGGTTAAGTGATTGGAGGCGCTCTTCATAAGGTGATTTGGTGCATATCTCCGTCATTTTCTTGGGAAACCTACAGGCTCGGGTCCTCCCACAACTTATTCTAGCCACCATGAGTTGCCACAGAAACTGATGGATGGACACGCGTTACACATCCTAACCGTCCCTGCGTCTAATCTCATAGCTTCTTATTCAAATGTCATATGGTAAGCAAGTAATGCTTCTACCGACACTAATGGAACACGAGTAATTCAAAGGCACCCTGTATGGTACTTTACATTGGGGGTGATCTTATCCGCAACGCAACCATGTAAACTTAATGTACCGGTCATCTGTGCGTTCAAGTAACCACAGATTTTGACATTTCATAATGTATTTTTAATCAAATAACTAGATTATATAGCTAATTTTGATCTTTTTTTATATTTTTATTCGCCACGTTCGACTGCGTTACACTGCACGTCCATTGCATACTGGGATGATATCTCAAGTCATAGTGAGTTTATTCACATAGTTGATTGTTTCCAGATAGACTGTCAGTGCATGATTTTACTGTAGAAAGGTTTATTGTACTATAAACTATGTTTTTATGAACAACTGCTTGTTGTCGTCAGTCGGAAAGCAATATATATATATTCTTTGTCTTCTGTTCGGTAAGTTCAATTGGCCTATATTTCGTGTTTTTGTTTTATCGTCTTAATTATGTCCATTTAACTACTTTAAGCAGTATGCCTGTGCAAATGAAACAATAACTATGACACTTGCTTAGTTTAGTATTCTTGGTTGTCGTATAATTCAGTTTAGTTGAAAGAATTATGGTATACTTAAGTATAGTTCTTGAAGTCTGTAACGAAACAGATCAGTCTAGTAAGTAGAGTTGCCTGTTTCAGATGAGTATACTGATTCAAATCAGACTGATTAAAAATAGGAAAAAAGTGCTTTTGGTACTGTTGCTGTCATACATTATAAGATAGCGATAAGTATGTTTGGTGTTTATTTCTAGATTATACATCTATCACTGACCATATTTCATGATCACTGTCATTAAACAATTTCCCCAGCAATAACATCGGTAGCATGATAGCTAAGTATCTGAGCTTTTATTTGCCCGTAGAAGAGCAGTATACAGTCTTAGAAGATGAGTGTTCTGTATTTCAATTAAATGCAGTTGGCTGTGGACAAATGTTAAGAATCTTTTTGACAACTAGGACTTTTAGTTCATCAAACACTAACTCTGCTTGTATGTCTCCCTGTTAAACTAGATGCAGATACATGGTAATACTTAAATGAGAGCAAAATAATAAAAGCATTGAGATACGGTATTAAGTCCATGTTATGCTTTGCACAATAAATAGCTGACCTGACCTAATATTCATGAACTAAAGGTAAATCACAACTGCATAAATTCTTTGCTAAAATACATGTTATTTGGTTATTTATCTATTCCACATTTCAGACTAAATTCATTACTGTTTTCTCATTTAGAATGCAACAGGACTGAGTCTTCACAGATCCCAAGAACTGTTTCGCCCTTAGAACTATGGCCCTATGGATCTGTTTACGGGAGACCCAACTAACAGCAGATTATAAAAAGGATGCTGGATGTCCATTTTAATCTCACAACCACTTCTAGTACTTTTTGAGTTACTTCTTTTACACTTTCGTTTGGAAAAAACAATAAAAACTGCAGCTTAACATTACAAATGCAACTTTTAGACTGGAACTTGGTTTAAAACTTTGTTTCATATTCGATTCTTAATGAAAGTTCTGGAATAAATTTTTGAACCTAATGCTACTTTGTTTTATCTACTTAATCGTTGCAAGAAACTTGTGATAATCGAGCCTCTCATCACCTAATTCATGTGTTCAGGCTTCCGTGTCTATTAGCAGGGGATCACCGAAACCTCCAAGCAGGAACCTAGGTATGTTAACAATAAGAGATCCAGTCGTCTCCCGAAGGACTCCTGGGAAGTCGCTTGGACTAGTTCGAAGAGCAGCGAATTCCAGCATTTGACAACTCTTAAGGAGTAGAAGTCGCGTCTACAGTTCATTCTGCTATGTCGTGTCTCTAGTTTCTGGGACTAAGCTCAAATAGGTGTTTAAGAGAATGTCCAGAAGTGTTAAGGATCCTGTAAGTAAATAGGTCACCTCTAAGACGTCTATACTTTAATGAGTATAGGTTAAGTGATTGGAGGCGCTCTTCATAAGGTGATTTGGTGCATATCTCCGTCATTTTCTTGGGAAACCTACAGGCTCGGGTCCTCCCACAACTTATTCTAGCCACCATGAGTTGCCACAGAAACTGATGGATGGACACGCGTTACACATCCTAACCGTCCCTGCGTCTAATCTCATAGCTTCTTATTCAAATGTCATATGGTAAGCAAGTAATGCTTCTACCGACACTAATGGACCACGAGTAATTCAAAGACACCCTATATGGTACTTTACATTGGTCTACGCACTCACTTAGCTCTTTAGTGAGAATATTACTACAGTCCTGCTAAGAAACCCATGAACCCCCCTACCACCATCAAAACAAAAAGTCTGTATTTGCTGCATATAGCAATTTTATTTTTCAGAAGATATAACAGTTAGAATTGGAGTAAAATAGTGATATACAGCAGATGTACGTGGTACATGTCTTCATCGAGAATACGGATATTAGCTCAACATGCTTATTTAGAAAGACTAGTGTTTTCTTTGAACACCGCCTGTAGCTCTTACTGCCGGTCCCAAGCCCGGGTAAAGGAGGAGGGTTGGGCATGGGGTTAGCGTCCCCATCCCGTAGAAAACTAACTCGCTAAAAAACGCTTACCAGAGAAAATAATCCAAACCATTTAAACTCTGCCCTGGGAGTTAGAAGGTCTTCATTTATAAGAATTATGACGCTTCATGGTGAAAGCCGAGTTCCTTCGGAAGCCATGAGGCCGATGCCCCTTCTAACAACCAGAGAAAACATTTTTATAGGTACATGGAACGTTCGAACAATGTGGGAAACCGGGAAGACCAGTCAAATAGCAACGGAAATGAGGAGATACAATTTGGCAGTACTGGGAATCAGCGAAACCTACTGGATCCAAGCTGAGCAGAAAAGGCGAGCTACGAGAGAGATGCAGCTATACTCCGGTCACGAAGAGGAAAATGCTCCACACACTCAGGGAGTCGCTCTAATGCTGTCCAAAGAAGCACGAAATGCACTTGTAGGATGGGAATCTCACGGATCCAGAATCATCAAAGCATCATTCAAAACAAAGAAGGAGGGGATCACAATGAATATTATCCAATGTTATGCACCCACAAATGATAGCAACGACGACATTAAAGATCAACTCTACGAGCGGCTGCAGTCAGTCATTGAAAAATGCCCAAGAAAGGACCTAACTATTCTGATGGGAGATCTAAATGCCAAAGTTGGAATAGACAACACTGGATATGAAGATATTATGGGACGACATGGACTGGGAGAAAAAAACAAAATGGAGAAAGATTTGCAAATCTATGTGCATTCAACAAATTGGTCATAGGAGGCACAATATTTCCACACAAGCGTATACACAAGGCTACATGGATCTCACCGGACCACACTACAGAGAACCAAATAGATCATATTTGCATCGACAAAAAATTCCGAAGGACAATGGAAGAAGTGAGAACCAGGAGAGGTGCTGACATAGCTTCAGATCACCACCTAGTTGTAGCCAATTTAAAAGTGAAGCTAAAGAAGAACTGGACAAGTGGACAAACAGCACTACAAAGGTTCAATACAGCCTTCCTTCGAGATACTGACAAACTCAATGAATTCAAGATAGCTCTCAACAACAGGTTCCAAGCCTTACAAGATCTACTGAAAGAAGAAGAAACTAGTATGGAGAACAACTGGGAAGGCATCAAGGCAGCATTAACTTCAACGTGTCAAGAGGTTCTGGGTCTAAAGAAATACCATCATAAGGAATGGATCTCTACAGAAACACTGGACAAGATCAAAGAAAGGAAGAACAAGAAGACAGCAATAAACAACAGCCGAACACGAGCAGAGAAAGTCCAAGCACAAGCTGAATACATAGAAGCAAACAAACAAGTGAAGAGGAGCATTAAAGCCGACAAGAAGAAATACGTGGAAGAACTAGCAACGACGGCAGAAAAAGCTGCTAGAGAAGAAAATATGAAACAGCTTTACGATACAACGAAGAAACTAGCAGGGAAATACAGTAAACCAGAGAGACCGGTCAAAGACAAAGAAGGCAAGCCAATCACTGAAATTCAACAACAGCGGAACAGATGGGTAGAATACTTTGAGGAACTCCTGAATAGGCCGGCTCCAATGAATCCACCGGACATCGAAGCAGCACACACAGATCTTCTCATAGACATCAACCCACCAACGAAGGAAGAAATCAAAATGGCCGTCAGATAAATCAAGAACGGGAAAGCAGCGGGTTCGGACAACATACCAGCTGAAACACTGAAGTCAGACATCGAAATAACTACAAACATGCTTTACCTTCTTTTAAAGAACATTTGAGAGAAGGAACTTCATTGACTATGAAAAAGCATTCGACAGTGTAGATAGGAGGACATTATGGAAACTTCTTCGACACTACGGAGTTCCTGAGAAGATTGTCAACATTACCGGAAACTCATACGACGGACTACAGTGCAAAGTCGTGCATGGAGGACAGCTGACAGATACATTCCAAGTAAAGACCGGAGTCAGACAAGGATGTTTACTCTCTCCCTTCCTCTTTCTTCTGGTGGTCGACTGGATTATGAAGACCTCGACATCTGAAGGAAAACACGGAATTCAATGGACAGCTCGAAATCAATTAGACGATTTGGACTTCGCAGATGACCTAGCCCTCCTATCACGTACACACGAACAGATGCAGATGAAGACAGCCAATGTAGCAGCAGTCTCTGGATCAGTAGGCCTAAGCATACACAAAGGGAAAACCAAAGTCCTCAAATTCAAAGCGGAAAACAACAATCCAGTCACTCTTGATGGCGAAACTCTGGAAAATGTAGAGTCCTTCACATACCTGGGAAGCATCATCGATGAACAAGGAGGTTCGGATGCAGACATAAAGGCAAGGATTGGCAAAGCAACGACAGCATTCCTACAGTTAAAGAACATATGGAACTCAAAACAACTTTCAACCAATATCAAAGTGAGAATCTTCCATACCAACATCAAAGCAGTTCTACTGTATGGAGCTGAAACTTGGAGAACTACAACAACCACAATCAAGAAAGTACAAGTATTTATAAATAGCTGTCTACGCAAGATACTCAACATCCATTGGCCGGATACCATCAGCAATAGTCTTCTGTGGGAGAGAACAAACCAACTCCAGCTGAAGAAGAAATTAGGGAAAGACGATGGAAATGGATAGGACATACATTGCGCAAATCGTCAAACTGCATCACGAGGCAAGCGCTAACTTGGAATCCTGAAGGGAAGCGAAAAAGAGGAAGGCCAAAGAACATATTGCATCGGATAATAGAAGCAGATATGAAAACGATGAATTACAACTGGACGGAGCTAGAAAGGATTGCCCAGGACAGGGTTGGATGGAGAATGCTGGTGAGCGGCCTATGCTCCTTCACGAGGAATAACAAGCGTAAGCAAGTAAGTACGTTTCGCTTTCTAACATTTTAATAAAAAATTGACTCAAATAAAAGAATACTATACTTTTCGAAATTTCTGTACCAATCAAAGTGAATTGGCGTATACGCTTAGTTTGCCTTAGAATGTTAGACTGGTTCTAACACATAAGAACGAAAATAAGTATTCAAAAAATACTTTGAGAAACCACTCATATGTTGAAGATATGATGAAGACGCAGTATTAACTTGGATCATTAATTCAAACAAATATACAGCAAAATAATTAACTGTCAGTGTTCAATATTCATGTGAATCCCATTGAAGTGATATAGCAACTAAGACATACACACTTGCGCCATCTTTATCGGTGTCCAAAGCTAATCAAATCACATGAAGTACAGATGTAGAATTTCCATGAAGTCACTTTAAAAAACAAACATTTAATTTGGGAAAAATACATGGCAAAATAACTAGAACTATCACAGAGAATAATTTGATTATATAATTCTTCTGAGGAGTGATAGGCGTAAGTAAGTAAGTGTTTTCTTTGAACTTACTGCGTGAGAAAGTTATACTGGAACTGTGAATAATGTAGGAATCTAGTCTCCCAGGGCGTACGAAGCACTCAAACTGGAAGACAGTTGTCCCAAAATAATTCGAATATGAAGGTGAGAATTTGCAGGTACTTTTCATCGTATGGGTGAACATATTAGATAACGGTTGACATCATACCGTAAAAAAACACAAATTTGCGAGTGGTGAATTATGGTCTATAAAAAGGTGAGCTTAATAACAGTTAGTTACCTTTTTACTCCCTGATCATGACCCTTCGGCTTCCTTGTGTGGCCAAAACACCAAACATACACTACACACTGATAACAGATTTCCGGCTTTTCAATGTTATGCTTGCTTTAACGCACTACGTAATGCGTGAAACCCCTCCATTACTACTATGTGGCATATTTTTTCATAACAAACCCTCTGCAATAGACTGGTAGCATCTGTGACTTCGTCTATGGTTGTCGGAAGCCTGGGTACTTTCGAAAACAATACTGACATCTCCTACTGCTAGGCACTAAGTATTAGTTTGACTCGTTGGTGAGATATTGTTGTCCGCAATACTGAAGAAAATTAAAAACCGGAAATTGTTTCCTTTCATTTTGCCGATAACATCATAAAGGACAGTTAGGAATGAACATGCGGACAATTAGTCACAGGAGGCAGCAACAGTTATTTCAGCTAAGAAAAAACGAACTTCGGCTTTGGATATCTAGAAAACAAGTCAAAACAAAACTGATTTCTATTTTAAAACATAAGACTAACCAGCTTGACTGAAGAAATACATTGACTAGAGTAGAAGCAGCAAAAACCCAAAAAACAATGCTGATTCGAAGTAAATTTCACACCAACATGTAGAACATTACACTAACTGCGGCATCTTAGCACATTGAAACAATAATTACATAGCTACACAAAATAAATAGCTAAAAGAAGCACAGAACGAAGAAAGCCGGCCGCCATTACGTACAAAGATGGCTGATATAATAATTACCGCCACATTCTGATTGGTTGCTAAGCTGAAAAGCATATTTACGAGATTGAGTTGCGTTTAATTGCAGCCTATCGAGCTGCAAAATAGCTCAGCAACATATATGCTGCTACGCATGCGAGAGGCCATTGATCAACGGGCCCTGAAAATCCTAACTACCGACTTAATGGACCGGTTTTCAACCAACCGTCACCTAATGGAAAACCGATTACTTCATGTGATATGCTATATAATCATCTTAATGTGAGTCTACAAAAATCCATCCGCTTGATCTTTATTATTGAATGTGTTTCTATGCTAATCACTGGTATGGGCCTGGTACAACATCATACTCTATCTATTGACATACCCAAACATAGATTAGTAGATGGAAATACGAATTCATGTGTTCATGTAACTTTTTTAATTGCATATTGTCTTCTGTTACTGTCAACCACATAGTCCACCCATATAATCAACGGATACTCGACAAGTACTTTAATCGGCAGCGCGCTCTATTTAAAAGAACAGTGGTATTCTTTCTCGTTGAGTTAATTAACTGTTTCGATCGTAAACTACGAATCAAAACTCCTGTTTACACTTTTATTGCATCTACCCCAGTCAAAGTGATATTGTATTGAGTTTTTTTATTTTGCTTCTGTGTATTTATTGCATCGAAGCATACTTGGTCGACTTTTACTTGGTTTATTTAGTTAACGTTTGAAAATCCCTTTACATATCCTGTTTTTTGTCACCGTTCTAGTTGATTTTCACGATGGCTAGGTCTACTCATACATGTGGACAACCATACTGCTTATTTCCCGTGGATGAAGGGATGCAATGTAATGAGTGTAATAAGTGGTTCCATAAGATGTGCACTCGACTAAGCCCCACGGCATATAAAAGGTGTTCAAAGCCCAACTCTCATTGGCTTTGTAGTTTTTGTTTCTCAATCAAAACATTGCTTATCCAGGAAGCAATTAGTCTCCTGGTGTTGAATAATAAGAAGGTTGATGAGGGCTGTACTAATAACATTGGTACTGATGGCGAAGATTGCGTTGGTGTCGTAAGTACTATCACGGCTCAAGCCAGACATCCAACTGTGCAACCCACTATTGCTACACCAGCAACCGGTGACCCAGATAAAACAATTACTGTCCCGAGTGGTTCTAATGTGGATGCTACGACTGATGGTATATCGATGACACGGAAACGCAGAAGAATAGGAAAGACAGCTAAAACTAATGACCGTTCACTTGATAAGTCCTTGGTGGACTCTCAGACCACTCCGACAAAGTTCCATAGTAAAGCTTCGTCTAAAATTGTGAGTCGCTCGCTCGACTCACAGGACTCAGTTACAATAAAAACTAATCGTAAGATACCTGGAGTTAAAATACAGGATCTAACGTCACGGTCGAAAGCTGTGAACACAGTTTCAAACGAAGCTAAACCCCTCCCTACTTTAATTATTTGGAATCTAGAGGAGTCGAAAGACAACGACCCTGCTAGAAGACATGCACATGACCTGCAGTTAGTGGAGTCTGTGGTAAGGAATGCACTACCTGAAGAGGTTTCAGGGGTACATATTACAAAAGTAATACGACTTGGTAAATGGATTGGAGGCGAGACCCAGCCAAGAAGAATCCTGAAGCTGGTTCTCGGGAGTTTTGAAGAAAGAGACATATTATTGAAAAACGCACCAAGAACTCGTGACTCAAATATCCGTATTCGACCAGATTGGCCGCTTGAGGATCAAATCAAGTGGAAGAATGCTCTTACGGAGTTGAGAACTCGCAAATTAAATGGTGAAAATAACCTTACCATTAAGGGTTTTCGGGTAGTCAGGTCTTGGAAGCCAATGCTTCCGAGGCCTGTATGGGTAGAACGATTGATTGCAAAAACACCTTAAGTGTGTGCTACACGAACGCTCGTAGTTTTAGAAATAAAACGTCCGAGCTAATTCTGATGGTGGAAGAATGATGTCCCGACATAATCGTTGTTACAGAAACTTGGTTCATAGCAGATATAGACTATTCTCCTTTCATTGCAGGTTATATCTGTATTAGAAGTGATAGAGTTTCAAGTCGCAAGGGAGGAGGTATAATATTATACGTTAGGGATCACTTTCGTATACAATCAACCATATCGGAGGCTCATATCAGTGGCACATGTGAGGTTGCATGTTGTAAGATTAAATCTAGAAATGGGTTAGTGACTATAGGGGGAATATACCGTAGTCTGTCTTGTCTTGCTGACGACTTTATCCTAAGACACATCTGTTCTTGGAGTATGGCAGAATGTTCTCTCATCATTGGGGACTTCAACGCACCGCATATCAACTGGATAGAGCTTACAGTTCCAGGTAGTGGTTTCGATAGCGACCTTTTATCTACCGTTATTCAGTGTGCACGTGTACAATGTATCACAAAACCGACACATATTGATTTGCAACATGATCCGTCACTGCTGGACCTCGCCCTCACCTACCACTATGAGGATGTCTTTGATACTCAGCACCTTCCTCCACTAGTTAACAGTGATCACGTTGTAATTCACTTTAGGTTTAGGACACATGGTATACAATTCGTATCTGCTCCACCCCGTCCCAATATCTGGCGAGCCAATATTCCAGCGATCAGAAACTGTGCTATCTCGACTGATTGGTCGGTCGACGCGGATGGATTGATCGAAGATGAATGGAATAAGTTTAAGGCTACATTCGAGTCCGTAACGTCGCCGTTTATCCCATGGTCAACACGTAAGCTATCACATTGCCCTCCATGGATTAATAAGGAAACCCGAAAGCTGTTAAAGCGTAGGAAACATTTCTGGGACTTATTGTTGTTGACAGGTCATGCACCATTTAAGCGTGAGTATCAAAAATTTAGTAATATCTGTAAGAAAACCATAGACAAATCCCGTATCACTTACGAACGACAGTTAGTATATGATAGCCGTACTTGTCCGAAACGATTGTTTTCGTATGTTAAACGGCAAATGAAACGTAGTGATAGTATTCCCCCGTTACTGTTACATGACAATTCAGAATTACTAGCTGAATCAGATCGAGCAAAAGCTAAGACTTTTTCAGACTATTTTAGCGAAGTCTTCTCTACGTTTATTGTAACAAATACTTGTCCCACTCACACCGAGATACCAACCATTGAATCTGTACAGGTGACTGAGGAAACTGTCCTTCCGTTGATAACTAACCTCAAACCTGGTAAGATACCGGGCCCTGACGGGTTACATCCACGGTTGCTGTCATCTCTTGCGGACACCGCTCGCGACACTCTTCAACATGTCCCTTTCACTCGCTCAACTCCCTAGAGATTGGAAAGACGCTATAGTCAGTCATACATTTAAGGACGGTCAGAGACAGATAGTATCTAACTACCGGCCTGTCAGTCTAACTAGCATAGTTGTTAAGTTAATTGAAAAGATAATTCGGGTTAGGTTGCTAAGCCACATAGATTTACACAATCTGTTAGCTCATGAGCAACACGGATTTCGTAACAAGCGTTCATGCTTGACTAACTTGCTTATTGCGAGGGAGGATTGGACAGCAGCCCTAGATAACGGTCTGTCTGTCGATGTGATATTCCTAGATTTTAGCAAAGCATTTGACAAGGTTTCACACGTAGGTCTTATGCAGAAGCTCACGAGCTTCGGAATAATAGGTACTGTACATGAGTGGATAGGAAATTTCTTATGTGACCGCAGACAAAGAGTGAGGGTAATGGAACGCTATCCGATTGGAAGCCGGTCAAAAGTGGTGTACCCCAAAGCACCATCTTAGACCTTCTGCTCTTCCTTCTCTACGTTAATGATTTACCGCTGTTACTTAGGTCGTCGACATTATTGTTTGAGGATGATGTAAAAATATGGAGAACAATAAAAAGTGCGGCTGATCATCTGAACCTTCAAGCTGACTTGGACGACTTAGTTAGATGGGCTCGAGAGTGGGGCTTGGAAATCAATGCTAGGAAGAGTGTACTAATGCACATCGGTCACGGTAACAGTTACCGTTACACTATTGAGAGTAAACCTCTTCCTTGCGTTCAAGAGCATAAAGACTTAGGAGTAGTATTAAGTCATGATTTAAAAACAAATAAGCATTGCAAAGCAGCCGCTGTCAAAGGTTTTCGTGCGTTATGGTCAAATCTTTTGACGAGGAAACGTTTCGAATTTTATATCCCACCTATGTAAGACCACACTTAGAGTACTGTATCCAAGCAGCTAGCCCGTGTCTGGTAAAGGATACTAACTCCCTTGAGCGTGTCCAGCGTGTAGGAACGAAATTAGTGAAGGGTCTTTCTAGACTCCCTTACGGTGAGCGTTTAAAACGCCTAAATCTTTTCCCCTTGTCGTATCGTAGGACACGAGGTGACCTTATACTGGCATTTCGTATCTTTAATTATGATTTGGGTGTTAATATGTCTTATTTTTTTGCTCCCTCCAGCACTAATAATCTCCGAGGTCATAGCAAGAAGGTTCATAAACCACGATTTAATAAACTTAAAGTGGGGTCCCGTTTTTCTCATCGAGTAGTCAATGATTGGAACGCCTTACCCGAACAAGTGGTATCAGCCCCATCAGTGAATAATTTCAAGGAGAAGCTGGACCTTCACTGGAAAGCAATGTGTCAGGATTAATACAGGTTCACCAACCTACTATCCTGGTAACTGAAGACTGATGGTCAGAGACCCCGAATGACATGGCTCAAAATCGTTTGCAATGGCGCAGGTGCATCCACCCTTTGTGTTCTCCCAAATTCTAGTCTGAATTTTTCATGTCCTTTATTTTCTATCTAAATTTATTTCACTGGATTATAATCCTTGAATAACATCTTCGAACCCTAATCTTTCCGATTACTGCTTCTACTTTTACTACCTCTACCACTACGGGGTTCGAATCGATAACTGCATCTCTGTGCTAATGTGGTATGGCAAGTCGAACTGATGTACGTATACGTATGTACGTACTTATAGGTACGAAGTTCTACCGACTAACTTCCCAGTTTGGAGTACGAGATTTTAACGCTCATAATATTTTGAAACCTTTGCGATGTTATCTAGACCACAAACTTTGTTCAACCGATAAACTAGAGTTGTCGAAATATGGGAAGAAAGCCACTGGCATTTTAAAAATATAACTCCGGATATTCAAGTACTCCAGACAATTTTTAGTGCATTGGATTGCTGCATTGAGGCTTGGAACTGTACGTCTAAACTCAGTATTACTCACCCGGTGGGTACACCGAATGGGTGGAATGCTTTGAATACATTCACAAGTACTTGAGGCGTATCCAATAGGACTTACCAGTAGCAACACCACCAGATGACCTGGAAGTTCAAGGCCGCTGACCTCCAAAATCCAATACTTTTTTCACGAGCTCGTATAAACCGTCTGATTTATTTGTGCTCGCTTTTTGTTGTTTCAGTACGGTTTCAGGTACCAGGTAATGTTCAATACGTGAAAATCTATCAATAAATCCAGTCAGTTTGACATTCATTTGTGGGCTTGTTTGTGTAGCGATTCGAGAGTGTTTGCCTTTTAGTGGCCCTATATCTGAATCTGATTATATCGTATGTTGATTGGTATTGAATTACACATCCTGGTTACCCTCGTATGTAATTATCAACCTAACTAGCGTTACTTACACGTGATGAGCAGGATAGGATGTGTACACGTTATCGCTCATCCAGAAATAGTCAGAATAAATAAGCCAAATATAATAAGCTATATGGGTTTAACATAGTATATGACGTTACATTATCCCACAGTCTCATGGGAGCAGAAATTCTAAATATAAAAAGCTGTCGCATTAACAGGCAGGATGTTGGTTATTTGCTATTCGGGAAGTAATAAAGTAATTCTTGAGTGCTATGAGATGATTGTTTCAAGAAATAAATGGATATTTTAATTAGTTAGTAATGTATATAGTGTAAGTAGACCGAATTGTTAGCATAAGGGGGGAAACGAGTATGATAATAGGCGATGTAAATATACGCAGTTATGATAGCAGTGGGTAAATTGTAAGACATTTGCCAGACACAGATAACCCAAGCAGGAGTTGATAATCCTTAGGTAAGGACGTGCTTGTCAAGTCTCCTTGTGATAGCAAATAAATCCCCAAAATTAATAGTTCTGTAAGTCTTCGATATTTGAGGCTGACTGCATTAGTTTTACTGGACTCACTCAGCTGAAGGTGCTTGGTCGAGCATCCGCAATTTATCACGAGTCGGTGCGCCACGCTACACATCTCCTTCAACCGTTAGCAGGTTTAAACCAGACGCTTCTCGACATATCGATAGCCATTTAGACATAACTTCGAAACTCTTCAAATTTGAACGGATTGGCACACTTCGATTATGAAGGTGTTATTAGTAAAGGTGCCGTCAAAATCTGAATACATGTGCTGTATTTATCATCTTAAAACTATCCACTAAAAGCACTACGGTCATTTCGGCTAAGACAGCATTCCGATTGGAGCAAATTTTAATAAGAAAAAGTGGGACCCGTCGATCTACTCCGGATGATCGTGAGTTTGACTACAAGCGACCATGGTTAAGTAATGGAATTGGGCAAAGATTGAGTAAGGACCGAGAAGCCTGGTAGTCAGAGTGTGCTAATGGGTTGGAAGCAGCAGCTACATCTAGTAACTACCGGAAGCTCTTCCAACTTATCCGAGCTACTGGCAACAAGAAGTCTTGTGTGAGTGAAACAATCTATGAAGATGACGGGAACGCCAATCACTAACATCCATCGACGTCGTGGACGATGGGTAGAGTTTTTGGAGGAGCAGTTCAAGTGGTCTGTTGCATCGGCAAAATCGATCATTTTCCTTCCCTTCACGGCCTGAGACGACTGATCTACCTAATGAAGTGGAAGTCCAGCTCTTAGGGCCCCCCATATACAAACAACTCAGGTAAAGTGAGAGCATACAATCACCTTTCTCCATTGTTCCATCCAAGCACTAGGGTTAGACAGGGTTACCAAATCTCACCATTCCTCTTCAACTTTGCCATCGATGACATTCCGGAAACAGCTCTGATGAATGTAAGTAATGGTGGTGTGGATCTATTGCCTGGAGAAAGACTTCTCGACCTTGAGTATGCAGATGATATTGTCTTACTGTGCGATAATGCCCAAGGCATGCAATCCGCACTTAATCAGTTGACAATCAGTGTTCGCAGGTATGGTATGTGCTTTGCACCTTCGAAGTGCAAAGTACTCCTACAAGACTGGCAGGATTCCAATCCTGTACTCACCCTGGATGGTGAGCCGATAGACGTAGTCGAGAAGTTCGTGTATCTAGGTAGCTGCATAAGTGCTGGTGGTAGGGTGAGTGATGAGTTCAATTCAGGAATAGTGAAAGCCAGAGCGGCTTATGCCAATCCGGGCCATCTTCGGCGCCTTCGTGATGTTAGTCTGGCTGTAAACAATCAGATCTACAACGCGTCGGTGAGAGCAGCTTTACTCTATGCTTGTGAAACCTGGCCTCTCCGAGTTGAGAATGTTAGACGACTCTCTGTGTTTGATCATCGTTGTCTCTAAAGGATTGCTGACATCCACTGGGAACACCATGCTTGGACATGTTCTATGAATGTCGTCCCAGATAATTCCATTTTTTATTATTTTACGATGCTGGTACTGGTCGTAAAATGCGGAGAGGTGGTTAGTGTATGACATTGTGTCGTGGTATGAAGGAAAGCTGTACAGGACCGGGTTCGGTTGACCCTTCATGACGTCCTGTTCGGGGTTCCAGAGATGGTGCAACACAGTGGCTAGAGACGTTATCAGATATGGCTCAGAATAGAAGCCGGTGGTGATCCTGCTGTAACTTTCTTTTACTTTCTCCATAAAAAATGAACTTTACTTTTCAATTGATAGGATTTTTCCTGGTTTTATTTCATCTAGCTGAACGACTTTTCCAACGATAATAATAATAATAATAGCTATTATTATCTCACATGCATTTGATGCCCACTTGTACCAACTTTGCGTTCAAATTAATTAATAAATAGTATGAATCTAAGTGGTTAACTTACAGTGAAACCTCTGTCATCTATAATAATATGATCCTGTCTGTAAACTGTCAAGCCTCATGTAACATATTATTTGAAGATAAATCATTACTATTACTGTCAAAATATCACGAACTAAGTATTTTTCTCGCTTTGCATATGCATTATATTTTTTATTATCTTACACTGAACGTTGAAAGCCTTGTTTGTTGGAAATGATATCTTTCAGCTCCAACTGTTCTGTTCCACGATCTGAGTGAAATCCTATTACAAACATCACCTCGACGTCTTTCAAGTAGAAAATGAGGTATAAATACCAGCAATAAAGACCTTGAGATCGTTGCTTCTTCTGTATAGATTCGTGTCATTAAAAAACGGAGACAGGTGTGAAAGTAAATTTGATCTCTGTGAAACTACTGATGTTGAGGACTTATGGCTCACATTCACTCTCTTTAACTTAGCACTAAACATTCTATTATCTATATGTTTTGGAGCTAGATTAAGTAAAACCCATCTTTGCAACCCTCTCAATGAGAAACGCGTGCACTACCATGTTCGAGTCATTCGTTATATCGAAGAATATTACATGAAATGGTGTCTTTGATCTTAGCAAATCGGCCGGCTGTCGCACGCTATGAGTAGATTGGCTGCGTATGACCTGCCTTTCCTAAACCTGTGCTGGCCTATATGAAGAATGTTATCCCTATCCATGTATTCCCTCATTTGTTCATTGACTAGTCCTTCCATTATCTTCGATAGTATTGAAATTATTGTGACAGGCCAGATCTTTTCTGTCTTTCCTTTTAAGATTTGAGAGAAAGTGCCCTGTTTCCATTCTGTTGGCAGTTGATGCGACTCTTATAAGTTCCTGAACAGATCACCCACTGGTGTACTGATGGGCTTTGAGCACTGTTCCGAGATTATAGGTCGAATTTTGTCACATCCCAGTGACTTACCTGAGCATAAGGATATAGGTTTCACTGATAATAAAACGGCATTTGGTTGTAAACTTCCCAGAACCCAGAGTTGAAAAGTGTAAAGCATATGCATGTTCCTAGAGTAGTTGGTCAACGAATTAGGGGTGAAAGATCTCTGCTAACTATAAATTAGTAGGATTCTGGTCGCGTGTTTGGCTTAGGTTGTATCAGATGAGTTTGGATGTATTGATGAGGATTATTACGGTTGTTTCCAATGGGATTTGACGCTTCTTATTGGTTAGTTACGTTGATATATGTTTCTACACTGGGCACAATCGTACCAAAACCATGGAAAGAGGTGACTTAACACGAACTTTTGGTTCTGCTTAAGTACTACAGCATCACAGAAACAATGGACCCAACAACCAAAGAAACTACAATAAGTCACTGGTTTTGATGGGCGATAACCATGCAATACAATCATAAATTCTCTGTTTGACTTCGAATGGCTCAGTTGTTTGTTGATAGATTAGAAATATCTTTCACAAAACTGTGTCTAATATCAATAATCACAGGATCCTTCAAGTAAGAACCTAAATATATTAAAATAACCAGGGATGAATCAAGTTCAGTAAATCTACATAAGATGTGATTGAATCCTTAAGAAAACATCAGATTTATTCATAAATGACACCTATCAGGCTATCTGAACCACTTCAGACGGTAAGGAAGTGATGAAGTATGATAATCCTTAAGAGTAGCGAGTATATTTACCATACAATCCGTCCTAAATTCTCGTCTAACTCTTGAGCGTTCCGACATCACTTTGTGTTAAGATTGAACATCACTAACTTCTTCAGAAAACACCTACAAGGTTTCGTGACATTACAAGGAGTTACTAAATCAGCTTTATTTGTTCTCACTAAAAGTACGGAAACATAGTGTCTAGTCCATCGTTTCAACTGCAAAATATCATCGATTTCTAAGAATTTTTAACATTTCGAAGCAACAAATATTATTGTATTATATTATTATTCCAAAACGTGGGGTCAAACACGATTATTACAAGTAGGTAAAAAGTTTCATTATCAATACGGCCAAAAGTATGCTTCTACGTTATCAATGGATGATAAGAATTTAAATGATTTTTTAGACTGATATTTCAATCTACCGGTCTTAGTGCGTTCAAACTGCTGACATTCAAACACTCATTGCCACGGTCTTGCAAATAAACTGAGGCATGTGATGGCGTGCTTACTGATGTTCTATCAGTCAATGATCTGTAAGCCGTTAACAAGAAATTGTTCATTTCCAAGGATTCAACTTTCAGGCAAGTCTGTCATACCGCCATTTAGGCCATTTAGGATTACCCAGAACCAACTACAGACAAACAAGTATGTACGTTCAACGGCCTAGCAAGTTTCTGTCGACGATTCATACCGAGTTGCGCGTCTCTCACCAGAATTTGAACCGACCAACTTCGTGAAAATGAGAAACCCATCAATTTGTACACAATACGCAAAAAGGATTCTCCACATTTAATGAACTTATCGCCAAAGTAACATTGCTTGCACATCAGGACACGGGAACAACCAATAGTATCGCAACAGACACATTCGACTCAGTAATCGTAGTAATCTTAAAACAAGGGGTAATCACACCTGGCAACCCTTCTCAAGATGGTTGCAAGACCACTAATGAAGTCATAGCACTAGTCATGTATTGTACTGTACGGCACTTTGATCACTCTGTAAAATGATAGGAATTCACTATTCTCACCGATAACAAACGTATTCACCTCTCTGTATGCTCATCATCCGACGAGCACACCCCTCAAGAGTCTCGACAAATGGACTAAACTGCGCAGTTTACTTCAAAACACAACACATTTCTGAGGCAAACAATGTGGTTTCGGGCGCATTGTCCCGTGAGATTTCTGTGAACGCTTTCTAAGGGATCGACCTTCTTTAGCTCGTCCAGCCTCAAGAAGAAGACATAGTAGTGGCATCAGTTCTAACCACTGCATACCAGACACTACACAACACCTTGCATCATCTCGATTTTTTCTGTATTGTGTCGGGAAATGAAACAAACCACTTTTAATGTGCTCATATATATTTGTTGTTTTTATTACAAAAAAAAACAAAACGAAATTTTGTTGTCGTTGCGAATATGCTTGCTTCTATGTGTCTATTTTGCTTTTTCAAAAACACCCTCAAAAAGAATGTTCTGCTAAAATGGTTTTCACTCTATTGCATGTTTGCGAAACGCATATATGTGAGTTTATTTCTCTCTTTGCCTGTTTTGTGTCTTTGCACACATACGTGTGTAATTTGACATGCATCTACATTTACCTTCATATTATGGAAAGGATAATGACTCAACCAATTTTACGATGAGTTGAAGTTTTCATCGTTCTTGTTTTCCATGATTACACGCTATCACATGGCCCCTTATAGCAAGAAAGTCTTAGGGTCACCACTTCTCCACTAGAAAGGGAGTGAGCTACAGTAGTAAATAAATCCCCAAAGTCATTATCTCTGTAGGTCTTTGATAATAGGTACTGACCATATTAGTTTTAATGGACTCACCATGCTGAAGGCTCTCGGTCACGCATCCGCACCAGATCACAAGTGAGTACGCTGAGCCCCACATATCCTACAACCGCTAGCCAGCTTAGATTAGTCACTACTCGGTATATCGATATTCTATGAAATATATCTTCGGACCTCTTTGCTTCTGATTTCTGGTTTGACTCGGTTGATAAACTTTGTTCATAGAGATGTTACGTGTAAAGGCGTTGTCAAACTCCGAACACCTGTGGCATCTCCAGTATTAAAACACTGTGGGGAGCCTCACAAGCCGTCGAATCATCAATTAATGGAACTAATTGCCATATTACTGAAGCTACGTTTGTAAACACATTCAGATCAAAAAAGAAATAATGTGGAAGTTTGAGTCTCAAATCCGATCTTCAGTATAAAATTCGGCCTTACAAGAAGAAACCACACTCTGTATGAATGACAAACGCACAAAAATATTCAGCAATATGCAAATTGAACATTGTAGGGCTGATATACAACTTCATGGTATGTACCGTCACATGCTTGCATTTGGCGGGAAAATTAAAGTGCCAGGTAGACTCAGTCTCCCGACTGTACGGGGGTCATTTCCTCGCATTGTATTTTTCATCAGTTGTACATCGTCTTTGGTTTCAGCTTGCTTTCAAAATAATAATGCCTATGAGTATCTTTGTCAAAACACTAATGGGTTTGTCTTTTGAACTGTACGTTTCCCCTACTGAAACTATCAAATCAGTCAAATCTAAAATTCAAAGGACTAAAGGTAAGTATACTAATTTCTGCATCTGTTTGTTCTGTGCGATAACTTTTGTGTGCATATCTACTCGATCTGTTCGCGTCGGTTTTTGGGTTTGTCTAGTGGTTATTTCATAGTATACTGTGCCCTACGGACCAGCGTTTTCCACCATATAAAAGGACCAGAATTTCGTGACTTGCCATTTCTTTTCCTCTGAATGATTATCAGCGATAATCTCTGAGCACATCACTCGTTTTGATGTTCCAGTTCCTTCTATAACCCCAGTCTATTTTATCGAAAAAGTGAAAACGGTAGTATTAGGTATGTTAAAGTCACCGAATGTTAGTGATGTCACCCACCATCTACAAGGTGTCTATACTGTACATTGGTGTCACTTAAAGTGCGTCTACATGCATCAGTAATACTCCAAAGAGCAGTTTGGCCCAAATCACTTTCCAGAGTGAAAAAGTCCCGATGTAATTAATACTTTAGCGACAAACTTTACACATTGACGAATTGGTTTGTTGCTTCGGTACTGATACAAATCCCTGGAGTCACTGACAAGTGGACTGAGCCATGCCGGTAGCTGCAGATTACGTGGTTGGGGATCGCGAGATGATAGAGACTGATGGTTAGAAACCCTGAATGACATGGCTCAAAATCGTTTGCAATGGCGCAGGTGCATCCACTGTTTGTATTCTCCCAAATTCTAATCTTCTGAATTCTTCATATTCTTTTTTCCTCTTTCCAACCCGACTGTTGTTACTATCTTGACGTGGTAGTCGGGCTTACCTGTCGTGATGAACCAATCGAGCTATACTGGCTGGAATAATCACTCCTCATGGTCCTACTGTGCCAGACAGGTCGGCTGAAGAACGGTAAGACTAAAAGCAGCAAGGTTCGATGGCGAAGTCGTACTGCTGACTGTGCAGGTGTGATGGCAGTAAGGTGTTTCTTTCAGACAATCAGCAAAACAGCAATGCTGCCTTCCTACAAGGAGGAGTGGGGTTATTAAAAGCCCACGGTATGGGCGACCGGGAAGTGATAACCGCCCTCATACCTCTAACAGCACTCAAGATCACTGACTGACGTACGAAGTTCTACGTTGTTACTGACCCAGTACTGGTCTACGTCAATCTCTAGTTACGTTTCAGACAGTAGTTAAGCATGCTTATTAGTTATCTTGGAATTATCGATTGCCTTATTAGATCAAATTTGTTCAAATCTTTTTTCAACTCTATGATACAAAATTTGTGCATTCAGTCAAAGGCTATCTATCACAAACTGTCTGTATGCCAGTGTGCTTGAGTATCACTTAGCCATCTGTCCTGTGTTCATTCGTGGTCGTACAACTAGGTATTGTATTTGTCGCAAGTATCTAGTCATTTAACTATCGGCCTATCGTCAGCCTTTTGGTGTACAAATTAGGTTAGCATAGCATTTATTACATTTCGTTCGGAGCTTTATCCTCTCCCATGTGTATCTTATGTTATTTGTTTTGTCTATTTTATATCACGGTTTCACGTTTGTATACTGTGAAATGTGGACACATCTCTACTGGGTTGCACGTTGTCTGTTTGTAAACATTAGTAAATATGTGTATTCACTCAGTGGTTCCTAACTCCTTTGGCGAACAAAAAAAGAAACAATAACAATCACAAATTAGTGTATAATAGTGAAATAATAATAATAATGGGGAAAAAGAACAGTACAACCAGAAAAAATCCTTTCAGTTAAAGAAGTTACGGTCGCGATGCTCCGAATTCGTCCGTAATTTATGTGTCTTCGACCACGTGGATTTTGTGATCTTGGATTTATTATTATGTACGTGTGAACGCGTAATAACTGTACTCACTATGATAAAACTGTTGGTGTATCCGTAGTTAATATCAACCCTTGTTCGATTAAGAGGTTAATGAAGGTGGTTTGCATTAGAGGATGACACTAGTCAGTTAGCTACAACGTAGGACTAGGCACATATGTGCATCGGTCCAAGTTGCCATACCTCATTAGTACAACAAGATGAACACCGAATTCATAGAAGTAGTTAATTCAATGATGGTAATATATAAAAGAAAGATTGCATAGAAAAATATAGTACAGGAAAAAAGAATTAGTTGGTAGAAAGAAAGATATACAGCAATTTTAATCTCATGATTTAAGGGAGGAAAGAGAGTGTATACACTTACGCCATTGTGATCGATTCTGAGCCATGTCATAAAGAGTCCCACCATTGGTTACGATAGTCACATGGACTCCAACCAAGTAGTCTGCATCTACCAATATGGTTCAGACTAAAAGTTATTGACTTCAAGGACTGGTGCAATGTTTTAGTTTGGCCACCCCCAACTTCCTTCCAACCATCCTCAACACTAGTCAGCATTGCGCGTCGTGGTAAACGGTGTTCAGGCACACGTGACCCAACCACCTCAGTCGATAAAGATTTGCGTTATCAACTAATCTGCCATCATTCCCTAATACCCTGCGTCTAAACTCACTATTACTTACCCAGTGATTCCAGCAGACGCGAGCAATATTTCTAGGGTATCTGTGGTCAAATACTAGTAGCCTACAAATATCTTCTACTCTTATTGGTTACGTTTCTCAACTGGCTGCCCACACCGTGGAAGGGTTCTTCTAGAGTTATCTGAAAAGAAATTGGATTAAAGGTGGTCTTGTGACCTGAGAGCTTGACTGCAGTGCCCAAGGGACAACTGCTTGAGTTCGATCACACACGACGTTTTGGTAAGTGATTTTCGTGTCAGCTTCGTACTTGTTGAGACCTTACCACCGGAGACGGATATTCGTGGGATAAGGCAAGGTGTGTATTTTAGGGTGGGCTTTTTATAACCCCACTCCTCCTTGTGGGAAGGCAGCATTGCTGTTTTGCTGGTTGTCTGAAAAAAACACCTTACTGCCATCACACCTGCACAGTCAGCAGTACGACTTCGCCATCGAACCTTGCTGCTTTTAGTCTTACCGTTCTTCAGCCGACCTGTCTGGCACAGTAGGACCATGAGGAGTGATTATTCCAGCCAGTATAGCTCGATTGGTTCATCACGACAGGTAAGCTCGACCACCACGTCAAGGTAGCAGCAACGGTCGACGGGACGACACCAGATGGTAAGACAATAATCAGGGATTACTAGACTGCGGTTTTGTCTCAATACGGAATAGATCGACGGTGAACGCCTTTTATCGTATTCAAATGCTAATCTTTTTGTAAGTCTCGTATATACGTCCATTGACAGCATAACGGTATTCGTGTCATAACAAGTCCTCATTACTAATGCTAATTTAAAGCTGAAATTGTAGGTGTAGGGGATCGATGACTTAAAACAGCACATAGAATAAGTGGGTTAAAAAAGTGAATCGCGAAATCTTTTGCTGACAAGATTTGTTAACGTTTGTTTTTGAATTTAAACTCGATGAGGATATTACTAAATGTAATATACAAACTGGCAGAAAAAGATTTATATCTGGGGATAAAGTCCCAAACGCTACTACCCGGATAACATATTGGAAATTAAAAAGCAGCAAAACACGAGCAGTGTAAATCAAGCTAATGAAAAAAACGTCGATTGAAAAGATAAGATATTAGTGAAATTAGCACAAGCTGTCCATGTATTCGTTCGCTTGTACTACGCAATCTGCAGTCCCCAAAAATCCGTTTAAACGCTGTTTTCACGATAATTGAACTCGAGCTGACTATCTTAGTCTTTTCCTCCACACGTTTTGTAGAAGAAGGTTTATTACAGCATATCTATACTGTAATTATTCCTTGGGCTCAAACAGTTTGCAATTTTATTTTCTTCGTTAGAGTATTATTGACTTTGTCTGGATCTCTTCTGAAAATTTCCGATGTTTAGTTATGAATTTCGTCCCGGTATTCCAATAAATCAACAACACCTGTTTGGCGAAATTGCGAGTGGATAATCATCGTCGACTAAGAGATTATTCCAATCTGAGGTTCAACACTGTGTCAGTTTTAAGTCTTCGATGTGTCCACTTAGTGAGCATCGGACGCCACCGCTACGTCTGACAGCAACCCCATCCAACAAAAACCACTGTACCACCCTTACTTCAGTGCCCAGCTCTACCAGTAGCAGTAGTTTCGTGTATTCGAACTCTTAACTTCAGTGATAAAACCGAGTATATTTGCAATTGCAAAAAATACTTTTCAGAAATATTTATCTGAACCCTAAAATTGAGAAAATTAAGAAAATAACCTTCGATAGTCGTAGCAATAGGGTGTCAATATATACAGTAATCATGTCAGATTTTAGGGATCAACATACTTGAATGAATGGTTCATGAACAGACACACACATATTAAAAATGAAATTTGGAATTTACTGCATGTTATGACTTGGCAAGTTCACTTTAGTCGAAATTAAAAATGTTTCATTAAAAATGTATCATTCATCACTATTGAACAATATCTCAAAGATTGACTTTTATTAAAATAATACGGAAAACGCTGCAGTGTTTTATAATTGTGCAAATCTAAGATAGTTACTTGTAAAAATATATTTACCACAGATATATAAGTGTAGGAGCTCCTCTCATACGGATATCGGAAAGAACAGCACTAACGATTGACTTACTGGCTTTTTCTTAACTATGTCATACCTATATATGAACAGTAGTCGCAATGCAATATTTCGCCTATTGTTTTCATGCGACTTTAATCTATTAATAGGAACTCATCAGAAAGGGTGTTCTTTTCGTACTACCTCTAATACATTCTATAAACTTTGGTAACAACATATTTGTAAGTATTTTATATATATCGACATAACTTTCACCATTATCAACACAAATTATTTAAACCATGGCTTTAACATGTAACCATCAATAGGCATAACATAATATTTGCAAATGTATAATTCCTGAAACTAAAGGAAACGTTGTTGGAGATAACTATTCGATCAAATATTAACTGTTTTTCGGATAATTTATGATGAGTATCGTGCTACGAAAACATTTATGTGATCCAAATAACTAGAAGTCATTTGAAAACAACTAGAAAAACACCATTACATTTTCTTAGATGACCAAGGAAAATTATGTAATTGAAAAATTTTAATATTCAGATTATTAATCATTATTATTTATAACAAGCCAACTAGAAACCATGCCAATTTCGGAGAAACACAAAGATTTGCTTATTTATCAGGCGATTATTTCAATCAGCTCCTGTCATTTGAAAATAAAATTGAGAAATTCTGAATTCACAAAAAATAATACTTTTTATAGTACGAGAACAACTCTGAATGCATTAACATACATCGTGAGTCGCCCGTTCTCATAACGCATATTAGACATCTCCAAAACTTCGAATTTGTAATCCAATTTAAAAATCAGGATATTTCAACAATAAGTTACCGATTGTTTTTGTACATGTTAAATATATAAAATTGTATACACAAACTGGCTCAAATAAACTTTAGTTCTAGTAAGAATCTAATATCAAATTAGTCAACAATTGCTAGTTAATAAAATTTACGGATGTTTAAATTAGTAAAATGATGTCAGATTTAAAATAAGTTACCTATTAAAACTTAATCAAAGTAATTGAGAAATAGGTACAAGTATCAGAAGGGGTTTGTGAAGATTGTAGTAATTTCAGCAGTTGAGATCATGAGTGAATTGAAGCTAAACCACCATAGAAAACCCGTAAGCACTGGACGACCGTTTCGTCCCATTGTGGGACTCCTCAGCAGTGCACATCCACGACCCTGCCTAGCGGGATCCGAACCCAGGACACATCGGTTTCGCGCCAGGCGCTTAACCAACTAGATCACTGAGCCGGCGATCCAACGGTGTTGATGTTTAACTTTAACTAATCAACGAAACTGAGAGACACATCCACCATTGTCATCAGTGAGTTACTACCTCACAACTGATCCGGTTGCAGTTCACTGGTCACTGCTTCTCAATAGAAATCCAGGATATCATTCTTGAAGCCACTCACTAGTGAGCATATGTTAATTAGTATCAGAAGGGGTTTTGTGGAGATTGTGGTAATTTAAACAGTTGAGATCATGAGTCATTTGGAAAAACAGATCATCAAATTAGCAAAGAAAAATTGAGTAACATAATATTGCTGGAGTACCATTTTAATGTACATTTAATCATTAATCTTAAAAATATAACATTTTTGAATCTGTAAATCGATAGTCTGTTGACTTCCTTCGAATTGTGCGTAAGCGATAACAAAATTCTCTATAAAACCTCTCTTGATTTCATACTACCCGACAAATGGTGGATCAGGAGTGTTTACGATGTTGAGTTCTCTGAAGATTTCGGGAGTGCACCATAAATTATTGATAGTTGACATGACAGTGGAATAACTAATCAGTGTTTGCCGCTTTTAGGTGGGAACTTTTTGAATATTAGCTTTCTATGAGACTATTAACATAGCTGATCGTAGTTCTTGTTAATCACCATAAATACGACAAATATAATTTTTAAAAAAGAACGAATGGAGCGGAGGAATTTCTCAGTAAGGGAAATCTAAAGATTAGGTTAATAGGGAAAGGCATTTTCTGTAGACAAAGTTAGGGTCGGATTTTAAAATATAAACTCAGAGCATTTCTTCCTTAAGTAAACGATTAAGACTTTGCGCTCAGAATGTGCTAGAGTGGTTTTAGATAACTTTCAAATGTAAATGTCCTAACGGATCTGGGTGAATTCCATGGTCCATATGTGAATACTTGAACGATGTAAGTGCATCAAAAGAGCAAGGATAAAGATTCTTCTCCAATATTTGTTTTAATTTCGACTGACGAAAATCCGTTTCACCACATGTTGAAATGAGAGCTACCACAGTAATACCCTGTGAACTCCTTCATGAACCACAGAAATCCATAATTGAAAGCAAAATTACAATGATGATTAACAATTTTTTGAGTTTCAATAGTGTTGGAAAACACCTAGTTACAGTCGAACATTCGGCTCAACAATTACATGATAGAGTTCCTTTGAGATATTTCTTATGCAACACAAGTCATTCGTCCTGATAACTGTTATTAAGCAACTCTAGAATCTATGAAAAACGAAGTGGCATTGCATAATTTAGCAGAGCGGCTATCAAAAGTCTCTAATCTTAATTTTTTTAGCCAGATCTTTTGAAATTCATTGACAACTGAACCTATAGCAATTCACCAGTTCAACCCTAATCCCTGAATACAAAAGAGTCATATTCACTACCTTAGCTTTAACACCCATCCCCATTTTATAAGTCGTGAGTGTCAATTAATATCGTATTTTCCACCTTTTTCTTGGTAAAGTAGATAGCTATCCTTCATATTTTCCTAATTAACTGACCTTACCTAATCTGATCTAACCAAACCTAACCTAAACTTTTGGTTATATTTTGAATACTTTGTTAACTGATGCAACGCCTTTATTTTATTCAGTGCGTGAAAACCTTTGATTATTTTAATTAATTTGTTGGACGATACAATAAGATTCCATTTTTATAGACTCTCTTACTAAATAGATATTCGGCCACCAGAACATTTTCATGATTCTCCCATGTTTTGCTAGCATTATTCTACTAATCTTCAATAATAAGATGTAAAATATGTCCACTGTCGTTTTGTAAACAACAACCAGACATGTCTTCAGAATGTAAGCAACTGAAGTGAAACCACGGAAATGAACGGATTCACACTATTCTTTGTTCTTGCTCTTTCTAGGTGCACCGACGTAGCTTGTTATGCAGAATATCTATTTCAGGTTGACTGATACAATCGTAAGCAAAAATGTGAATCAACTATGTAGCCTTTAATTTAGACCCTGAGGTAGACGTTGACATCATTGATTTCCTGTCTTAACTGTTCATCGAAATTATTACAGAAAAAATATATCACTGTTTACTCCAGCGATGATCATCCGAGATACAAATGTACTTAGAAGGCTAGTCGTGAAAATTGTATTTCTATGTAATACTTCTTAAATATAACAGGGTAAATGTTCGCGAGAACTGGAGGAATCTTCTTGATACTTCCATCCCGTAAAAGAGGGTCAGAAATAAGTGCATCCAGAGTTCATTAGTTACCGGCTAATACATTAAACAGTGGACTGTTTGAAAAATTATTTGTAAGATTGGTCTGTAAGGTTCCTCAATATTTTTATAGTGGAATGTAAATGTGAATGAATTCATTATGGTGAATTCTAATTGTGGAATATTGCAAATGCATATAAGTTAATTAAAAACATATGATTGAAGTAGGCCAAAGATTGGGATTATTCGAAGTTTGTAATACATATATATTGATTGTCAGAAACCTACAATATCTTTTCATACTACTCGTTTTCGAAAGGGGTTCGAGATGAATTTTAATTGGACTACGATGTGTGCTGAACCTTGATTACACTAATAACTGACCAGTTTTCCTTCGCTATTTCAGTATGGCTCATCATTTTTCAAATAAGTATTCTAGGACCCAAACATCAAAATTTCACTATGTTAGCTCATGACTGCAATGGCACAAGTGTTGAGGATTTCATATTTAACTCAATTACTCCGTGAACTATTTTAGAGATGGATATATCCTTGAAGAATTGTCAGTGATATTATATTAAGGAGTATTTTCGTTGTTATAATTTACTTTTGAATTTGTATCGCTTGGTGTAAAATAAAATTAAGCTCTATGTCTAGGTCAAATAAATCATATTTCGGAAGAAACACCGAATCATGCTGATTCAATGTTGTATTTCACGTTAGCCCATTTAGGCAACTATATGTTTAACGAATATTCATATCTATCTGTTCTTTCCAACAAAACACCCACTGCGAATATATTTGACCAATTTTCAGAAACAGAAAATAAGGTATTTATCATAGCATTTTAATGAAATCAAACAGCGCAAAGAATGTTTTCTGGAAATGATGAAAGCGGTGTTGACGCTTCAGTTCAGTTCTGAATTTCATGGTTTAGACACTCAAGTCAATCATAAAATTATCGATATATCGTTATTTTTCTATGAAAAGAAACAAAGCAAAATTTAAATATAGTTTAGAATACAACAACAATTCTAAAATGTTGTCGGATGACAACTCATCACTCACAATTCTTGAATTTCAAATTCACTGAGTGACCTATTTCCATTCAAACCAGATTTCAGAATAAATTTCTGTCAGAATATTTGAGTATATGTGTGTTATTTAACAATAAAAAGAATTCAGTCAATATGAAACGGATGTGAGATGAATTGTACAGAAAATTTTGAAATTAAATCACTGTATTAGCTAGACAATTTCAAATGGGTTAGAGAAATTGATAAATTAGGGGAAATGGAGTAAAAGAGGTTTCGGAAATGATTATTTGGGAAAGCAGTTTCCTTGTTGAATGAAAAGTTATGTTAACGAAATCCAGACGTTTATGAAAGATAAACACATCGATGACAACATTTTAAGCCTGAAATCGAAACAAGTACAGAATTATTCTGTTATCGCTCGCGAAATTACTTTCCATATTGTAATAGTCAATAGGTGGGAATCACTAGTAATACTGAAGTTGTTTTCAATTTCAGAGACAGTTTGTAGTAATTAACTGTTAGCCTTAGCGCATTCTAGTATGATATTTTTGCAACCATGAAAATGGAGTCGTTTTCGATTTAATTGGTTTTTGATGTTATTACTCAACGAAATAGTGCCGAAAACAATTAGTATTTGGCTTTGGACAAGTATTTTCGGGATGTTAGCACTCATCATAAAAATGTATCAGAAGCATTGAAAGATATGAAGTTCTCTTTACCTCTAGCTGTATATACATATACACAAAAATCATAGGATGAAAAAATATCGTTCTAGTTACAAAGAGAGAAAACGGTAGTTGAAACTCTTTTGAAAACCAACGTACCACTGTATATTATGAAAAACATAGAATAAAGAGCATAATGCATAACAAAAATGTCTTGGTTCAAGTTAATCTACTGATCCGATCACAATAAAATAATCAGGAGTGAAATATGCTCGTACTACATACAAGATATTAGTATAATATGAATAATGGGAGCTAAAGTATAAATAATTTACCAATGGGTGCAAAAAAAACATATTGAATTCAATACAATTAGTCCGTTTAATAAGTTTCGATAATGCAATGAGAAAACGAAGGTTATCAGAATTATATTATATATTTGCGTAATACATTTCGAACAATCTGATCACACATATATACTTGATAAGATATTCTTATATGAAAAATAAAATGTCAACGGCTTACCTTTAACCTGTCTAGTTGACTATTTCTTTTTTTAACATATAAATGTTCTTAACAAGTATACGTGTGATCAGATTGCTCGAAATGTATTACACAAATATATCACATAATTCTGATAACCTTCATCTTCTCATCACACTATCAAAATATTGAATTAAATATCAACAAATATTAAATGCAAAAGTAAATGAGTGCCCAATCTGATGAGGCCTTATTGAGAACCGACAATCTATCTATACAACTTTGAATGTATATATAACCAGATTTCGTATATTCTAATTATTTCAAAAACACTTCTAACCTACTCATAACATTCATCCAACTCTATGCGACCTGGCATTCATATAATTAGTCAAAATCAATAGATTTCTCTAAATAACACTAAATTTTTTGCTTATAGCAAACTAGAGGAGACTTAGTCGATGAATCATTTAACTAGAAATATCGCAATGTTAAAGTAAAACATCACTTGAAACACTAATCAACATTCCTAGAGGTATCATATCTTAAAACCAACCAGAATGCAACTACTTAGATTTTACACACTAACGGAACACTGATAATGATTATTCACCAGAGTGACTAGTTGTTACACTTTTCTTTCCGATCGGTTTCTCGTTTGAAATCAATAGATTGAGTAGGTTTAACTGCTAATCAAAATGCTCATCCGACTGCACATTATTTTTTATTTGTGAATCTACATTGTGCATGCCTTTAGAAAAATACAGCCGTTTTCAATAACATATTGGACATCGTGAAGTGCAAGACCAGATTGTTAGCTACGCCAATGTTCACCAGTGCACAACAAACAGATGTTACTTGAACTTTCCTGGCAATTGAGCACTATTATTTGTGAATTAGTTTTATGTGAGTGACAATCAAGTTACTGATGATAAGTGGGATTCCAGACATCTAAAAGTCAGATCATAGTGAATATTTCGGGTTTCATCTTCCACATCCTAGTTTCAAGTCAAAATTCCAACAACTGATCGTTGTGTAGACTGAAAAATTTCGTTACCAGTTGAAAGCTATACAAAAGGATATTTTACTGATGTTTGACGAAATAGTGCGTATGGAACAATCTTCCAGTGTTATTTGGAGCCTTGTCTATTAATACAGAACTCAACAATTTGACCAAGATTGCAAACAGTGCATGTATTCTCTTACTATTTTTTCAGGTTATTTATTGTGAAGTGAACGTTCTTTTTAAAATGTCAGTCCGAAATCAGGCTTTTAATTTTTAGAGTAAATATTCCAACACTTTCTTTTAACGTTTGAACTTATTATCGAGATTTAGTACGTAGAGTAGTATTTGCATATATAAATTGTTTTTTGTAGATTCACATGATGTAATTTCTGAAGGATATCTACTAGGTCATTTCATTTATCTATATTTTGGATTTTGATAATGTCTTTGATGTTTGCTTGTAAGAAACTCACGGAAAGTTTATTTTTCTGAATATTCATTGGTTAACCTTACTAGAGCAATAACAACGAGCGTAACAAAATAGCGTGAATCCATTTATTTCCATAGTGTTTACATTATGTCTATTCAACAATGAGATTTATTCCATCGTTGAAATCTTCTTATATGCATAAGATTTTCTCACTAAAAAAATATTTGTTAAGGAATCCTAGTTGCTTACTTCTCTTTGAAAGTTTCATGACTAATTATTCTACTGGAAAAAAATAACACTTCCAGAATCACCCTTAAGGTCTATAAATATCATATCAAAATGGCCTCACTGGTAGCTCAGAAATAACTTCACTAGTGTACTTGAATATAATTCACAAATATACCATAATCGTAGTGAACCGACAGTCAGATATATATATACATGGGTTAATGTAAAATTACACAGTGCTTTCATAAAATACGAAAACCATATATTAAATACTTTATTGTCACATATTCCTTGAATTGTCTCTTACAAACTTCATCGTTTATTCATTCCTGTTAATACAATTCCTCCCTGTTTACATTCCTATTCTCTTCAATTCGATCTTTTTAACTCTCTGCTGCTAAACATCCTACTTCTGGTTCGTGTTACATACTGCTTATATCGATATACAGTAAAAGCACACACATAACGTGAAAATAATCTCAAAAATGGCACTATTTGAGTAGTTTGATTTATCTTTTAATCTAATGTCACAAATACTGCAAAATATGTTAACTTGTATTCAAACTTGGTTTTGTAGCTGATTTTTCAAAACTTTGTTATTCATACAAGTTCGACAAAAATATATTACTTTTCTATAGTTTTTCAACTTGACTAACAATCAACTACTATCTATTTTTGATATTACATCTAGTTTTTTACTGTTTTATTTCTGATAACTCAGTCAAACATTAACCAGTATAAAATGTAAGCACATCAAAAGTTTAAACTAAGATATTTTAAAAAAATAAAATAGTGAAAACAAAAATTAATGTTCTTTAAATGTTACTAAAAAATAGACACAAACGACATTTACAATTTAGAGCAAATACTCATTCTAAAAAGAAAACAGAATTTAATACAATTCATTTGATAAAGTAATGTATTTATTAATAGAATTCATGAGTCGATTAAAGCTAGACCACCATAGAAAATCTGGTGGTTGTGCTAGTAATTGCTAAAATCAGTTAACCCATTTACCTGTGATAAAAATACGCTATTTGCACAGAAGAAAGCCTGATAAACATTGTTATATTTTATGTTAAGCATATTAGAGTTGAATTTGAGTTAATTTGATCAAGAATAATAAATTATAGAGCTGAGTGAGCATTTATAAGAGTCTGTAATTTGGACCTGTGTAGAAAAAGCAAAGGTTTTGGGTAAATTCACATCCCAACTGCATGATGACGTATTTTAAACGTTGAACTAATATTAAACACCATCAATCTTGTTCCAGTTTCTTCCACAATCCAACGTTAATATTTTTAAACATAGGAAGTACTGAATACTAATTGTTTGCAATAAATTAACACGTTTATGCTCGGCGATATTACAATCAATCGACTTACATTTGACCAATCGGTTTTTCAATGTTTCCGATCAAATTGCCAATTACAAGTTTTGGCTGCTTATGTTGATAATGTGAATCTATCAAAGAAAAATCCTACAACTACACAAGTAACAGAAACAAATCCATGGAGCATTTAGTCTTATCTGATGATCATGGAAACAGATGTTTTCGCAATGCTCCTGTTGCTATGGCATACAATGAAGATCTTCAAAATTGAACAGTAACTACCTTTTTATCAATGGAACTAACGGTAAAATATAAACTATAAAATATAAATTACAACATACTTTTTTTAACTAAACAGCATTTACAGATTGAATTTGTTTTAAAAAATTATGAATCCAGAAATTAGGCGTTGAGAAAAATGGAACAGCATTTTGTGTAAAATATACAACATGTAAAATAATAGTTGGTAAACATTATAGAAACTGGACAAAATGAAAGTAGAAGTAGGAAAAGTCATTAAGTAGAAAAATAATGGGGAATTCGGTGGACGATGTGATCTTCGTATACAGAGTATTTTGTGACCTAAATGACGGAAAATATTAAGAAAAAGTACGAAGCTCTAATTAAATGTACGAGCAGTTTAAGGAACAAAAACAAAATCATTTATTTAACCTGAAGAAAGAGTTTAGTCAATGTTTAGATATCAGATGAAAAAGAACTTCGAAAGAACTGTTCAAATCTTTCTATAGAATACGTAAAGTTCTAAAAAATAATTAACACAATATAATAGTAAGACTATGAATTTGTTGGTAAAGTTACTGTCGCAAAGTGAGAAGTTCAGAACCAAACCAAAGCACACTATGTCCAACATCTATAGTTCCAATTACAAAATCCTCAGTCACAAACATCAAAGACAAAGGGATGGATGACACTTTTATCGTCTGTAATAACCATGAGCACTCCATTAGACTACTCGATCGGTATATTAAAGCACACAAGGACATAGAATTTACTATGGAACAAGAAGTTGAATGCAAATTCCATTTCCTTGATGTGGGGATCATACGAACATCTGATGGCACGCTACATAGACATATTCATCACAAAAATACTTGGAGTGGTCTATATCTCAATTACCATAGTTTCTACCCAATAAGTTACAAAAAAGGTATTGTACGAACCCTTTTTGACCGCGCTCGTAAATTTGTTCAAAGGAATGCCTTGATGACGAAATTACTCTCATCACTAATTGTCTACGTGAAAATGCATACCCATTGAAATTCATCCAGAAATATGCAAAAACCAATCCTCAGACAAAGTACGATGGAGTGGAAAAGAAAACTTACTTCTTACATTTACGTTTCAAAGGAGATGAAATTGCCGGATTAATTAATCACTGATTAAATTCTGCGTTGAAAGTGGCTTACCCAGCAGGAAAACCTACGACAGTATGGCAAAAGAACTGCTCACTCAAACAAACTAAAATCGACAAGTCCTCTTTTCTTAGTAGCTCCAACTGCATTTATCGATTCACATGTACGTGCCAAAGCACATACATTGGAAGAACTGAGAGAAGAGTGTATGTTTGCATTTCTGAACATGTTCCGAAGAACTTGAGGCTGCGAGGGATCAAAGCTCTAAACAGTGCAACAGCTCGGCATTTCACACTGGGCATACCGTCGACATTTTGCACGCTTTTAAAATTATCAATAAACAAAGAATACAGGAAGGTTGATTGTGAATACAGTGGTCTTGGGTGCTGTTAGAGGTATGACGGCGGTTATCACTTCCCGGTTGCCCACACCGTGGAAGGATTCTTCTGGAGGTACCTGAAAAGGACATTGGATTAGAGGCGGTCTCGGCGACCTGAGAGCGTGACCGCAGTGCCCAAGGGACAACTGCTTGAGGCCGGTCGCGCACGGCCTTTCCGTGGGAGGTTTTTGACATGTTAGCTCCGTTCTTCAAAGGGCCTTACCGCCGGAGACGGAAATCCGTGAGGTAAGGTGAGGTGTGCATTTTTAGGGTCGACCTTTTCTAACCCCACCCCTCCTTGTGGGAAGGCAGCATCGCTGTCATGCTGGTTGTCTGAAGGAAACACCTTACTGCTGTCACACCTCTGTACAGTCAGCAGTACGACTTCGCCTTCGGACCTTAGGTTTGTTGCTTTTAGTCTTACCGCTCTTCAACCGACCTGTCTGACATGGTAGGACCTTGAGGAACGGTTGTTCCAGCCAGTATAGCTCGGTTGCTTCATCACGATAGGCAAGCCCGACCACCACGTCAAGGTAGCAACAACGGTCGGGAATAAACAAAGAAGCACGACTGCTCTCCGTTTCTCTGAAGCAATCGCGATAAAAAAACTTAAACCGGACTTATGCATTCACAAAGAGACATTAATAAACCTATTATTATTATTACCCTGGTAATCTAACCACTTTTTGTTTGTCTTGTTAATGTGGTTATTTTATTCATTTATTTATTTTAAAATATTTATTTTGTGTTATATTCCTCCCCCATTACTTAATTATTAAACCAACTTTTTATTCACACATTTCCACCACCTGATCCTCTTAAATTATGTTAACTCTTCAAATTCTATTTAATTATTATTACTTAATCCATCTTATCATTATTCAATTCCATTAATCTCTAAAATTATCACATAATTTATGAACTTCACTAAACTATTACACCATCCACCCTGAATTAATTCCTTTTTAACCTCTGACCTGTTCTAGCATATATATATAATTATTATTGTAACCCAGTTATTTGCACACATCTATGTCAATTGTTTTCACTCTATCTCAATGTAAAAATTCTATCACATTTTGGGTTTGTAAGCAGCTGACGAGAAACCTCGAAATAATATGAATCCACACTATTCTGCAACAATGTTTGTTCTTGCTCTATTTAAAGACAGAAATAACTTAGTGGTCCGCATACACATATGTGAAAAGAAATTAATCAAATTCAGAAGTTAGTATCAACAACAATACCAAAAATCATTCAAAATGAAAATATAGGTTTAAGATTTTGGATACCTTGACAAATGTGTTAAGCAATTTTTTGAGTTAAAATCATGACGACTATATGAGTTTAGTATTAGATTGTAGATAAGATCTAAAAGAAGTTAACTTACAGCACAAATAATCGGAACGTGCTGAATCTTCTCACCCATTTATGGAGTGATCGACACCCAGTAAAACAGGCCATTGTAAGCAGGGTAGGACTCCAGTAGCGTATAATTCGCATTCCAGTAACCATCTGTTTTAAAGCGACTTGATGCATCCTTCAGAAGTTCGTTACTGTGTAAAAAGTACACATAAAAAAACAATAGGGAAAATGCCCTATAACTGCAGTTACAAAGATCACGATACACCTAGAAAAGTACTCAGAATAAGTCAAAAATTGGTGGTTTAAGTACATGTTTTTAAAGAATGTATTATTTATTAGAGTCTCAGTAGGTGGATAATGTAACTAACATGCGGTAGTTGTGGTGCGAAGATGATACGTAATTATTAAAATGGATACGTATTTGTCAAGGTTTAAGCTTTATACAACAAATTTACTTTGCAGGGCCAATAGCTAAGTGCATACAATTCATAACAGCAGTCATTTGATTCGATTTTATAAACGTTTATGAAACAGTATGTGAAACGTATTGTAATGATTACAATAAACACCGTTCATGGATCGAAAACAGATTTTTCAGATTATTGCCTGATAAAAATTGTAAGTATGGCTTGTTTGTGTATTACCAATGCTGATTTACTAACTTAGATTTCACACGATTAGTTGAAATTGTTCACAATCACATTCTAATAGACTTTCATAAAATAAATATTGATGTAATGTAATGATATTAAAATCCTAAAGAATACGACAACACACTCTGCAGTTACAGAAGTAATAGATCAGACAATGTGTAAAACACATGAATGAAAACTACTTATTTGCACAAAAATGTTATACATTTCACGAAATTATTTTTCTACATTAGCATAAGGATTTAAATAAATTTGAGTATTCCATCAAAAAAGGATATTTTCACACGAATAGAATGAAAGAGGTAAAAATGTGATTTTGAAGTTCACAACGGATATTCTATGTTGAACCCCTACAATATTACACAGTGAATAGTCCCGCTTATGAATATTAGATTTGTTTCAATTTTTCAGTACATTTTAAAACAGTAAAGTTTACCGTTACTCCACAACGATATAATGAATAGCAGGGACCGGTTACCAAAATAAGACTCTTTACAAGTTACCAATTTCATTCTATTTAAAATGCCCTACGTAATAAACCAGAATAAACTATCACTAGCTACAATCAAAGGAATCGGTGAATAACCAATGAGAATCCACAAAATTCACTGCGGAAAACACAAAAACGATGGGTTGTAGTCACTAATTAAACAGAAGTTAGTGTGCCGAAAAACATTTGTCATTTAGGTTGGCCGTATCTAACTACTTTTATCAAACTTTCATCGCAGAAACACTAACCAACGTACTATTTAGTTAGCACCAAACGTTAGCATTTAAAATACGAAGTATATTATTTGTAGTTTATAACTTTGTGACGAATAATCAGATGATATCAGACTTTCGAGCAGGGTATTGCCAATATACAGAGAGTTCTGTAATAATAGTGATTCAGGTATTAATTTAACTGAAAATGGACCTGATATTGGGAAGATACATGGTCTTTTCGAAATGACTTAGCAGGTCACATAGCTGGGGAGCAGTTACTAAATATAGTCTGAAACACTTAGTTGGTCGATCTACAAACACTGCCATTTATGTATGGAGACGAGTACACGAAGAAATAAAATAGACTGGTTTATACATGAATATGGTAGATATTCGATGGCAAATTTAATTACTTCTGAATACTCATTTGGAACTAATATTAATATCAATACTGTGCGGTACTTAAGAGATTATTTTCAGTCAGCTACAACGTAGGACCAGGCACATATGTGCATCGCTCCAGGTTGCCATACCGCATCAACACAACAAGATGAACACCAGATTCATAACAGTGGTTAGGTAAAAGGTGGTAATATATAAGAGAAAGATTGCATATAGAGATATAGTACAAGCAGAAAGAATTGGTTCGTAGAAAGAAAGATATGAAGCGATTTTAATCTCATAGTTTAAGGGAAGACAGGGAGTGTATATCTTAGATGAAAAACAACAATGAGCAAGTGTATATCACAAAAACGAATTCTTAAGTCTGAGGATTGGGAAAGACATACCGTTTAGGATTGTCCGGATTATTTGGGTCTTTCTTATGACTAATCATTCTGTAACGAGCGATTTCTTCAGGGTAACGCATAACGCTGTAATTATGATAGACTACTCTAGCGTATAAATCATCATCTTCTCCACCCCATCCAAAATACATATTTGAAAATCCACCAACGTTTTCAAACTGTTTCTTGGTGAACGCCACAGCTCCGCCAAAAATCTTAAGATAAGGAAGACTAAAAAATAATAAATTCATGTGAATAAAGTTACTTAGCAAAATTTTTGGGTAGCTTTATTGGGAAAAAACAAACACACCACGCATAAACATGTTTGATTCTTGTTTGTCATGAAAAGGTATCCGTCTAATCAATAACTAGATATATTTCAGTTACCCCCAAATTATGACAGTAGTAAAATGGGTCACGATTCCCCTAATTCTTGGAAATTCGAAGTTTGAGGATTTAGTTACAGAATACGAAAAGACTCTACTACTTTGATTTATTTCTCTGTAATGACAGTTGTTTACCATAATGCAGTTACGTCGAAGTAATAGAGTAGTTTATATAGTCACTAAGACTGATACCGCATTGACAAGGTAATATGGTGCATCGATAAATCGATGTATGGAATTTAAGTCCAGCAGCAGACTGTCTGGTACTTATTTTTTTAGAAATATACGTGTTTCAACTTATTAAATTAATTAACGCTTCGTTTTTAAGGAATCACTACTTTTATGCTTGTTCATACTATCATTTTTATACATGCAGGACGGTCCTTATTGATAGATTATTTATGCTAAAATAATGGTCGACAGAACTTACAAGTGCGAATCTGAGTTGAAGTATTTGGAATCTATTACGGGCTGTCCACGAATGCATTTAAACACTGACTTCGGTAATACAATATGAAGCTCACAGCTGAAATATAGATGGTTGGTGAATTGTATTCTAGTTAGGGTCTTAAACGAGTGGGTCCCAACGATTCACCGTAACTAGGTAGAAAGCTGATAATTCATTGAGCAAAGTCTAACAATGTAAGTTATATAAATAGCAAGTTTATTTGGAAGTTGGTTAGAAATATAAACGATCCTAATTCATACGATATGACTTCCTTGACTAAAGTATTGAATCAACTTTCTTATTTATTGAAGAATGTTACCAACTGGACAAATTCAAAATTTAGAAGTCTAAGAGTTTAAATATAAGCACTGACCGGTAGTTAAACTTGTCCACAGCAACAGATAGGTGTCTCGGTTGGTTGGCACAACGATATGAATTTCGATCGTCTTCAGGCAATAAATCCACATCATGAAATATGAAGCAGTCAAAATTTGTAACCCGTTTCGACTCGATAAACCCGACATTCAGAAGGAGGGCACGATTGAAATGAGTTTCACCGTCCTAAACATGTGTTTATAAGTAGAAAATGAAGACTTTAGCAATACTACAACCTTGTTTATTTCATGATTATTCTCCACAATAGAATCACATACGTAAACAGCCTAGAGTGAAAAATGGTAGTCTTTATTGTTACTTCGCTTGAATACCCAAAAACATCTATTGGGAGTGAGGTGAACCATAAATAAAGAAACCCCATTATTGTTTAAACGCTAAATAAGGAAGATGCTGTTGATTCAAATATTGCTACAACACTCTGTTGGTAAGGAATTGATTTTATTGCAATCTATAGTCATTCATGTCAAACAAATGACCTAGTATAAATCAAAACTCTGCTTTCAGTAACAATGTACTATATTAGTGCATGTTTCGTAAATACCACGGACGTCAATCAATAGAATTAACCTATAAACATAGTTTGGGGTTAGTAAAAGTAATATATTACTATACCTATTAACAGCCATAGAGCACAATATCTTTACGAAAAAACCCACAATCCTGTGGGAACAGAAAATGGACCGTAACCCAAGAAAAAGAATATAAGATGAGAATTTACCAAACACAACACGAAAACATCTTTGTTACCGGAACCTTAAATATGGGTGTTGAGAATGATCATCTTGCCTTTTCTTATCAATTTTACTGGACATTTACAGAAACTATGGTGCAACCGATGTCAAAACCCACTTTGGGAGCAAGAAGTACAAAGTTTCCAGGTTCATGGCTTAGTAGTTACCTTTGAGTGTTAACCACTAAGTGTAATCCCTGCTCCACCTACTTCGGTCTAGGCAACTGGGTATTATCATTAGACCTGACACAAATGGCTTCAAGTACAAGGAAATGAACCCAAAGATAATGAATAACATTGGACTTTGTAAATGCTCTTAAAATATACAGTATACACACTAACCATGACCTTTAGTGTGGAGTTCCGAATTGAGGCAACATATGAGCGAAATGACTCAAAAGTACATTACCATGATAACAGTGGTTGAAAAATATAGTTGAAAGTTCTGCATAGGGTTCAAAAGACAATTGAAATCATATCTAAAAATAATAACTAACTTGATTTATAACGAAAATGGTATACATAAGCAGTTGGTTACGCAGAAAAGCATGCATATGTTCTAAAAACATACGCAAATGAATATCACGATTTCGGTACGGGACAATAACAGCCAGCTTTTCAGTTGGATCACATACATTTGGACGCCACAATCCGACGTATTTCTCCAATGAATCGGTGTAATTGTGGGAACTAATAGACCCATTGTGAATCACCACAGGGTTTAAACTGGGTTGTGAATAGTTGCCACCTTTTGAAAGGATAATTTTATGTTGAGAGGGTGATGATGCATATTTCTTCATTAAGGAATCCCAAGTAGGTACATTAGTCTCGATTTTTAAACGCCCAACTAATGATAACAAAAGGATGGATTGTTGTGAATCATGCAAAAAGCTGAGGTGACAAACAAATTAAAACAAAAACGTGACAAAGTAAACGCTCATTCCTTGTTAAATAACAGGGAACAACAATACTGACACTGATGGAGAGAACAACTAGATATTTCAAATAAGCAATAAGATCAATCAAATTCAGCAAATAATAGATAAATAAAAACAATTTTTGGACACCTCACAGCCTCAGTTGAAACTCAGAAAATCATTAAATCGGACAGCAAGATCACATTGGGAGTATGTGATGCATAATAATACAAGACACGTATTTGAGTTGATAGACAACACAAATCACTCTCAACTGAGTACTGAAAATATACAGGGAAACGATCAAGACCGATAGTTAGAGCATATATGAAATTGATAGGATATTACATCTGGTACCGAAGCCACTAGTTCGCCCAAGTGTCCAAAAGCCAGACAACGTACAAACTTAAGAAATTCTAACGGTTTAAGGTAGCATATACATAGATATGACAGAAAGGAAATCGATAGATAATAAAATTAATCGATGAAGACCAATAATTTGATTCTAATATTTGAGATTTGTTTCTTTCCATCTAAATGTTGCCCCATTACTAGTCTGCTTCAACTTCTCAACTAATTATAATTGGGGACGTTAACCACTGAACTTATCATATGAGTTTCATTAGCTTTGGTGGGTTGGTATCTGACGAAATCTCAGAACGGATTCAGAGAGCTCCATTGGTAATCGCCACTTGATCCATAGACGATATGTTAGTTTATCTACCAAAGGGTGAAGATACTGTGCAGCAGTCCGCTCAATTCTACTTAACAGATGTGAGATATGACCTTTGAAACAGAGGATATTCGTAGGTTATCAGTATTTAATTCTACATGCCTTCGAAGTATTGCTCATGTATATTGTGACCACAGGAATGAGTGATGTTAGACACGAAGTACTAAGCAAGGATGGCAAGTTGGTTAACTAGCTTGTAAATATTCGTCGATTGAGACAGTTGGAACATATATTATGTATGATTAACCATCTTCTGCCACCATTTTGACGATAATTGGTGTAGGGATAAGTTGGAAGAAAGCTAGGGACTGGTATCGAAGTGTGGGATCGGTCCATGAAGACATTGACTAATGAACTGAGTCTTACAGGTAGATGCAGACTACCTGGTCAGGGTTCACGTGATTATCATAACCAATTGTTAGAGAATTGAGTCCTATCTTTTTCTATCACCTCTAATATTGTTACTATTTATACTATAACACACCGACATGCTGATGTAGTGACAACTTGAACCGATGTACTTATGTGCCAGGTTTTACGTTTTATATGACTGATGAACTGATATGTTTGAACTGATGTTAGAACTAATGTTTTCGCTGTCATAGTATATAAAGTTTCAAGCTCTCTAACAGTGTAGTCAAGGGAGGTCAACAAACTAGCTATGATTAGAATATAACAATTCCAAACTTGTCTACTAATCAAAAGCTTGGTAAGCTTGCTGTAAAATAAAATATAAGGAAAATTAGGTTCAAACTTACTAGCGTGCGGATTTTCTTTTGGGCATTCTCGTTGTTGTGAAACAATCTAGAAAGTATAAAAACCTACTATAAGGATTTAGAACGTAATGGGATTTCGAACTGGAGTACTTTGTTAGCACTAACAAAATAACAATTCAAAGTCTAGTAAACCTTATGTGGAAGATAATTGTAATTACTTGAAAACCTGATGAAGCCAGTTTACTTAACTATCTCAAACATATGCTATTAATAAACAAACATTACTACGACACACATTAAAACCAATCTACATTGGTAGCTTCTGCTGCGTAAAAGCTTACCGACCTAATTGATACAATTTTATGAAGTTTATATTTCAGGTTAGAACGTACATTTACAAACATCAATACTTACAAAACTTCCCAAACCTGTCACATTATATGGGAGTTTACGCAAAAAGTTCGGGATATTTTGAGAACGAGAGATATGTACATATAAAAATATTGATCCCAGGAGGAATAAGAAAATTGAACAACCGAAGCAAATTCGTTGTGATATAAAAGTTTGCATCATTTTGAAGTACAAATTTACTCCATTACCACCAATGGCTTGTGATTTCTTCACTAAAGATTCTGCTTCACTTTTATTCAAAATGAGATTTTGTTTTTGGTTCAGTGGGAATTCTTGAAAAATAAGGAATAATAAAAATACGAGAAGAAAAATGGTATAATATATAAAATAATGTAACGCCAGCGAGGCTAACAAAAAAGCTCTTTTGCATTTTTTGGCTAGCCAAAGAAAGAAAACTTTAGTTGGCAATGATATAATTAAAAACCACAGGATTGATATCATGGTAAGTCTAATAGGTACGTAAACACCCACGTTGCAATAGTATCTCGGGTAGAAATCGTAAAAGGATGAGATACTTAATGATCCTTCTGAACAAACAAAATTCCAACTGTAATATCTTCTTATTTTAAAAGTAGTCGAAAGAAGCATAGTTCTTCCCTCGGATAACTGTTTTTTAATAAATATCTTTATTTTGAAAAACGACATTCAAACCATGCATGTTTTTCTTTGACATGTGGAAAAACTAAGGTATTCAACCGGGTTATATTTTATAATCACCACCACTCGACCCCGCTTTACAACATATATTTATCTAAAGTCTCAAACCAAACGTGAAGACAATACCTAAAACTATGCAGTCATTTTATTATCTCCGGAGTTAAGACTGTAGAAATGACTAACATTGCTCTCGATCTTGCTCAAATAAGTGAGTGATAATTATGACGTCAAAAATAATGGGAAGTTAGATTAACGCATGTTAAGTAGTCACAATGGTTTGGATGTCTTAAACCAACTGACCCACAGACAGTCAAACAGGGGGGAATAAGAACTGACTAAGGTGTAGCGTGGTGTCGAGTCGAGATTGACTATGTACACCGCTACCAAAATACACGTGCCAAGAACGGTACAATCAAAAAAGAGAAGTGTAGCATGCGTGTAGTATAGGAATAGTCGGTTGACTGTGCGGCTACTCGCGGAAGCGTACGGGTAACCGTACTCGACGTAGTCTGATTTAGCGAAATCATATCTGTTCCGTGGTGTAAAGAATTCCCCGGGCAGACGCAATGTCGTGCCGTATACTAGTTCAGCGGCGGAACATTGGATATCTGCCTTTAAACTCGTTCTGATACCTAAAAGAACAGCGGTAAGGTTTCGTACCAGTCGTCGTTTTCGTGTGCTCGAAGAGCGCTTTTAAGTTGACGGTGAAACCTTTCAACTAAACCATTTGAAGCTGGGATGGTAGGCGGCAGTGCGTATGCGTTCCGTACCAAGCAGACGAGTAAGTGAGGAGAATAGTGCGGACTCAAATTGTTGTCCTCGGTCGGTCGTGACAGTCGAGGGACAACCGTATAGAGCTACCCATCGTTCTACGAAGCGGTGAGCAACTGTCTCCGCCGTGATAGACGTGAGGGTATAGCTTCGGGCCATCTGGTGAAGCGGTCGATGCACGTGAGTATGTGATCATACCCATGCGATGGTGGCAATGGTCCTACAATGTCTAAGTGAACGTGATCGAAGCGAGCATCAGGCGTAGCGAAAGTGCCAAGTGGGCGGCTACGTGCTGTGCACCTTTGATCGTTGACATTGTAAGCATTGCTTCGCCACATACGAACATCTTTATTCATGGACGGCCAGACGTATCGTGCAGCGATGAGACGTAATGTGGCTGCGATACCTGGGTGAGATAATCCATGCAGGGCATCGGCTTCTTTTTTTATCAATTGGTTTCTGTAGTTACAAGTACGGTACTTTCTATTTCGGGACTCACCGGACATCAAAGTAGCACCTACAGACCTTCCCATGGCTGTTACCATACTAACATTAGAATAAATTGACATAGCCATCTAATAATTCAAGAGAGTAAAAGCAATAGGAAGAGACACTGAATTCGGACATAAAGGTAACTGAAAAATTGCTCCACGCTTTATTAGGAAAGATTTCGAAGGAAGAAAAGTACCGGCAGAGTAGGAAGAAGGATATCTCATTAAGTTATCAGTGAAAGATCTCAGTGAGTGCGAGAAGTACATAGGCATCACACTGCAATCAGTATCAGGAAAGGTTTTCAACAAAGTGTTGCTGAACAGGATGAAAGACTCAGTAAACAACCAACTTTAAAATCAACAGGCTGAATTCAGCAACGGTAGGTAGTGCACAAACCAAGCTGAGACACTACGGTTCATCGTTGAACAGTCGATTGAATGGAACTTTTCACTATATATCAACTACCTTGACTATGAGAATGAGTTTGCCAACATGGATAGGAGGATCTTATGGAACCTTCTTCGACACTATGGTGTACTTGACAAGATCCTTACTATATTAAAGGATTCTTACGACAGACTACACTCCGAAGTCGTGAATGGAGAACGGCTGGTAGATGCATTCCAAGTGAAGACCGGTGTTAGACAAGGCTGTTTATTCTCCCCTTTACTCTTTCTTCCGGTGACAGGCTAGATTATGAAAGCCTATAAATCTGGGGAACAACAGGGAATACAATGGACAGATTAGATGTGACTGGGCGATTTGGATTTTTCAGATAACCTAGTCCTTCTATCCTATTCACAGCAACAAATGCAGGTGAACATAGACAGTGTACAATTGGGCCTCAACATTGACTAAAGTAAAACCAAGATCCTGAGATGAAACCGTGATAACGATAAAAACACACTTGATGGAGAAGCTCTGGAGAAGGTGGAAAATTTCATGTACCTGATAAACAAACCAGCTTTTAGCTGAAGAAGAAATTATTCTCCTAGCCCGTCCAGTTTAATCCAGAACGTCAATAACAGCTTCCAATATACGAATCATTTATTTCAAACATACTTAGTTTTTATACCAACCAAATAGACCCCATCACACCATAAAATATGAAATAATATTTATGCAAGATCAAGCCAAAAAGTGGATGTGAACATGTGAGACTGTAATCAATACACTGAACATAATAATAATCTGTAGGTCAAAATGAAGCTTATAATACGGGAAATATATATATGCATAGATATGCACAGTTTCCCAACTCAGTTATGAAAACCATATATTATGTTAGTACATGTATAGCCTAGTACATTTCGTTAATTTTGCACTCAGGTACGCAATTAATCTTATTATCTTCAATAACTCTGTGGTATATACCATAAAACGAAGTCACTTGAGGTTGAACAACTTATTGTCGGTATTAACGATTGAACTAGTTCATTGATAATGTTTCGTTTCAATATCATGAGAACTCACTTAAATTTCGGTTTATGAACACTTGCTTATTTGTTTTCTTAATGGTTCAGGAATATATATAGACAAGGTGGACTTTAAATCACAGATAAACTAATTCTGCAGAAAGTTAACAAGTAAAAAATCTAAATGAATTATCATATACAGTTTGTTTTATTCTAAGTAAAAAGAATTTCACCTGAAATAGTCGCGTACTGTTTTCAAAGTTAATCAAATATGATCATTTTTCAAAAGGATTCTCCGTGAACAAATCTGAAAGTATTACTCACTGTTTTAACATGGTTGTCTGACTAGCGTCTTATCTAAAACTGCGCAGTAAATATTGACTGATATGGAAATAATCACACTTACCAAATAAATTTGAGACAGTAAGTGAATTTTCAAAGTTGAGTTCCATTGAAGTAGAAAAGATACTTGACCCATTGTCTATTCACGACACCTAGGGGAATCTACAGCAATGATACAATTAGCAACGAGCTTGATTAACTGAGGGAGACACTGATCATCAATTGATATCCATCTAACTAGAATCACTGAGAAATATCTCAACCTGAATAACAACGTGAAAGAGTGTTTATAGCAACAAAGAAAACTCTTTATGAACATCCAGTTTAAAGGAGATATTTATGCAGAAGTTCCAAAAAGTAGACTTTCGGAATCTCTGAGAAAAATATTCATTTTGGCTGAAATTTATAATATCTTCTCTAGTCAGTCTTTGATTCGTAGTAGTGCGAAGGACAAGCTTCGCCTTGGATCAAATCAATGTACATCTATCAGCTTATTTATTCATTTGGAACATCATATCGATCGTTTAAAACAAGCTATTTCAAAACACATCTTCAGAAATTTCCCTCCCTAGCCATCTAAAGGACTACAAAACTCAGTCAAAAGTTTAATCTCGTAATATCTAGTTACTTTTATCACTATGCTTCACCAGAAACTTCCATCCATATCATTCACATAGTGAGAAGAATCGGTTCAAAACGAATATAAAGTAAACGATATGTACAGCAAAGTCTGTAGTTATTCACCAGTTCAAGACTAACGTTTGCGTACAAAAGCAGTATGTTCAATCCCTTATTGTTTCATGATCTTATCTTTTCTTACTATTTTCCATAATCTATTGTTTTTATTCTCTTTTGGAATCATTTCCGCAACCATCAATTAGCCATTATCAGAGCTTTTAATTATCCTGTTCTTAATATCTACCATGTAAACAATTATATTCACCTCATTATATCTCATTAGCAGTTGCATTTCCTTTCAATATCTGATTTCGATAAATAATTAATGGAACGACCGTAAATACGATTATGAATCTCAAATAGATGACATCGCTGAAAGTGAAATTCTGTTAGCTTAATTGTTTGTATTCTTCTTCAAACATGAGACAGATTGTAGGAGTTTCTGAAGAGAAAAAAGGTTTAAAACCACAGAAGTTGCATACCATGTTTTGCAGCCACCATTTGTGATATTTTTGTTCACTCAATGGATGCACGGCATATACTGGAAGATCACTCTTTGCTTCAAACCTTATTAATTCTTATATTTCTGAATTTCTCATCAGATGCGTTCACATGTAGTACTGACTTAACTTTGGGTTTGTTTTTAATTGTCTTGTATGGTATCAGTTACAAACAAGAATAAATACAGAAGCTTGTTTGTGAATTGCTTGGTAATGTCAACTTATGAAAATCTTACATTGCGTCTTTATTTTACACTTGAGAATATGCTGTTAAGTTATTTAGACACACCAAAATGAGAAAGTTCGGATTATAGTCCAAATAAATTCTAATTTTATTTCAATGACTTGGCAAAAATTCTGGAAATCAAACTCCACTAGTGTTCTGAATGAGCATACAAACATTCAATAAATCGCTGCTACCACGTTGAAGTATAAAAAACATTGATAAATGTGGTTGTTCTGAGTTATTATTCCCCGTATTCAGTGCATATTCTTTAACATAACTAATTAAATGCTGGTGATATTTTAGTACACGTATGTGTTATATAAATATGATTTTCGAAGCATTAACCGCTTACAGTTATATACATGTTGGGTATAATATTGTTATAGTATAATTGTTAATTCTGAAAACAAATAAATTGACTTTCCAACTTTTTCAAAACGATCAGTACCATCGGTTAAGTGAACAGTGTCTTTACATACTAAGCAATTGATATCCATATTTTACAATGTTGATTTTACTAATAAATAAATTTATATTTCGTCATAGTTTGATTTTACGGTGGTTATATTTCTATATTGTTTGCAACATAGACATTTTTGTAAACTCCAATGCACTCGAAACAAACTTAGGGTGGATCTTTCCGTATTCCCACAAGTTTATGTTGAGTATTTCAATTCGGTTATATGACCGTTTTAAACAGAAATCATCAGTGCCTAAAGCCACTACTTTTGAGATAAAATTAAAAACTATGTGTGGTAGTAAAATCTTGGTTGATAATAAAAAGTAATATTTAGGTGTATTTAGTCATGAACTGACATTAATGAGGACACTATTGAAAACTATGGAAAACTAGATAGCTGTTTTATCCTGATATAGGCTTTCTCAGAGCTTTGAACCCATGGCACGGTTCGAGACCTGGGAATTAAAATCTCTTGGGGAGCTTAATAACTTTAGATTATTGTGTAGGAATTTATCCAGTTCTGTTACATGGGTTAATTCCAAAGAGAATAATTACCTAACGAAGTAGGGTTAAGTTCACGAACAGCAAACATGTAATAAACCATAGTAAAATGAACGATGATGTTATTGTTCAAGGCTTAAATGACTTGATGAGTATCCCAGTATATATTTGTTTTTTTTGTATATCCTAGACGTGAACTAAAAAAAATTCTGTCACAAATTATCTTGCAGCAAAATGCCTGTAAGTCAATTCCCAAAGTAAATTGTGATACGATATTTTTTTAAACTGAATAAAAATATAAAAAATTATTATTGCTAAAGTTTAAAAGTAATCTAATAAAGTTCGACAGTTTTTATCAGAAATACTTAGACAACATATTCGTTGATTTATCAATCATAACAATGTTCATAAAATCGAGTTGCACCAGACTCATTCCATGCTAAACTACGTCTTACACCATGTCGAACTCTAGATCCAGTTAACCATGACGAATGACCATAGTAATCACGATCAGCACCGCCCAAAGCAATGGCTGAACTAGCCATTGTTAAACGTCTTGCCATATTTAGCATACTTGTTGTTTCGTGCTTATGTGAGGATAATGTTTGGGGTTGAAAGGAATTTCTTGACAAGTGCTGTAATGCCATACTTAAACGTCTTGCTTGGATGTGATCGATGCCTATGACAACGGGTGTATTTGGTGATGTAGGTACCTGTACAGCAGATGACTCTTCAGGAACTTTTAACAAATTACCGTCGTTATTAGTGCTACTAACAACTATTTCGTTAACAGCAGTGCTGGTGCTCGTAGTCTTCAACTGGTTCGATGTTGCTATTGTCAAAGATGGGATTAAGGTTTTATTTTCTGTATTGGGAAGATCTTCAGCAGCTAGTGCAAATGGTACGGATTGTGGATTAAATTTGTTTGAACTTGTACGTTTAGTGAAGCACAATTGAACCAGACAACCAACTGATGTCAAAGACAATATGCAACCAGTTATTAAAATATTCCTTATATGCAATAGGTATCCAACCAGAAGAAATAAAATACTCAAGATTAAAGTAAATAATAGAATAATTCTTACTGATAAAAAGCAGAATATTCCTTTAAGATATTTTAGTTTTTTACGCCTTGATGCTTTACGGTGTATTTTCTTCAATTTTGATAAGTGAGCTTCAGGAGATACAGAGTCTGTGTAATTTTGTGATGTAGAGCTTTCAGTCACGGAGGACATAGTCGAAGAAGAGCTGCTGTAATAATTTTTACTTCCAGCATTTGATGAATTGTTCACAGATCTAGTGTCAACATTTTGGTGATATGATACATTTCGCTTTGATTTTTGTTCCAGACTTTTGTTATTATCCATAACGTTTTCACAACTATTAACATCTTTCTCACTGTGTGGATTATTTTGTTGTCCTACATTACTGGGTAACTGTTGTTTCATGATGCCTTCATCAATTCTATTGTTAATTAATAGGTTTTTACTTTCATGTTTAAAACCTAATGATTTTGGCACGTTTTGTTGATGTTTCCCTGAAGTAGTTTCAAAGTCGTTTTTAGATTTTTCTGTTAATCGATTACTATTTTCCCTTGATATTTCGGTTTCATAAATAACTCCACAAGTATGTAATTTTTCTGCGGACATCGAATTTTCTAAGTGACAACAATCAGTGTTTGTTTTAGTGAATTGAAAAGTAGATTTCATCTTCAATAAATGTGATACATAATTACAACAAATCTTGTAGTCATCTTTTGTTCATTATTTATAGACAAATAACCAAAGTCCTCTCTCCACTCAAAATGAATAAAACAATTTGAAATTATTTACTTACAGTTGTGGTATAAAGATGCCAATCAGGTTCATTTATGTCCATCAAGGTTAAATTGTTATGATAACCAATCAGATTAACGTGTTATATTATTTCGATTAATCAACCCAAAATAGAACTGATTAAGTGTTGTGTGCCTACATTTCTAAAAAAGAAACAATTTAATGTGGATACGAACATCGTAAACTATGTAGAAGTGTTATTTCTTAGTTTGCCATTAATCGTATTGCAATATTACAAGGTAGTTAGTTTTCTCTTGTCATCACAGTTAAATATTTTAGAACCAGTTCGTTATTCCAAAACTAAAATCCGGATAAATAAAATGGCAATTGCTGAACGACTTCTAAATCCACACGCGGGTCACGTGTCCAGAAAACCCTGATCTAACCACTTTTTCCGTTTTGCAAACATTGCTGATGAATAATATTTTGTTATTTTAGGAATGCGAAATATAACTAATCCATAAAACAAAAATGTCCTGAAACTGTGGATTTAGAGGAATAAACTTTTACTAGATTACTTACTAGTATTCAATCTGAGTAAGGAAATCCAGTGTTATGGAATAATATATTTTACATGAAGTTACTAAACCTGAAAATATCACCCATTTCATTTAGGGTTGTGTATTCTGCACACGAAGTAAGGAACGTTAAAAGGGATTATTGTTGTGCCCTGGTACTTCGTAACGTTCATAGCGTTTGCAGATTTTAGGTGTGAAAGATTTGTAAGATCTGAAAATTGATTTTCCAACAAATATATAGCCTGGAAACACTGGACGGCTGCTTCGTCCCATTGTGGGACTCCTCAGCAATGAGCTTCTACGATCGCGCTTGCGTGATTCGAACCCACGGCCTTCAGTCTCGCGCTCGAAAGCCTAACCAACTAGACCACTGAGCCGGCATCCAACTGTGTTAATATTCAACCTCAACCAATCCACAAAATTGCGCAACCATCTTCCATTGTACTGAGGTAGATACCTGCCCCTACAAGATACGGATTAGATCCACTGGTCACGGCTTCTAACTAGAACTCCGAGAATTCCTTGACGAAACTAGTGAGGGAATTCTATATTGTACCAAAATATAATATTTAATAAAGTCTTAAATAATAATAGTCACTAGTGAGCACATGGTAATTATCAGTACGAGGTTATGGAGACTGTTATATTTTTTAATTGAGATCATGAACCGATTGATGCTAAACCACCATTGAAAACCTGGAAGCATTGGACGAATTTAGTATCAAGCTGTACATTTGTTTATTTTGACTGTTTATTCTTCCCCATAATATTTGGGATTGTAATTAATCAGTCTCTTTTTGGCATATGAGTATCCTTTGCAGATTACCTAGATACTACCAGTAATTCACAAGTATTGTAAAGAAACTGACCAATTGCAGTCATGGACATCAGTAAAGTGATTGAACACAACCAATACGGATGAAACAAACTTCACCCCGTTACACAAGCTATTGGATATCTGGACACAGTGATTAAGTGGATAACACAATGACGTTTGGAACGGATAAGTGAACATGAACTCTGGGATGCAGGTACATCCAGCTGACAATCCTTACATACATTATCACCGTTGGATTCCGGCTCAGTGGTCTAGTAGGTTAAGCGTTCGAGTGCGAGACTGAAGGCCGTGGATTCGAATCCGGCAAGCGCGATCGTTGACGCGCACTGCTGAGTAGTCCCACAATGGGACGAAATGGCCGTTCAGTGCTTCCGGGTTTTCAATGGTGGTCTAACATCAATCGGTTCATGATCTCAATCAATAACTTAATAATCTCCACAACCCTATACTGAAAATATTTAATCTTCCAAAGAACTATCATGAAAACGTAAATCAAGTAATAATGAACTATTTTTTATGTTGAAATATGGTGTCAAAATTATTGTTATTATTAAACTCGGGAAATTCTGGTGAATGTTTGAAATAAACAAAACACTTTGATTTTTGATCGTATCCTTTGGAAATTTTCAAATGCTGTTGAATGGGAACTGGAACCATTTATCTAAATAAATATTACTTTTAAGTCACTTATTTGAAAACAGACACAGTTTATGATGTGCTACGGACATAAATTCGAATTTAACTAGTACCACCGACACTGCTGATTTAAGCGTGTACCAGATATGAAATTTCGGAAACTATGTTGGTAAATAATTTAAAAAAACAGTGATTTATACAAGTAAACTAAAATCACATTGACACTGCATGAATAAAAATTGTCAGCAATTTTGCTTGATAAATGTTTATTTCTAAAGTTTTTTTTTGTATTTTCAACTCGATTCAGAATATTGAGTCCTTAGAAGAATATGTTTAACGGTTTGGAATTTACAACTCAGAACACCAAGTTTTAGCTATATATCAAACCTTTTAATACAAAGAAAGGTTTCCAATTGCTAAATAACCGTGTGCTATAAACTATAATTGAGTAAACACTCTCAATTAAGCACCTTCATAACTAACTGAAATATATATTCGGTGATATCCCGGTTAATGGAAGTGACACACTGATATTTAGAACGTAGATATAGAAAACTGATATCTGTTCAACATAAATCTGGAGCGGGAACGTTCCAAGCATTATTACTGCATCCTAAATATCACAAATGTAGTACAGGAGTAGTAGGTAAAACCAGAGTAGTAAATTAAAAGCTTTCAACTGTGGAATTTCTGAGCAAAACCCTTACCAAACCCAAAAGACCTATAGTGAATCAGATACTACATCAATAACTGATCAGCAGTCAAAGCAAATGAAATAAGACAAAGTAAGTAACTAAAACAAGATAAAAGTTCAATCATAACACACAAGATCAAATGACCGTGACTAGATTCACTTGATATTTTGGACTTGAATCTTCCCATTGATGTTTAGGACTGCGAATGATCAGTCTCTTATTGGGATATGTGCACACTGCGCGTATTGCATCGATATTGCCTTAATTCGCAAGCATTCTAAGCAAAGTTGGGTAGTGGCTAGGAGTGGAATTCAGGACGCTTGCTTCGCCCTATTTGGGACTCGTCAGCTGGATGTACCTGCATCTCAGAGGGGCTTCTTAAGAATATACTATAAGTAATGACCTAAATGTCTTAGGCAACTTAGTGCTTCTGATTCCTAGTATTTATTCATGCACAGCATAAATGAAGCTTTTACTCTAAAATAAATAGAAAGGTATTTAAAATGAATCACTGACGTACAGATTCATTGAACAAACTATGTATAAATAAGTTAATCCTATTTTCGGGAAAGCTCTTAACGATAAAATCAAGAGTAAATGGGTAGTAAACACATTTGTACCGAAGAAAGAACCTCAGTTTTTATGCGCTTATGTTTGTTTTCTAATTCTGCCGAATCTCTGAAGTGTAGAAAAAGGTAATAAACGAAGTGATGTTAATTGTTTAATTTGCAGCTATGTCGGCACGAATATGTTAGAACTAGGAAAAAAGAGTAAACAATGCACTACTGTGTTTTTTCCACTACGCAAACAATACTGAGTCCGTTACTCTCGTACTGTGTTTGTAAAGACCTAAATACCACACCAAATTCAAGCGTTCTTATTCCCTCCGATCAAAAAATCTAAGACACTGTCCCAAGTACCTAAAGTATTTATTAATCATACGATTATACATTTAAAATAATAGGTGGTTGGAGTTGATCGAGAGATCCTGGATTTAGATTTCTTGCTAATCGACACTTGTTACCTTACATCTCAACATAGAGTATGAAATACTGAGTCACTTAGACTAGTGACCACATTGCAAATGAATCGGCAGAGTTCGATTAGTACTCGAAGTAAATGGATTAATTAATGCTCAGTGATCAATCAATTGTAAATACATTTAAAATCCCGGGCTATGATGCGTCATAAATAATAAGTCCGTAAATACATAACAGTGTTTAACATAACATTGAGTAATACACTTCATATATATATGGTTGTACAGCATGATAATAAACTCGATGGAAAGATATTCGTGTTTTAAACATCTAGAGCTAATTAACTGTACTTCGTATTGTTAATACAGTTGGGTAGTTTAGCAACATATAGTTTAACACTAAATAACAGTTGGGTAAAATGAGTTTGTAAATAGTAATACATAAACTTTTTAGATGCAAAGTGGCGCCCTAGTTTCATATTTTTGTTTTTCAATCCATTTTTAATAGACTTAACAACAATAATGTGTAGCAAGCTATTGAGATACGATGCAGGGTTAAAAATTTATGATTATTACTCTAAAATACCTTATTTTCATTAGCTATTACATTAGCGAATTACAAATAATAAAATGATGGTTTGCTTAGTGATAAAGCTAAGATATGTTGTTTACACGAATGTAAATTGTAATTTTTGGACGCAAAAATGAATTGACAAAACTTTTTTTTATCTGAACAGTCTTCTGCATACCCTAAAGTAATGCATATATAATGACTAGAAAAAGAAGGACCAAGTATTTTATGACGCTTGATTGTAGATACATTTATTTCAGGTATAGATGGCTTCTTGTACACACATAGATGTACGCAAACATTGAATTGAAAATGGTCATACAAAATATTAGAAGTGTTATTTTCATTAATAATTTGTATAGTTTCTTTGAATGATAAAAATCCCAAAGGAATATTTTTTTAGTAAATCTAGTTCATCTACCACCTCTTTTCAGAACTTTTTCGTGAATGTCTGCAATTGGGAAACCTCTTTATAGTAATTAACATTTAGCAAAAATGTAATCAGAATAGAGTGAATTTCCATTAATTAAACTTGTGTACGACCTACATATAACCCATAAATTGAATACCTGGAAGCAAAATAATCCTTTAATTGTCAAACGGATATCTTGCCTACGTCACAGGAACAGAAGTTGACAAAACACAACCAAGCCTTCGTCGAACACCAACATACCAGCACTGATGAGACTTCTAAGATAAATGAAATGATCGATATTACTCAACTACATCTCTCTGTAACTATGGTTCAGACACTGATGCAGACCAGTCCTAACGAGAGTTCTAATAAGGATATTCTCCAAAAAGTCAACTCAGTTATTTTCAAAGGATAAAGTAGAACAGGAATTTACTATGATTCTAAGTAATTTATCATAAAATATTTTAGAAACATAGGAATCTGGCAGTTGGAATAATACCTCATTTATTGTATCATATGTTTACGAAATGAAATACTTTGAAAAAATAATTTCTTTCTCGCAAAAATAATTAGCAGTTTATTCAGTAGTGTATGTTCAACAAAATTTGAAACTGTGAACACGAATCAGTATATGATTTGATAGACATCTCTCTTGGTTATGTTGATTTCAAGTGTATTTACTGTTTCTAAACTCAGTTATGGAATCAGGCACAAAGCAATAGCTAAAAGCACAACTTGGTTTTTTTTAGAAAACAAGATAAAGTGTAAATCACTGGAAACATTAGACAAAAGTACTTAAAAGATATCTTCAACGTTTCATAGATGTCAAAAAGAATAACTGAACAATAACATCTACATAATTTAACTAATCGATCTCAATAATAATACTATCGACAACTTAATAATAATAATATATTCTTAAAATAATAATTACAGAACTTATGCCAGTTTACAGGCATGATCAGCTCGATATGGACAATAATATTAAATATAAAGAACAGATCGATGATATAAGATTGTTTTAAGTTTAATAGTTCAAAAATTGTTTTGGTAGTACATCTTTCACATGCGTCTGCAGGATATTTTTAATTCTTTTTAAGTTGACATCCTGTTGATGCATGAACGGTGCATTTGAAGTCATTTACTGGTCCATAACGAATTGATTATAATCATCTACAATTATCGAAAATAAGACGAAAGAAGAGCACGTAACGAACCATCCATCTCAGAGAACAAAACCACCAAAAGCACGGAACAGAAAAGGCAATAATTACTACAGTAGGTTAATCAGGTTTACAATAAAATATGTTAGGTTATTTTATAATACACTATTCGTGTTAGATATTATTCAAATTAGTTAGGGCTGCCAGAGTCATTTTAGAGGTAAAGTAACTGATGTGTGGGCAAGGATGATAGAAGTTTCGAATTATGTAACCCGTAAGATCTTGGGACTTGGAGGCCTGTTACGAGACCTGTTTTGTAGATAAATTGTAGAAATACCTAAGTCCACTACTGTACGTAACTTAGATAACACCTTATCATTTATGGTATTATCTAAGTTGAGTGATATATTACCGGAGTACATCCGTCCATATTTAGCCGTGTTCATCTCCTACTGCCATTTTGAGCGCCACTGGGCTACATTGTTAAGCTCCATACTGATGTTATTTTGTATATTGTTTAGCTCATAAGGAAAAAATAAACAGACTACTTTAAGATCATCTACATATAGAAGAGGCTTACACAAAAACAATCGTAAATATCATTGATATAAACTAAAAAAATAAAGTGCCTGAGACACTACCTTGTATTACACTAATCCTGATAGGGACAGCATCTGACAAGGAAGAGTTTATTTGAATATTTGGTGTCCGTGACTGAAAGGATTAAATCAAGCAAGCAGAGGGCTTTTGCCTATTAGAAGCGAGTGGTTATATACATCGAAAGCTTCAGAAATGTCAAAGCGTCTCACTGAAACTAGACATCCTCAGTTATGTTGATTGAGTAAAAACTAAATTAAAGAAGTCAAAGTGAAAAGTCATGAAAGATCGACTTTTCAGAAATACATGTTTATCGTATGGGCTATGGCTTGAGCAAACTATCGTGCTAGAGTTATCAAGGATTTCTGAAGGTCAAAAATATTATTATTTTGATAAGGTGGACTTATTTGCTCAAACTGAACTGACAAACAGTCACCTGTTCGTTGGAGTTAAGTTAATAGTGAGTGACCTAGTAGTTCGTCTTGCTTATCGAGAAAGTGATAAGAAAATGTATATCTTGCAGATTCAGTATGTAAAACGTTTGGAAGCAACTGTGAGACATTGTAGCTCCTTGGAGTCTGTATAATTCTAGGCCTGTTTACACGAAGATTGTGTTGTTCATTTTGTGCGTCATTTACTCGAAGTATATTGCTTTAATTTGGAAAATGGGGAAGTGACGTGTTGCCAATTTTCCGCAAGTTCACCTTATATAATGGTGAATCGACTACCTCTTGCCAGTGTATCCATATAACTATCCCTACAATTTGTGCGGTCGAACTTGGTATCAGAGATTATATTTCCCTTGTATGTAATAATTTTGGTACTAGTTTTGAAACCAGGCAATTCTGTATATGCTTTCTTTCATATGGTTTAGACATTTTAGTCTTAACAGAGTTTTGAAGAACTTTCGCTTTAGAACTAGGCATTTGGGTATGAGCTTCTAATGTCAGATTGGGAGATAACAGATCTGTTTACATGAAGTATACATTGGTTGTCTGAGGTCACTACAGGCTTAAGTGACAAGTTAGCATCAGTGGGTCCTGCTACTGAGGCAACGGGATCTGTTGTATTTTCTACATCATTATTTTACGCTTTTACGTAAGCCTTTGATTGGTGGTTGTATCCGAGTGTTCATAAAGTTAGTAAGCGTGCAGACTAACCATTGGAATTTCTTCAGTTGTTCGGCTAATCAATGTGAATCGAATTTAAACAGGACAGATGTCTCCAGGCGCCACAGGAACCACATAATTCGACAATAATAGCTTAAGTGGTGATAATGCTTTTTAGTTCTTGCTTAATATTATCATGCACTGATGAAAAGCTTGCAAGTGACTCCATTTTAGGGTTTATATCGTCCAATTGTTGATATATACTGCCTAATTCATCCCTAATATTATCGGTGCTAATAGATCTTGACGTAGAACTCGTTATTAAATTAGGAAATGAGTCACCCGGCATGACGTGTAGGCTGGATCCGGCCTGAAAACTGTAGTCTCGATAAGGTTACTGAGCCTAGAGTATACGTAATAACAAAATATTTATCATCGTAAGTACTAGGGCTTTCCGGGCTTGTTCTTTTGATAGGTGACTCATATTGATGTTAGTGTTGATCCTAATGGTATTTATACATCATATAATAGGATTCAATAATAACTACATACTTGATATCAGACGTCGTATTATTGTAACATGAAGGTCACTGTTATACATTTGAATTCCTTACGCAACTTCTTGGTTAGTAAATAATTCCCTCCTCTCAAAATCGGTTTTCAATATGTAGTGCAGTATTTTTTCCACATGGACTAAGGTGACAATTTTGTGAGTACAACTGTAATTTCGTTGTTTTAAATACATTTAATGAGTTTTAGTGTATTTATTATTTAAAAACTAGTCATTATTTTAGGCTGCTCCTAGTTGAAGAAAGACTACAATGTAACAAGAATCTATTTAATATTCACTTTCGATTGCTTGGAAATTATTATGAAAACCAGGTTTGCAAAAATATCTTTATTTAAAATATATGGAAGAAAGAATTTTTTATTAGTAATAATAATAATAATAGAGGCCGGTAAGCAAACTACTCCAATCACAACATGCCTACCACTTATGAAGTGCGATTCGATAATTTAGATAGATAGATTTTGCTATATCCCGTAGGCAACATATACTTTATATGATGAAAAGCGGTAACTAGGCAATAACATTTGTGTTTAAGAAAAACACTTGATTGTTTTTACTGTAAAACAATCTTCGTTTCATATAAGGTTGTTGGTTATTTCTAAGAGGCTTTCGATCTTGATGATCATAAACATAATTCGAGATTATTATTACCTGTTTCAGGCTGGTTACGTAAATCTTGTCAGTCAGAAGATTTATCGATCTCCAAACTGTTGTTAACTGATTATGACACTAAAATTACATTGAACCCTACTTATTCTTATCTTTTGTAGAACCCATGTTAACTCATTTTTGAATTTCATAGTATTTAACTAAAGAAATGGAAATAGGCTAGACATACTAAGTGAAGTTTACTTTTTATGTAAAGCTATATATTAGCTAGATCACTTGAACTACGATTTGGTAGAAACATTTTATGTGATTGACAGTTTGTTAGGACCATTCAAGCACTACTAGCTTACGCATGTGCACTGTTTAAAAGTGGAAACAACTGAAGGGATAGATATAAAAAATAGCTTTTATTATACACAATAAATACAGCCGTTTGGGTGGTATACAAAGAAATTAAAGCATTGTCTTCATTAATCACACTAATTTGTTACATATATTTGTAAACAGTAAGAAATGAATATAAAGTATATAATTCAAAAGTCTCCATTACACAATGGCGGTTTAATAGATGCACGATATACGCGACCTTCAAATATTGGATGTGAATCATTTTGATTTTGTTGCTGCTGTGATAACGATGAATCTTGAGGTAATATGAATTTGAGACGTTTACGCAAACTTGGTCGAAGTTGTGGCAGTAGTGGGCGAACTTGATCGAGTACGCCATTGCCTACGTACATATATTTAATATGATACAATAAATCAGCTATTGTATCAACATGTACTAATGGTATACCGGTTTCCGAAGGTAAATGTTCGCCTAGTTGTTTTGAATTACTTGAATCCATTGAAATTTCCGAATCACTGGATTTTTGATAGTTTGATTTAGCTAAAATAGTATCAACTTTCCAAACAGCTCTGTAAAGTTCAGCAGTTAACTAAAAATAGAAAAATTATGAAGCATATAGTGTAAACTAGTTTTGATATAAGTTAGATGAGTATGAGTGAAGTCACCGGAAATTAAATGATGTCTGATAGTGAACTAATTTATTCAAGAGGTATTAAGTAGTCTACTGATACGTTGCAGAAGAAAATGACATAATATATCAAACACAGGAATCGGCTACATGTTCACCCAGTCCGTCTAGGTCATACTTTGAGTGTATGAGAGCTAGTGATAACTGCTGACTGCTCATATTAGAAGCAGGTCAGTATAGTTAGGTTTTTGATATGTGTCTTAGTGGATAATAATTGAAAAACTCAATGAAACAACGTACAATGATCTTTTATGATGTCATTTGGAAATATTCGTTATCAATCACAACTTTTTAGCAGTAGAGATTACAATTCTAGAAAGTTGAAAAGCTCTATCGATCGGACGAGCAGGAAGCAATAATGAGCAAATGGTTCCTCACAGAAACAATAAATTTTTAATTTGTTGCAGATCATCAACTCACTTATGATTTCAATACACAGGTAATTGAAAGTTAGAAGTGTGAATTATTCATCATCTTTTCTATATTTTCTTTTTTAAAAAGGTATTGTATAAATGTGAGCCACAAAGAAATAACACGTCTACAACACATTTGATGCTATCCTTAATAAAAATAGATATAATTCATGCACAAATATCTTTCTACTTAAATATGGTGTATTCCGTAAACAAATCACAATAAAAAACAAACACTTACATCGACTAATTTTGCTGGACGCTCTGAGTGCAAAGATCCCATTAATGGTGCAACCAGATAAAATGCCATCAGTAGTTGAGCTTCAGTGTGCAATTCCGGTAAGATAAGATCTGAGAAAATGCTTTTAAAAATTGAATGAGAATTAGGATGCTGAAAATTATACACATATAATAAAAACTGTAAGTATGTTGGACAAATTTCACCTGTAACTCTTCTACGGTTATTGCCAGTCCCAAGCCCGGATAAAGGAGGAGGGTTGGCTATGGGGTCAGCAACCTCATCCCGTAGAAAACAGACCTTTTTAAAAAAACACTAATAGTATTGGATAAGTTTACTTTAATGTTAGTAAAACTGGATGAAAAACCAGCAGTCATAAAGTAAACTCCATTAAGTAAAAATGTCACTTGGAAGACAAATTGAGAGCTAAAAGTACGATCTAAAAACATATAGCACAGCGTAAAAACATGAACTGAAAGGAATTAGTGTTCAGTACTAGTTTGAATGAAGTACACACTAAGTAGATGTAAAATAATCCACTGATAAATATTAAACGGATTGTTTTTATTTAAATATTTACTGGTTTACAAAATATTTCCAAAATAGCTGGAAAAATATACAACCAAAATGTTACTACGATATGATGGTCACTTTTTACCTAACATACGTTAACACTTCTGATGAGTACATTGGGAATGAAATCACCAGTCAGATTACAAAAATAAACATCAAATATTGTTTTTAGAGTAAATAGTTTCAACTCGCTTTGCAAAAGACAGAAAATCAAAAGGCAGTTTGAAAATCAAAGCTATTCTAAAAATGTAGTTTCGATAGCTTAGCTACGTTTTGGTTCGTTAGCATATAATTTTATCAGCTGTCATTTGCAAAACACAGCAGAGAGAAGTACAGTTTTTATTTTCATCTAGAGCTCATAATCTCAAGGCATATAATCAACATATCTTGATCAAAATTTTGAAGTTTTCCCATTATACAATGATAACAGTTAGAAAGCAATTGAAGAATAACCTGGGATTTACAAGATTATATATTGAGAATCCCCAATTTGTAGAGTTACCAGGTAGGAAGTGAGATGAATGACAGTTACGCCACGTCGCGAAGTTAGCAATGTCTAACCAATGGCATCTAAGTAGTGTATACTACTATATATAGTATCCTGATGACACCTATAAATCAATACTGTATACGGTCGAAGTGAAACTAATCGCATTTCTTTGATTCGGTTCACAATCTTTAAAAATTAGTGTACGTACTAAGTAACAATTCACGTCCTTTGGTTTAGAAATATTTCCGAAATAACTACAACCAATTTTATTTTCCGGATACCATAGAACGAAACATCGTGTTCATATAATGAGCTAAGAGGTCTACATACAACTGACCTGAGAAGAAAAATCGATTTAAACTGAAACATTAAAGAACCTTTAAACTGATTGGCTACCCTTACAACTGTAACTCATGAATGATACAATGAGAAGAAATTCAGCCTTGTTTGACAGTTTTGTGAGCATAATTTTGCGCGTAAATGATAGCTTTGTTTTCTTATCATGTGTGCTTGTTCGATTGATCAGTGGTTGTCTTCTGATATGCACACCATTACAGCCATGGGTTCGGTTTCGAAATCAATCATTCATACAACCATGCCGGTCATTCTGTAGTGGCTTTGCTTCGTTAATCAATCACCCATGTGACCGTTATTATACAAACCTCAACGATGTTTGGAATCGGAAGACAATGAAAAGCGGCGACTACAAAATTGGTGAGCCTGTAGAGCAACAGTAGCGCATCTGACTCCAGATCAGGAGACTGTGTTTGAATCATATCGGACTCACCACTTTTGTGGCCCGGGATCTGACTCCAAGAAGATTATAACTTCTTTCATGAGTCGTGTAACGGATAATAAACCTCTGATGACCTGGTCAATAAATCGTTGAAATGTTTGCGCTGCATTAGTCAATCTGAAAGGCATGCCCAGAAATTCATACAACACGAATGGGGTTGTTACTGCTGTTTTTGGTATGTCCTGCGGCGCTACAGGAATGCGATAATATCCTATAACTAGGTCCATCTTCGAAAAAACAGTAGCGCCTTCCATATTGTTGGTAAAATCGTGAATATGGGGTATAGGATATATGTCGGCTACTGTTTGTTTTTTATGTGCTCGATAGTCTCCATATGGGCTAATTTCTCCATTCTTCTTCGGGGCCATGTGTAACGGGGATGCCCACGGGCTATTCGAAGGCCATACAATTCCTAGTCTCATCAGCTTGTCGAATATTTGTTTCGCAATTTTTAATATTCTCGGATCCAACCTTCTTGGCCCGTTTGTTATAATGTGGTGCTGAATGAAGCGTTTGAGATCCGCCTTACTGTACGCTACTTTCACGAGTTCGAGAAACTTTGTTAACAACAATTTACATGGATCACCCCGGCTTTTATCTATCACTAGGTTCATGGAAATGGATTCCGTAAGTGTCCCTATTATCAAAGTGATGTGGTTAAGGTTTATAAGTCTGTGACGCCGTGAGTCTACCAGCAGATAGGAGTTACACAGCAAATCAAATGCGTTGAATTTTCGAAACTAGATTATAACGTCGAAAATTATTTCGTGTTCGTACGTCGGGGTTACCAATTATATATATATATATATATATGAATACATTATGTGAAAAATAGGCTTACCCAGGTAACGATGCTAGATGTGATGTGTTAGCATGTGCCCAAATTGAATGCCATAAATTAGCTTTAATCAGGTATTCCATCACATCGGACGAAAAGTCCGAGTTATTGAAATTGTCCTTCAGAGTTTGGTTTGCTTCAGCATTTTGATGTGATATCTCAATAACACTACAGCCCCCATTACTAAGTGTATCGACCAAATCAGAGTCTGTTTTCTGATCTAATGGAAGATATTTTTCGAAGAAATGTAAAGCTACTTTTGGTGGTTTTAGCAGTGAAATATTTCCGTCTTTAAATGATGCAGCTTCAGATGTTAAAGTGACGTTATCTACAGAGGTTAAATTAATATCTAGCAATTTTCTATGACGTAAAGCTCTTGATGAACGACGCCACTTAGTGTTAGTATTATGATCATTAGTAAACTTTACATCAGAGATGCACGTGAACATATTTTCTGGATCTATTGGATTCGATTCAAGTGTGGTGTCACAAAGAATTGGGTCATTGAATAGGGTGACGCAAAATTTAAACAGAGGAAATAGGTAAACACTCTGAAAATAAACGGCATTAATTACAAAGAAACGAACAGTAATAAGATAATTTTCTGAATTTAATTCAATAATAACCAAATTATGAACGAGCTTAAAATTTTTCTCTGAATACACATAGTTTAGACGAAAACGAATTGTCAAATGGCCGTTATGTTTACCAAGTACAACCTCATAAATAATTGTGAACTGACATAAGTTTCTTATTTGCATATCAAAATCTTGAAAATGGCACTCAAATTTCCAACTTTAGTTGAGATATGATTTAAGTGACTTAATAACTATATAGATGGTATTCATCAGAGGCTGGTTTTAATTGGGGTCTCACCAAAAACAAGGGAGAACTAGATGACTGTTGAATCATGAACGGTGAGATTGTGTAAAATTCACTGATCTAATTACAAAGCGGACATCTTGAGATATGAAAGTATTCGGTTCAATCCTAGACGGGGTGCGTGGAGCGCAGTGCTGAGGAGTCCAATATTAGAACGAATCAGATGACCAATGCCCTCTAGTTTATAACAGTACTACAACAGATATCGGTGTATGACGAATATCGTCTATAGATTAAAATACTTTCCACAAAACCACTTCATGTAAACTTAATGGACAGCTGCTAATTTATAAGCGATGAGGAAGAATAATGACAAAATTTCATTACTATTTATTCAAATTCATAAATACTGAAAAGCTCAGAGTATTTTCACCTGATAAAAATTAATCATTGTCATCATTACGTTGCTTAAAATAATACAACTAATACATTAACGTAGTAGGCTCAACACGATATTAGTTGACGTAAGAGTGATAATGTGAGACATGTTTTAAAATGTCTGAACTAAAAAGGACTACAAATCGGATAAAGAAAAGTTTGGCTCTAATTTCCAAGCATGTACTACATGGTTCCTGTCCATGGAAAACAAAAGTGAAAACTTCGCGTACAGTCCCACTGAAATAGATATATCCAATTCAAGAAAAACTGTTTCCCGTCTTTTTACGATCAGTTTATCGCTTTTTTATATCACTGTAATCTTACTGGTTTATTCGAGCAATTTTATTTCTAAATAGGTCCTTCTGAATAAGAAGAATGTGTCGTTTGTGTACGTTATTCTAGGTAGCTAGTTAGTCAATTGATTTACTGGAAAATAAATTTACAAAGTCTTCAAAAACCAAACAGATGTTCAATCCTGAATGTTGGTTTAATATGAAAACAAATTTTCACAACCAAGTTGAAATTCACCCAAATTTAAATTTGAAAATGATTAACTCACAGGTAAAATAACAGCTAGGGCGCCAGTGATATTTTGTAGTTGATTGAAATTTATATGTTTCGCACTAAGACAAGGAGAGTAAAATATTTTTTTTACATCAATAAAATGAGAGGAAAATAACAAAAACCAGAAATCTCTGGGAAATTGAAAATGTAATTTGACAAATTATATAAATGTATAGCTCACTATTGACACTGCCAAGACATTCATACTTCTATTTAACGTGTGAAATTCGTATTTTCAATTATTCGAGTTTGCATGTTCATTGCTAGATGATTCTCGTTTTAACTCCATAATCCATGTACAGTATTTAAATCAATATTTCAATGACAATATAATGAATTAGTTCATTTTTCTTTAAATTTATTGCTTATGTCCATATATATCAAGGTCTTAACTTGTTATCAAATGGTCTGTGAACAAAAATGGATATCTTTTTAACGTCTGTAGAGATGAAGGTATATATGTGAGTGTGTTTACTGTGCAAGTAGTAATGTCACGAGTCGATTCCAAGTCTTTCTTTTTAACAGTCTTTAAATGTTTTCCTGTTAGAATAAGATAGAAAGTCGAGTAACAGAATTTAACATTCTTTTATTTCGAGCACCTAGCTTCAAAATAATCATAAATCACTAGGTTTCAAAGTACAACAGATATTTTACTGAAGTTTTAAGAATTTCGTACTGACATTACTACCATACACTATAAATTATTGCTTAATCGTTTAGATAAAATCAAGTATGACAAATTTTTTATAAACAATCTACTTTCAATCGACATACATTAATGCGAAATAAAAATAAACAGATTTTATGCCCAAAACAACTAACCAATTAGTTAGGAAGTCAGACACAACTGATGTCAATTCATTAGGCAACATAAAATTAGACATTAGTTCAATTGAGGCAGCATATAATCCTGCAGTTTGAATGCATACAGACTCTTCATAATTCCAAATTCTCCATGCTGCTGAATGCCCATAAATTCCATGTCTTTGGTTGCCTACAATGGAGAAAAAAGTGGATAAATCCGTTTTATTAAGTTATATTACATGATAAATTGGATACTTCATATCCACATTAGTTTGTGCTATGAAAGTAAGCAACCGTATTTATTTGTTAGCTATGATAAAAAAAGTTTACATTAGTGTAGTTCTATGTTTTTATATAGTCAGCCTTCCTAAGACAATTAGACTGCATCTTCTTTGGATTGCCGAGGCAATAGCCATACATTTTGAAAAACCAGAATTATGTGTACAAAAGAGGCTGGTACAACCTCTTCTTCTACCATGGTCTTAATGTATTGAAATTTTCTATTTCTTCATACTCTTGTTCCCTTACAGCCACCTGCTTCACCTTCCATCTTCCCTTCAAATATTCTACCCCCAACCGGTTTGTTTTTATTTCCACGATCATTCCGATTACATTTCATCTGTTTCAAAATTTTATTTTATCATGCTGAGCCATCCTTACCCAATGAATACTTAAGTCATTAAATATCAAACGATTATTAAACTATCCTTGTTTAAAAAAAATTTAATACCTTTGTTTATTTAACCTCACTGTCACCATGTATAACAGGAGTTTATTATCAGTATTATTATCACCCTGTGAAAATAAGTATATATATTTGCGATTGTACAGCTCTGAAAATGAATTCGCCGAAAAGAGAACTTTTCGCTGAACTAATCTTTCTTATTTAATTTTTCCTTGAAAGGTAAAACAAACAACCTCCCATATATTTTTTTTTAATTTAGGGACATAGACTCTGACAACTTTCATTTGCAAACGTTTGTATTAAGTAAACATCAATACATAACAGCAACGATCATCAATAATCTTTCATATACGAAGATAAGATTGATCCCATCTATATTTTAATTCACACAATCTATTTGGAGCGATAACTCAGTGACCATAGCATATTCCTTCGAACTATTTAATTACGAGCTTAAATTACACTTCGTCTATTGTGAGTCGAACAGTTGAATAATATTACTGCTCGTAACATAAAAAGTTGTCCAAAGCAGAGTATATGATACTTCATTTAACTAGGGCTTATGAATATATCAACGGATACTTAGCCATTTACTGATTTTCTTTTGCTTGTACCGTCAATCACCCATACATTTTAACTGCCAAGAGAGACAATATACCTTATTCGTATTATTACTGATAATTATATTGATACACGGAACCAGTTTACAGCAAGGTCAAACTGAGATATACAACAAAAGTTTACCGTTAATTCCCCATCTATAATTACAAGTTAATCAGAAACCTGACTAAATCTATTCCCAAGTGATACGAGCAGTCGAAAATTTTAAACATAAGTATAAAGGATCGATTTCCATAAAATCCTAAACCAGACGGGAAGATAACTTTCCTAACAAACAGAATTAACTGTATTTTTTAGTCAACAGGAATTCAAAATATGAGTTAGTATTCCTTTAAACTATTACACGAAACCTATGCATATTGACTCAAATGCAATAAATTATCAGAATGCTAAAAAAACAACAAGGGTAGTTATGTTAGTGTCGCTGACGCGATAGACTTATACATATTTTAGTAACAGTTTTTGAATTCAAGCATGATATGCCCATATTCTAACTTGTCCGAGTAGAACATGAACACGAAAATGTTTACTTACTTTTACATATTGGATCAATCAATCCAAATAAATATTCCCAATTGTATTTAAATATATTACAGGAATACCATGTCAAAAACATTGACCTGAACTGTGTCTCAAATGATTCTGGATTAAGTAAAATATTCACAACAGACCGATCTGTGTTATCATGAACAACATTACAATCACTACTAACATTACTGGGATTTCTACATATTACGTCGTAAAATACTTCTGACTGCTTTACACACAACTGAAGATTATTCCACCCTTGTTGTGTAAATATACCGTTTACAGAACTACATTGTTGGTCAAAACCTTTTGAAGAACGAATTAACGCTGCTTTCATAGCTAGCTGCTGGTGTTTACTAATTATGCAGTGAACGAATAACTGACACAATAAACGATCAACAATCCATGGAGTTTTGTCCATATCTGATTCAGATGAAGGTGAAGTATCCAGATATTTAGTGGCTGGCAACTGTGAATGATATGCTGGATAGCCTAGATTTGATAATTTATACAGTAAACCTTTCATAGTGAATTCGGCATGATCACGTAATAATGTATAGCAGATATTAACTGGACGCCCTAAAAAGTAAATTTTGGAAAGGTATATTTTTATTAAGTGACAAACACTGATTTAAAGTCGAATGTATCTTTACAAATATGTTTAACTCAGAAAAACAGTCAATAACCTAACTGATTTGACAAGCGGATCACTAACCGCAATGAAAAATCAAAGTTGATGGAATTTCAGAAATAAAATTATGGATATTCCATCAAAGTGAAGTAAGCCATTTATGTGATTAGTCCGTGAAGTTTTAGACAACATTAATTGTTTGAAGAGGTTTCAGATAACCTGATGTTATACATACGCCGGACACCTAAACATTTCAGGTTGGAGAGTAGTGAGTTATGAAAAACAAAATAGCTATCCAGTGCTCTTTGATTTATTGTTTCTCTAGATTAAATCAATCACCACTCACAAAACTCTAAGTGAACATAACGAAGTAATGTGTGATTTCAGTATAGATTCCATAACAAGACAATTCTGGGATCGATTTGTATGACTGATGAAAGTTAAAAAATATTAGGAAAACCGTTGCTTTTTTTACATTTTGGGACAATCTAAACGAATGACCAGTTGTTTCAAGTTCTATATTGATCATTAGGTAAAAATATGAACACCTTCGATTCGAATTAAATATAACAATTATAGACAAACGGGTAAATATTTGCAACAAACCTCAGCTGTATTTAGTAAGAAAAAGACTCTATGCTTCAATTAAGAAAACAATAACGTATAATACAGTGAAATCTTACTTTTTTTTAAATACTTCACATATTTTCAGTTAGTTTCAGAAATAGATTAGTCAGTCAGCAACAAATTAGAACTTCGTACGAACGTACATCAGTTCAAGTTGTCACACCACATTAGCACAGAGATGCTGTGGTCGATTCAAATCCCGTAGTGGTAGAGGTAGTAAAAGTATGAACAGTAATCGGAAACATTAGGATTCGAAGATGTTATTCAAAAAGTATAATTCAGTGAAATAAATTTGGAAAGAGATAAAAGGGACATGAAGAATTCAGAAGATTAGAATTTGGGAGAACACAAACAGTGGATGCACCTGTGCCATTGCAAACGACTTTGAGCCATGTCATTCAGGGTCTCTAACCATCGGTTTCTATCATCTCGCAGTCCAAAACCAGGTAATCTGCACCTTACCAACATGGCTCAGTCCACTTTTCAGTGTCAAAAAGTGAATCACCCTGTAGAAGTTCAACCCTTGGAAATGTCGATGAGGGAAGTGTCATCTCTAAAAGCACGTCAACGACAAAGTTAAACAAGAATGGTAAGAGTGGGCAGCCCTGACGGACACCAATTGAGGTAATCAATTCTGATGACAGTTCGCCATAAGTTCTAACTCGACCAGTTGTGTTCGAGTAGAGAGCCTTCACAAGGTTAATATACTTCTTTGGTACTCCTTTCAGTGACAAACACTGCTATGTAACCTCATGATCAACAAAGTCGAATGCCGCCTTATGGTCGAGGTCCTTTCTTATAGACTGGCACAATCAGTGATTGAGACCAGTCAGATGGGATTACGTCTAGTTCCCAAATTCTACCTAAGACCTCAGTCAATCTCATTGCTAATACTGGACCACCATCCTTAAAAATCTCAGAAGTACACCTGTCAGGGCCTGCTGCTCCCCCACGCTTCAGATTTCCTATAGCTTTTTCAACTTCGTAAAAAGTTGGAGGACCTACATTAACTTGCCATTCAGGTTGACTGGAGATCGTGCGAAACAGAAGTGTGGCTGAAGGCCAGTTGAACTGATCCCTAAAGTGTTCTGCCCATCGATCCAATCTCCTAAAGTGAGAATGAGTATTACGTCCAACATTTTCTGAGATAGATTCGCTAACAGTTGCGTTCCTAATTCCGGTTTCCTTAACAAGTCTGAACAGTTGTCTGTTGCTACCTATTGCCGCTGACTTTTCCATCTCTCTTGCTTTCGCTACTCACCACTGTTCGCGATCATTGCGTAGGCTTCTTGTCAGCTTGCACTTAAGCTGATTCCGCTCTTCGTTATGTTCAAATACAGATAGAATGAGTTTTCGAGCATCTATCAGTGCGGTAGATGCTGCTGAGATCCAGTGTTACTCCCTAACCTTACGGTTTACCGTACTAGCAGATATCACTGCTGTTTCCACAGCTTTTTGGATATCATTCCACTCTGCCTCGGGGTAGGCATCACATACATGGCTGCCTAACTGTTTTTCTAGTTGTTCCTGAAATATATTCTTAGCTTGACTATCATTAAGTAGGGCTCTAAGAGGTTTACTTGTAGCGTCTTTCCAACGTCCAGTAAGACGCAGACACATACGCACTCCTACTAGAGCATGATCTGAATCTAAGCATGTGCTCCAGAATGAGCGACAGTCTTCTATCGAGCCCCTCCATCGGTGGCTGATAGCGATGTGATCTATTTGGGTCCAACGTTTGGACGAATTAGGGGGTTTCCATGTTAAAGGATGTTTTTCCTTATGCTTAAAGTTAGTATTTGCAAGGTTAGTCGTGGAGATATTAGTTCTTAGTAGGTGTACGAAGGATTTGAATGTGACCAACTTGGTCTCATGTGTTGTTACGAGTATGAGGGCTGATTTCACTTCCTGGTTGCCCACGCCGCGGAAGGGTATTTCTCGAGAAACCTGAAAAGGAAGTCGGATTATTGTTGGTCTTAACGACCTAAGAGCGTGACTGCAGAGCCACAGGGACGATTGCTGGGGACCGGTCGAGCACGGTCTTTTCGTGGGAGGTGTTAGCTCCGTTTTTCAAGTAGCCTTACTGCCGGAGACGGAAATCCGTGAGGTAAGGTGAGGTGTGGCATTTTTAGGGTCAACCTTTTCTAACCCCTTCCTTCCTTGTGAGAAGGCAGCATCGCTGCAAATACTGTTTATTCGAGAGAAACACCTTACTGCTGTCACACCCCTCTACAGTCAGCAGTACGACTTCGTCCTCAAACCTTGAGTTGCTGCTTCTAGTCTGACCGTTCTCCAATCACCATGCCTAGCATGGTAGAACCTAAAGGAGCGTATGCTCCAGCCAATATAGCTGGGGTGGTTCATCATAATAGGCAAGTACGACCACCACGTCAAGGTAGCAGCTACGATCGTGTTCAAAAATAGAAATCAGGTGACAACTAAAGCATTTTTCTACTTAACACCTTTTATAACCTTTATCTAATTGTGGAGCACAGACTTATTTTGTACATGGTTTCGCATATTTCGGAAATTTTATATCTGTAACGAATTCTATGCTGTCATCAAGCAGAGAATTTGTCCCTGTTTATTTCATGTGTTGTCGTTTAACTATCTATTTTTGAATGCATAGTTACAGATATGAAATTTCCAAGATATGCAAAAGCATGTACAAAATAAGTTTGTCCTGCACAATCAGATGAAAGTTATATAAGGTGTTAAGAAAAATAGGCTTCGGTTGTCACGTGATTTCCCTTTTAAAAAGAGAGTTGAATCACACGATACAGAAATTCTTGTTCAACAAGCAGTCTTTCTTGATATAATTAACGTTAAAAAAGCAAATCTTCTGAAGCTACAATAAGTAGACTTATCTCAATGGCCTTCAGAAACAAAGAAAGTCATTGTGTTTAACAAGCTCATTGATTCATTAAAAAGGTCCCCTCTAGGGCAACTGCCGGTCCCAAAGCCGAGTAAAGGAGGAGGGTTGAGCATAGAGTTAACGACCCCATACCGTAGAAAACAAACTCGCTAAAAATACGCTAACCAGAAATAATAATTCAAAACATTTAAACTCTGAGCTGGGAGTTGTAAGGTCTTCATTTAGAAGCCCAGTTTCTACGAGGAGAGGGAACTACTATAGAGAGCAAGTGGAAAGGGATAAAGGAGACAATCACTCCAACATGTCAATGAAGTTCTGGGCCACAAGAAGCACCATCATAAGGAATGGATCACTGTTGATAAACTGGATATGATTCAAGAAAAGAGGAACAAGAAGGCAGCAATCAATATCAGCTGAACAAGAACAGAGAAAGCCAAGGCACAAGCTGAATACACAGAAGTAAACAAGCGAGTGAAGAGGAGCATTAGAATTGACAAACGTAAATATGTGGAAGACCTAACAACGACCGCGTAAAAGCCTGCAAGAGAAGGAAACATGAGAGAACTGTATGATACAACAAAGAAACTCTCTGGAAATCACTGTAAACCAGAACGACTTGTGAAAAGCAAGGAAGGCTAGGTAATCATCAACTTTTAAGAACAACGAAACAGGTGGGTAGAACAATGCAAAGAACTTTTGAATCGACCAGTCCCACTGAACCCACCCAACACCGCAGCAGCACCCACGGAACTCCCAATCAATTTTGGCCTACCAACAATCGAAGAAATAAACATGGCCATCAGAGAAATCAAGAGTGGCAAAGCAGCAGGACCAGACAACATTCCAGCAGAGGCACTGAAAGCAGACGTAGCGGCAACGGCAAGGATACTCCACATTCTCTTCAACAAGATTTGGGATGAGGAACAGGAAAGAAGGACTTCTGATCAAAATACCGAAGAAAGGCGATCTCAGCAAGTGTGATAACTACAGCGGCATCACTCTTCGCTCAATGCCCGGAAACGTCTTCAACAGGGTATTGTTAAACACAATAAAGAACTCCGTAGACGCCCAACTTCGAGACCAACAGGCTGGATTCCATAAGGATCGATCGTGTACAGACCAAGTCACAACACTAAGGATCATTGTGGAACAATCAATTCAATGGAATTCATCACTCTACATCAATTTCATTGACTACGAGAAAGCATTTGATGGCGTAGACAGGACAGAACTATGAAGGCTTATTTGACACTAAGGAGTGCCTCAGAAGATAGTCAATATTATACGGAATTCCAATGATGGAGTAAGCTGATAAATGCTGCACGGAGGACAGTTGACAAACTCTTTCGAAGTAAAGACCGGTGTCAGACAAGGTTGCTTACTCTCACACTTCCTCTTTCTCCTGATGACCGACTGGATCATGAAGACGTCAACATCTGAAGGGAAGCACGGGATACAGTGGACAGTGGATGCAGCTGAACGATCTAGACTTCGCAGATGATCTGGCTCTTCTGTCACACACGCAACAACAAATGCAGAAGACGACCAGTGTAGCAGCAGGGGTCTCAACGTACACAAAGGGAAAAGCAAGATTCTCTGATACAACACAACATGCACCAATCCAATCACAATTGACGGGGAAGCTTTGGAGGATCTAAAAACCTTTATTTATCTGGGTAGTATGGGAAAAATTAGTGAAACATAATTGGTTATTAAGTCGAAAAGTATAGTTTTAGTTTTTCTCTAAAAAATGTTAACTTACTGTGATAACGAAACAAAGGAGCAATAGCTCGGCAAAATGGTATCAATAGAACAAATGGTACTTCACACATTAAGAATTGCATTATTACAACTTCTAACAATGGTAATAAACGTAATAGCAAGTGACCATAGAATACAGGTAAATAAGGAGGTTTGTCGGTTTCATCTGATGGATCGTTACTAGTATTAGAAGATATTGTACAAGTTTTTGGATACGTAATCCATTGATCAGGAATAATTTCATGCAAAGCACGAATACACGAAAACCAATCCCGACTAGACAATGGGTCAGAATGAGGTGATTTTCTCAGTGTACTTGAATCGCTATTAATGGAATTAGCCTACATTGAAAATAAAAGAAATGTTGAAAATAGTTTTAACAATTTAAAATATATACATATAAGTGAGGCTTCACTTTTAACATCCACTAATACAAATGTAAATAGTATAAATAAAGTCGGGCAAAATTTAGCTTGTAAATATAGAACTTTAGTGAGTACGATTAACAGTCTAAAATCGTTTAATGCACACTTAACATTTGTTTATATTATTTTACAAGTATCTCACATAGTGCATGATGTAAAAACCATGTAATAATAACGGTAGATTTAGGAAAAAACCAAGTACTTATAGGAACAATAAACAACAGCCCCAAATGCCCTGGTACAGTCGAGGGTGAGGAGAGTTAGCTCTCCCTCTCGAAATGCTCTCACATGGCCACGTATATACAGCCACTGCCAGGGAAGTCCTATTCGCTGCCTTCTCGTGGCGGGGCTGTTGTTTACGAAACTGAGAGGACGAAAAACGAATGTCCGGCGCTTTAACGGGTTTGATGGATGTGGAGGATCCACCTAGGGAGTTGGAAAACCCTCATTCAAAACCAATAGTGCACATGGGCTCCAGTATCCTGAGGGAACAAATGGCGTACGAACCAATTATTGGTCACCGGCTACCATGGGACTGCATCTCCTCACGATGCCCCATTGCCTTGTGGATTAGATCATTAGGCCAAAGACTGAGTATGTTCTTTAGATTGGGCAGTGAGAAACACTGATACGGAAACAATATACATCAAAACAAATAAAAACTTTTCATAGAAAAAAGAATGACCTCATATTTTTTATCCAAATAGTTTATCCCATTAGTGATTTGCTCCGATTGTGTGAACAGATAAACAATGATTCGATTTACAGTAAAGAGTTGTGAATGTTGGTATCTTGTATGCATGAGCTATTGGAAATTGAAAAGAAGAAAGAAATGTTATGACTATATTTTTATCAAAGAAATTATACATTATAAACATAAATCTCCATAGAAAAACTATTTACTTATAATTTAGTTATAATGGCGGTTATCAAATTATGCTTTTTAGGTGATGATGATGATTCAGTCATTGAAAAAACCGTCTTTTCCAGATTGACCATAAAGCAATCAGTCAAGAAAGGGGCCGGTGGAAACTCCATCAGTTTGTCTATAGAGATCATTGTTACACTTGAATTGCACATTTAGATCTCAAGTAAGACGAACGATGAGTTTATTACCAAGTGTGACCTCTACAAACATCTCAGACCATCTGGTTCTGCTATACCAAGACTATACGGACTATCAAAAGTTTATAAAAATGATGTTTCCCTACGTCCCATACTTGATACGAATAACTCTCTATATCATTTGATTGGTAAATGATTAGATGGAATTTTACAAGCTGCCAGAAATCACAATAAATATATACAACTCTCTTGATTCATTTTGTTAATTCAATTATAAATATCAATACAAATGGTAGCAAAAATGATCTCATTGGATGTCACTCCTCCCTTTACAAATGTTCCACTAATAGAAACTATATGCTTTTTATGTGACTATATTGAAAATAACAACTTTGATATTTGTATCCCAAAACTTCATCTAAAAAAGCTACTTCTAACTTGTAGTGTCAAAGTATAATTCAGATTTATTGATTTCCATTTGAAAGACACTGATGAAGTTTACTCACAAGTCACTCATTAAAATATTGGAATGCCGTTTCACTTTCATTACCAAGTATTTATCATTACTTTCATGGAAAACAAATGACTTCTGACTTCTAACATAATATATGTCCAGTAACGAGTCTTCAGACTCAACTACCTCACTTACTAATCAAAACACCATCTGTATAAGTGGATCGAAATCCTGGTCTAGAGTAAGGTACAAACAATGCTAACACTCTTCCAATACAAAAAAACACTAATAAACCAGAAATATAGAATAAGTTGAATATTTGATTCAACAACAGTACAATGTCGGATGTGCTTTGCAACAGAATATAGTAATCCTAAACGCCAATCAATGGATAGAATTATATTAACAGGAGTAGTAAACTTTGGATTTAATTGAAAACAAAAAATATTTCAAGTAATTATAGGTCGATTAGTGATTTGCAACGTATCTATTGTTCCTTGGAATGAGCAACGAAAACTGGTCAAACTAACGCACCCGACTAAGTAAGTAGCACAGTTCAGCTTGTTTCACTCACTAACAATAGATTAAATACCTGAGTCCAATTTTATTTACTAATTTTATAAAGACTATGAGTAAAATTCACACATGGTCAATTTTCTATGACAAATTTCTCAAAAACCTATAGTTAATGAGTGAATTATCTCGTATTTTTCATACAGCCAAAACACTGATTAATAAAGGAACACTAACACTTTCATTTAGTAGTATTGAAAAATCCTAATAATTCCCTCTGCCACAAGAGCTTAAATATAATGGATCAAAATGACAAAAAGGCTTACCAAGAACAATAGAAATCGATCTAACGAAACAACACGCCAACGTACACAGAAATCTGACAATGTAGAAAGACACTATAACAGAGAAATAAACATAAACGTCTAACTTATAAAGTGGAAAATTAGCAAACAAAATAGTAAACGGAGCTAAATACACAAATAAATTATCGAGGCATCAGAACATCATGAACAAAGCTTCATTTAGTTTATTTGGAACTGATAAGTAGTGTCTTTAGTCCACAGACAAACAAATCAGTAACTTTTTATCAAATGTATTCTTAAAATAAAAAGCTAGCTTTCTAGTGAACACATGCAAAACAGATGAAACGATAAGTAAGCATCTGTAAGTTACTTCAGCATTTGGTTTATCCACAATTGATTGTAATACGTGAAAGAAACGACTGATTATGTTGGAGAAAACGTCGTTTAAATGAGAATTATTCCAAATATCTAGTTGAATTGAACTTGATCAACGAAAAGACAACAGATAGAATATATGTAAGAACAAAGAAAACATTATGGAATATACAAAAAATAGAAATTTCGTTTTAAATAAGCAAGAACAATTATTTCACAAACTATGAAACTCCGATTGATTTAACTAACCTTTTCAGTTGTAAAATTCACTTGTGCAGTGAATGTCAAAGAAGACACTATGTAATCACAAAGCATACGAAGTTGTCGATTGAGAAATTTGACAGACATATGGTGTAAAAGACTAATTAAAATAAACAGAAACAGAGCTTAAAATAGCTAATCATTTTGTAAGCATTCAATTATATATATATATATATATCAGTTTTCAGAACATAATAGTTGAATAGCACGCAGATATTATACAAGTTGATATGCGGATTTTGCGAACCATATCAAAACATCTTGAATATTATATGAGCATCTGGTAAACTTTTGGTCGAATTCACCAACTGCATAGTATATTTTGATGCCTTGTGGGACAGTCAATATTATGGACCACAACTGGTGTGCTTAGCCATTGAATTAAAGTTATTTGCGTGAGTGACTAATTAATTATCTACGAAAAAATTCAACCTAATCGATTCAGTAAATTTATAGTGTGAAATGCAATAAACCGGTTGAGAGTAGCAAGCTATCATAGGTGTAGTTACCATTTATAATATAGATAGAAAATACAGCATAGAATATAAAAACGTCTACAAACCTGTCATAAACTCGTCAAAACCATTTACAACTCTATATATACCTTCATTGAACCAAATAATTGAAATAAAGTGATTGAAACAGATATTTCATAGGAAATCAACAAGGTAACTTAAGTTTCAAAATCTATTATAAATAACCAACTAACCTGATTGGTTTGTTCGGTATATTTTGATATTCCATAAAATACCGAAACAATAAACTACATATCAAAAGAAAAAGAAAAACAACAAACTTTTAAATCGCGAAGACGAAAGAAACAAAGAAATACATGTGATATAGTGTTAGTAGGAAGATATATATAAAAAATGTATGACGAGCAACTCGGAAAATAATAATAATACTTCAAAAGAGAGTGCTTCCAGTATTCAACTGCTGAGTCGTATGATTTATCTTCGCTTTATGCGGGCAGCCAGACAGAACTCAGGCGAAAAAACATAAATGAAAGCCATACGAATGAATCTGTATCTGATTATTGAGTAACATTAAACGAGCCAATAAAACTACAATAGACTAGAAAGAAGGATATATCAACAAGATTACAGCCTGCTCAATCCAAAGAACGGAGATCTGAACAAATGTGAGAAATAAAAGAGCATCACACTACTGTCAGTACCAGGAAAGGTTTTCAACAAGGTGTTGCTGAACAGGATGAAAGACTCAGTAAACAACCAACTTTAAAATCAACAGGCTGAATTCAGCAACGGTAGGTCGTGCACAAACCAAGCTGAGACACTACGGTTCATCGTTGAACAATCGATTGAATGGAACTTTTCACTATATATCAACTACCTTGACTATGAGAATGCGTTTGCCAACATGGATAGGAGGATCTTATGGAACCTTCTTCGACACTATGGTGTACTTGACAAGATCCTTACTATATTACGGGATTCTTACGACAGACTGCACTCCGAAGTCGTGAATGGAGAACGGCTGGTAGATGCATTCCAAGTGAAGACCGGTGTTAGACAAGGCTGTTTACTCTCCCCTTTACTCTTTCTTCCGGTGGCAGGCTAGATTAGGAAGACCTCCACATCTCAGGAAAAGCACAGAATACAATGAACAGCTTGCATACAAATAGACGATTTAGAATTCACAGACGACCTAGCTCTTCTATCCCATAAACATCAACAAATGCAGGTCAAGACAAACAATGTAGTAGCAGCCTCTATATCAGTAGGCCTCAACATACACAAGGGAAAACGCAAGATCCTCAAATACAACACCGTGAACACCAACTCAATCACACTTGATCGAGAAGCTCTGGAAGACACGGAATCTTTCACGTACCTGGGACAGTATTATCTATGAACAAGGAGGATCTGATGCAGACGTAAAGGCAAGGATTGACAAAGCAGGGATAGCATTCCCACAATTGAAGAACATGTGCAACTCAAAACAACAGTAAGCCAGTATCAATGTCACAATCTTCAATATGAATGTCAAGACAGTTCTATTGTACAGAGCTAAAACTCGGAGAACTACTACAACCATCATCGAAACAAAGCACAGATATTTACAAACAATTGACTACGCAAGATACCTAATGTCCGTTTGCCGGATACCATCAGCAACAGCCTACTGTGGGAGAGAATAAACCAGCTTCCAACTGAGGAGAAAACTAGGAAAAGACGTTGGAATTGGATAGGACACACATTGAGGAAATCATCAAACTGCATCACGATGCAAGCGCTAACTTGGGTTCCTAAAGGGTAACGGATAAGAGGAAGGTCAAAGAACACACTGAGCCAAGAATCGGAAGCAGACATGAAAAGGATGAATAGCAGCTGGAAAGGACTGCCCAGGACAGAGTTGGATGGAGAATTGTATTTCAGTAGTCTACACACAAACATTGAAGAAACAATTTTACAATCCGAGTTGTGTTTTACATCTATTATGTGCAAACAAATACCAACAATGACTAACCAAATGATTAAATAAAAAAATTTCGAATGAACGATAGAGCAAACACCTAAAAAGCTACTTTACATATAGAACATTTAGGATGAAGCAAAAATAATGAACGTCACAGAGCAATATGAATCTATTTATTTATACTGTTACTAGTGTTTTTAGGTTGTAAGTATTTGGTAATAATCCATTAAATAAGTAAGTTCTTATTACTCTGCCATGTTCGATGTTTTTTGCCTTATTTAAATTTTAAAATAAGAAAAGTTGCAGGATATCACATTTAGTTCAACAGTTAAAAAAGTCAACGAAACTCACCATAAGAACACATTACTCCGACTAACTGCATTGCTCCATTCAAAATTCCCATCTAAAATAAAAATGAAACAAGAACATGAAAGGACATGGAGATTGTCGATGTGTACTATCTGCACATCTGGCGCCAACACAATAAGAAATATGATTATCGAAATCATGAAAACAGTAGTAGCTATAATCGCTTGATAACCATAAGCAAAGGATAAAGATCTTTCTGTACAAATTTAAGCCCACAGAAATACCAACAGTGTATGTTAAAAGTAACCATATAAATTTAATTCGTACTTTGTTAATTTTTCCAAAAATGAATAAGAGTACGGAACAGAAGAAAAATAATAAAATTTATTTAACCAGACCCAAAGCAACCATGACTTTACGTTCTGAAGAAAAATGGGAGAACAAGTCGAAACATCTGAAATAGATAACTAGAGACTTCTAGAAGTAAAATCGAATGCTGAAGGTCACATGACTCCCAGCGTATTGTAAACCATGATAACATATACTATTCAGGATGGAGGGTTTGTGAGGATTGGAGATTTCTTAATTCACAAAGCCGACTAACAGCATTTAGACAACTACTGAAAACCAAGAAGCACTGGAAATCCGTTCCTACTAGTATTAAACACCTCACTAGTATGGACGCATGACCCCACCTATGATCGACATAGAACTTTCAGACCTCGTTGTGAAAGCGAACTGTTTGAACTGATAAGTTTGCATTCAGTGGTTTATATTTCAAACTCCAATCAATTTGTGATACTGTCCAGCCATCTCCCAAAGCCAAGGTAAATGTCTCTTTACGGATGTAGTTGAACTCTATTACCTCTCTCCAGATTAATGAGCATGATTATTATCGGTAAACAGGATTCTCAGAGATTGTTGAGTTTCCTAGTTGATATCAAGGACTGATCTTAGATAGCCAAAACCCATCATACTAATGATCATCATGTATTCAGTAGTGATTAATTTCAAGACGTATTTTCAGATGTTATAGTAAGAAATCATGACTAGTGGAGTATAACTATGTTGGGAATAATGATATTGGAAGATAGTTGAGCAATATCGTGAAATATTATTAAATGTTTGGGAAATCTTCATAATAAACCAACATAAATGTTACACATATATTTTGTCTTTTATTGTATTGAATAAAGTAAGAACGTACTAGAAAAACAAGTGTACTCCTCTTGTACCATTGAACAAAGTTTAGATATACTAGTAGATTTATCTGTATACGGTAAAGTTGATTCGATTGACTCTACATTCATGGGATCCAATGATGGGAGACTACCAATGTTAAATTCACCTGTGTTTGGATTAGTTAACTGACGTATAACAAGAATTAGAAAATCAGGCAAGCGTTTTGTGATTAGCTGAGGTAAATCTATCAGACTATTTGGACCACACTGTTCACACATGGAGCGAATTTGTTCAACTAGATTCGGTCGAATTCCGCTTGCTTCTTCCAAATCTAGATTAAAGAGAGGAAATATGGAGGATTGCTCAACTGAAGAGGAAACATTCAAAAGCTTTGAATATTAAAATATAATGAAAGAAATCCAAAGCATAGTATTCTTACGGTTAGAATTGATAGGACAGCTGATTCAAAAAGAAAATTGGATAAAAACCAGACAGAGGAGCAAGGGACTACCACTTAATTCAACTTCCAGTACACGCACGATAAAATATTATTTGGACCTCACACGGCAAGTGGTTAACTGACAGTTTAAGGCCAACAAAGAGCAAGTGAAACCAATGATGATAAGTGAAACTTTCTCCATCAAACGACTTCAATTGTTTGAATGGTTCTAAGACAACGAATCTACATGATTTGCATGGTTTAAAAGAGAAATCGAAGGCTTCAATGTTTGTTGTCTGGGTCTAACTAAAAGAATGGACCAATTATTCCATGCTTACTTTAGGTAACATGAAAATAGGGGGCGGATGTTGATTCAATATAAGAAACACATAAACCTAAGAAATTAATCAATGTAAGTCACGCAGCTGTTGAGAGACTTATCACCACCATCGAAAACATTTGCATTAAGTTAGCCTTGGTATATCTTGAACAGAACTAGTGTACTCGACCATCATCAAGCTTGGACGTTACAATCAATTTTAATCAATATAAAGAAGACAATCTGTGGTGTATTATGTGGTAAGCTAAAATTAAATGATACTCAATTACTTAACAAGATTTGAAACAGCTTAGTACAACAAATAATCCCATTTGGAATATACATAAATATGGTATTTACGAGTGGTCCAAATAATGGCAACACAATGAAAATAAAACTTTATGTTGATTTACTCACCAAACGTATGATACATTTGTAATAAGGAGTATAGTACAAAACGATTAACTTCAACATTGTCGCACATTAAGAATGGGTAACCAGGTACTGAATTTGGAAAACCCGCACTTCCTGATCCACTTGTAAGTGAATTCACACCCGTATTCGAGGATAATATAGGATCAATCGGTGGTTGTATAATACTAGAAGATGGAATCGAAGTCGGAACGCCTGTATTTACAGGTATAAATGGTCGATTAATTGGAACAGAGCCACCAGTTGTGTTGTTCATCAAACCACTGCCCTGTTGTGATATGATGTTCGAATTTTGTGGTTGCGATACACACGCAGAATTATTAACAGAGTGTAAACTGTTAGTTCCCGGCTGTGCTTGAGTAAGAGTAGAAGAGGTAAGAGCTGAACAAAACCCATAAATTACACAATCTGGTGCTTGTATGCTACGCACAAATTTTATGATGTTCCAATCCAATCTAAATAAAACAAAGTGCTTCAACTCAAATATTATTCAAAATACATTAATGTTAATAACGTGAGCTAATAAAACATCAATTACTTTACACTGTTAAATGTAAAGGTACGGGAAGAGTATATTAAAAAACAGATTAGTCAAAAAAAGTGTGATTTTCAACGAGAATTCAAAAGAGGGGACTAATTTATTCTATTTTCCATGGGGAATATTACCAACACAGGTATCAATGGGCAAATACTATAATGACGCCCAATTGCACCGTCTTTTCATGAAATGAATATGAGCAATAAATCGTTTGTTTCTTCCCATTTCAATTAACTATTAGGATCCATAAATTTGATTTATCTTTAAAAAATGTTTATTTCTGTATCTAAATGAGATATTAAGCGCGAAGCTGTTATATTTCTCACAGAAACAAAGTCTGCCCATAACTGAAATATATGAAAACGTAGTCAGTATTGTTGAAGTTCACGAGTTTCCTGTACCTTTTCCCACCAAAATGGTAAGTTTGTTACACAGATAGGACTAATAAGCAAATTTCAACAAAGTGAAAATTGACGATCTACATCGAAAACGTATTAGCAAAGTGAGCTACATTTATGTAGGATAACACTATTTCCTTCTAGACAACCAAGATATAACGTAGAGAGTAGCACAAATCAATATATTCAATCATCGTCCCGTTAAAAAGTTTATCAAAAGTTGAATTGAACAAGATATATAGCGTTAATTCAGCTATGTATGAAGATAAACAAATTAATTAAGGAAAATAAATATCCTTACTCTGAATGCGAAATATTCAAACCACTTAATGCCTATGTTATTCCATTGAAGAATAGAACAACGGAACATCTGCTTTGTTTTAGATGGGTGGCTAGTATTACTACTAGTCGTCATTCAAAAAGGTGTGGCTCAAAATAGATCAAGTAAACCAAATATTTTTGAGTTATTATAAAAGCTAAATAACACATAGCATCGATTATGGAGTAAAATAAAAAACTACTGTGGTGTGTGCTACTTATATTGACACAAGTAGTATACGATGTTAGTCGTGAACAGAAGGTCTGGCAGCAGAGAGACAGGAGGATCGAACAGTAAAGAATGGAAACAGAATGCAATTTGTACGAAAATTCAAGAACAATGAAGTCTGAGTCATTTTGAGACAATCGATGGACATTTTGCAAATTACGTATTTACTATTTGATTGTTAGATTTTACTAACAATTCCTGTAATTTTGTGTCAGATACGTTCAATTGTCCCTACTGGTGTTCGTGTTCTCTACACTACTATCAAACTATGGATATAAAGAAGGAAACATGAGAAATGATAAACAAAACAGAGCATCTGACGACGACTGACAAAATAAGTTATGTATATAGTATTATTTTCTTAAAAACTCTAACAAGAACAGATGGTTTACCTGCTTGACAATAATTTCGTTGTACATCTAGATAATGTGTGGAGCTATTGTAGATGATGAAACCAACTTGTTAACGTAGTTTTATCAAAGATTTATTGATGTGAACAGAGAAATAAGGAAGCCATTTTATAGGATGTTATTTCACTTAATTCAAAGTTCGTAAAATACTAATATTTAGTTTTGTTCCTAGTTTATTCTACAAACCATAAGCTTTCGTTTGATATATGATTCACTGCTATATCGTTTTCTGTTCCAAAGCTATTATAATTTAAACGTAACCTTTTCTATCCCAATGCCCAGTTTGGATACTGTATTTTTCTAGTTGTCTGTGCATTGTCGTGTTAGTCATCCGTTTATTCATGTATCTTTTTACACTAACCTGAATTGGGAATAAAGAATAAATCTAGTAGTGTTCTAGCTGACTCGTCTTCTCTCCCGCTTTCCAATGAATCAGATGATAGAATGGTTTTCGTCTCTCTGCCCAAGGCCATTAGTTTTAGTACGGAATCACGCGTTTCTAGCTTCAAGTTTAAACCAGTTAGCTTGACATGTCAAGGCCTTAACGTAGATCGAGACAAGTTCTCTGCTGTATATTACTAGGTGGAGAGACCAAGGAAGTAAAACTTATCTTCGGGAAACTGTTTTGTCGGAAAAGTAGCTAATATCCATCAGTAACTGTTACCGGAAATATTGATGACTTTGAAATAAAGAAATATCGTTAACTTCATAATCATAACCGATGTAAAAACCCCTAGACTAGGTGTTACACAGGTAGATGCATAGCTACCCAGTTCTAATTGTCACTCAAGTTATAACAAATCCATCAGATCAGAAAAGGGGTTAAACCCCTGACTTGTAAATAAAGAGCTTCGGTTTTCCTAATTTATGTAATTATAGCTTTTATCATTTGAAGAATTTAGGCCTAACATATTTGCAACGTTAAATTACGGAAAAAGAGTGATAAATGTTTGTATTATGGTCTATTCAAATGAAGTAAGTTAAGACCGAACTGATTATGATATGAAAAACACCACTGATCGGTCACAGATGAAAAAGTAAATTCCTAGAATATCAGTCAAACTTTCTTCACATTAGCTGCTGAATAGATAAACGCTAAAAGAAGATTCCAGTGTAAGTGGATCGCCTTTCAGGTTCAGTATATTAACTGATAGTGTAGGAAAAATAGTTCGTGGTTTTCTTGAACTAAGCAATTTTGTACTTATGTGTACAATCTGTAAGTAAAAATCTTGCACTCAGCGGCGCACATCACGCTCCAATTATAAACTCATAACGACTTTTTACATATGATTTGAAAATCTTTTATTTTTGTGTCGATAATTTGGCTAATGAACAAGTCCGAGTATCTATCTTCCCTGAGTTTAATGCGCAAGACACTAGGTTTTTTTAATCATTTACGCAGAGTTCATAATTAGTAATCTACTACTGTATCCTTGTCCTGTGTTTTGTCTCAGAGAGGTATGAATATTTAATAGAAATTTTCAAATAAGTATGAAATGAAAAAGAGTGAGTTGCATTATTAGGTGTAATAACAATGCCACGATCACAGAATATGTAACTCATAGAAAAGTTGAGATTCAGAGGTCGGAAAAGTAAAAACAGTTATGAAGCGAACCAGAAACCAGTTCAAGTTAAAAATGCAAGGGAAATAAAATTCAAAAAAAGATGTATGACTTACAAATATTGCAGTTCAATAAGAATTTCGTTAGTCCCTCCATCACAAAGATTTTTAGGTTCTTTATTATCGAGAATAGAAGTACTCCAATTAGACCACAGTTTCATTAAACCTATTAACGAAGTAAGAGTATGGATTCGAACCTCCGGCGTAAGTATATCTGCAAGACGGAACCCTAATGTATCGAGCAGTGTGTAAACAAGTGAGCATGTAAAGTAATTAGAGACTTTTGGATCAAGGGTACTACATAAAACGGTATATTTGGGTTCCATATTTGAGGTGTTGTAAGACCATAATGGTTGGAGTTTAGTTAATAAGCCTACAAAAAAAGATGTTGCGAAATCTACTGTTAGAAAAACATTTTTTAAATGAAGAATTTTTGGGAAAATTGGCGTTAAAAAATAGAAAGTTATTATTTATCTAAGCATTGGGAAAAGAAACACTCAAGATTAAAAGCATATGCAGTATCAATGTAATACACGATAATACTGAGAATTCTAAAAATATTGTCAAACTACTAATGTATGACTCGATAATACAACTTTTGAAAGTGAAGATTTTTTTGGAATCACAAATTAATTCATTTGACATGACAACAAAATTTGTCCAGTAATCCCTATTTAATTCAATTGTAGATATGACCGGAAATTTATCGGGTTGTTATTTAAAACAACCTGCTGGAGCACTTTAATAACTGTTAAAAAATGTTCAATGACCAGAATCAATTACGATTGTGGTACTATGTCACAAGGACATAATTTATCAAATTTTGAGAAACTAGCCTGAAAAGGAAACCAAATTACTTTATTTTCGGCTACAAAAATAAAAGTAGGTAGGATATGAACCACTTATAAAAAACAAAGTTACTCAGGCTACAAATTCTACACGACACAACAATTATAATGAGTCAATTTTTAACACACCCCTTTACGATATTATTATTATCAGGACTATCTGCATCCACCAATAACAGTTGATTTTAGCTGATAAAGCTAACACGATATAAACGACTCTTTTCAGCACCAGTCAAAACAGTCAATCAATCAGTCAGCTACAACGTAGGACCAGGCACATATGTGCATCGGTCCAGGTTGCCATACCGCATCAACACAATAAGATGAACACCAGATTCATAACAGTGGTTAGGTAAAAGGTGGTAATATATAAGAGAAAGATTGCATATAGAGATATAGTACAAGCAGAAAGAATTGGTTCGTAGAAAGAAAGATATGAAGCGATTTTAATCTCATAGTTTAAGGGAAGACAGGGAGTGTATACACCGACGCCATTGTGATCGATTCTGAGCCATGTCACCAAGAGTCTCCAACCATTGGTTACGATAGTCACGCGGACCCCAACCAAGTAGTCTGCATCTACCAACATGGCTCAGACTAGAAGTTAGTGACTTCAAGCACTGATGCCACGTTTTGGTTTGGCCGCCCCTAACTTTCTTCCAACCATTTCCAATACCGGATAGCATTGCACGACGTGGTAATCGGTGTTCGGGCATACGTAACACGTGGCCCAACCATCTCAGTCGATGAAGATTCATAACCTCATCAACTGATTTACCATCCTTTCCTAATACCCTGCGTCTAACCTCACTATTACTTACCCGATTATCCCAGCAGACGCCAGCAATATTTCTAAGCCATCTGTGGTCAAATACTAGTAGCTTACGAGTGTCTTCTACTCTCAATCGCCATGTTTCGCTGCCGTAAATTAAAACAGAACGGACTGCCGCGCAGTATACTCGTCCTTTTATTGATAGACGGATATCTCGCCTTCGCCACAGGTGACGTAAGTTGGCAAATGCCAAACGAGCTTTTCGAATCCGTGCTGAGATTTCGTTCGATACCAACCCATTAGGGCTGATCAGACTTCCAAGATAAGTGAAGTTGTCAACGCATTCGACTACTTCACTCCCAATCCTTAGTTTAAGTGTTGACCCAGGCCAGTCCTGAAGCAACAACTTGCATTTAGAGGGAGAGAAGGGCATTCCAAACATCCTGGCATTGTTGCTCAGTGCTACCAGAAGACTCTGCATTTTGTCTGCATCTTCACCAAACAGAACTATGTCATCTGCGTATTCTAAGTCGATAAGTGGACCTCCTGGAAGGAGATCAATACCCGAGAACTCAGTCGACAAGAACGTTATTTCCATCAGTAGATCTATGATGAAGTTAAACAAAAAGGGGGAAAGTGGACATCCTTGACGGACACCACTTGAGGTTGCAAAACTAGATGACAGTCCGCCATAAGCTCTCACTCGACTAGTAGTGTTCGAGTAAAGAGCCTTTACAAGGTTTATGTACTTCTGGGGTACGCCTTTCAATGACAGACACTGCCACAGAATCTCGCGGTCTACCGAGTCAAATGCTGCTTTCAAGTCAAGAAAGACCACCATCGTCGGACGCCGATAAGTATGCCTGTGTTCTAGAACCTGACGAATGGTGAATATGTGGTCGATGCAGCCACGACCAGGTCTGAAGCCAGCTTGATTTTCTCGTGTTTGCAGTTCACGAGTCTTAGTTAGGCGTCTGATTATTATTGAGGCCAGTATTTTAGATATTATATTAGTTAAACTAATCCCTCTGTGGTTGTCACAGGATGATTTTGACCCTTTCTTATATATTGGGACGATAAGTGATTGCGACCAGTCAGATGGAATAACGTCTAACTCCCAGATCTTAGCTAAAATATTAGTCAACCTAACCGCTAAAATTGGACCACCATCCTTAAAGTCTTCTGGAGCCAGTCCATCTGGACCAGCAGCCCTTCCTCGTTTCAGATTATCTATAGCCTTTTGAACTACAGCAAAAGTTGGGGGACCTACTTCAATGTTCCATTCACAGTCTCGGAATGGAGGGTAGTTGTAGAATAGCTGAAGGCCAGCTGAACTGTTCTCTGAAATGTTCAGCCCATCGTTCTAAACGCCTGGACTGGGAGCAGATGAGTGTATCGTCTTTTTCCAATATAATCTCACTTACACTTGACTTATTAGTTCCAGTTTATTTTATTAGTCTGTAAAGCTGTCTTGTGTTCCCTATAGTCGCCGCCATTTCCATCTCTTTTGCTTTCGTTGCCCACCGCTGCTCACGGTCGTTTCTTAGACTTTTTCTTAACCTGGATCTGATTTGTTGTCGCTCTTCATCATGTTCGGAACCTGATGGGACGTGTTTGCGAGAATCCATCAGTGTGATAGACTTTGAAGAAATCCACCGGTCCTTTGAAACTCTGTGGTTTAAGTTGCTAATAGATGTCACTGCTGCTTCCACAGCTGCTTGTATGTCTTTCCAAGCAACATCTGGGTCAGCCTCGTCTTCAGAACTACCTAAGTGTGACTTCAGTTGTTCCTGGAACCTATTTTTGGTTTTCTCGTTACTCAATTCAGTTCTAATTGGTCTTTTTAATGTGGCTTTTTTGCGTCCGGTGAGGCGCAAGCAGATGCGTGCCCGTATTAGGGCGTGGTCGGAGTCCAAGCAGGTACTCCAGAATGAGCGACAATCTTCTACCGACCCTCTCCAACGATGACTGATGGCAATATGGTCTATTTGAGTCCATCGTTGGTTTGGTGTAGGGGGTCGCCATGTTAGACGATGTCTCTCCTTATGCTTAAAATTTGTGTTTGCTAAAAATAAGCGATTGTCTGAGCACAGTTGCAGCAGACGATCACCATTATCTGTTCGCTGTGCCGGAATGCTAAAATATCCACCTAAATGCCTTTCTGTTTGGTTTAAGCTACCTATCTGAGCATTAAAGTCACCCCCTACGAGTACTATGTCTGAGCGTTTAGCTTTCTGAAGAAGTTCAGAAAGCTTTCTGTAAAATTCATCCTTCACTTCACACCAGTCAAAACAACGATGATTCAAATCATCTTGTCCCACCTATAACTATCAAGGTACAATGGGGGTTTAGAATCACTTCCAATGTGTGAAAGAAATTTATGTCAGGAAGTCCGATCCAAATCAAATGATAGCAGTTCCCCAAAAAAATTGGAGAAAAAATGTTTACTAATTGTTATAATCTCTTTCTTACGGTTATGACCCAGCTATTCCTATTGCTTAGTATTCTTGGAAACCGATTCACTCGACAAGACCCCGAATCAGAACACGGTTGAACAAGGAAAGAGGTTATATTCCAAATAACAAGGTTAGATGGAAGCAAGATGCGAGCCAGAAGCACAATAGGGAGAACGTCAGTATATTTATAGTTTTTACATAAGAAGATTCCAGAGTATTCTCCAACAATCGACTAGTGCACTAAAGCAATCATGCATTGAGCGTGCTCTAATCCAGTCTATGTCCCGCTAACACCTCCCCTTTGAGCAGATTCGTAGGATCTGGTGCTAGGGTCCAACTGCAACCGAGTGACTGGCCTGTGCTTTCGATTAGTCCATCGTCTGGGCAATAGAGAAGTATCACTCTTTTCTTGCATAGAAACTGACGTGTCTATTCCCGGCGTTTTGATTTCGAAGGTGTCTAGCAGAACATCCAGAGGTAATCGATATTGAATTTTGTTGCTGGCTATCGAAGTTGCTTTCAATTGACGTACCCAAACTTCCGAGCCAACTGACACCTCGTAAACCACACTCCCCTTCTTTTTCAAGATCCGACCAGCTGTCCATGTAGGATGTTTCCCACGATAGTCCATAGCAAGTACTTTTTGTCCCACCGTGAACAATCGTCTTTGTGCCCCATGATGTCGGTTGAACTGATTCTCCATCGATAGGTTTCTTTGGGGTTCAATAGCTGGCGTAGGACGGATGACATCGAAATGTGTTCGTATCTTTCTGCCAAGTAGAGCTTCTGCTGGAGAGACCCCGTTAATCGTCTGAGGGTTCGGTGTAGAGCGATAAATAAACAGGAACCTCTCTAAGATATCTTCAGTGGTCCCTTCCCCTTTAGATTTTTTTAGAGCATTTTTAAATGTACTCACAAAGCGTTCCACTTGGCCATTTGACTGGGGATGGAATGGAGGTGTTCGGAGGTGCTGGATTCCGTTCTGCCGACAGAATTGTGAGAAGATTTCGGACGTAAACTGTGTTCCGTTGTCACTAACTATCGATTCTGGGATTCCGAAACGACTGAATAGTTGACGTAGTTTACTGACTGTGCAGCTTGCAGTCGGGTGTTCCATGAGAAAAATTTCTGGCCACTTGCTATATGCATCAACCACCAAAAGGTAAGTTTGTCCATGAAGTGGACCAGCAAAGTCCAAATGTATACGCTGCCACGGTAACTGTGGTATTGGCCATGATTGCAGCTCTGCTTTTCGTGGAGCTTTTGCTGCTAATGCACATTTGGTACACGAACGGGATAGCTGCTCCAGTTGGGTGTCTAAATGCGGCCAGTATACATAACTTCGTGCTAGTGCTTTCATGCGATTTATTCCAGGATGTCCTGCATGCAACTGTTCAAGCACTGCTGGTTGTAGCTTCTTGGGGATTATGACACGTTCGGCAAACAGCAGACAGTCATCGATGATTGAAAGAGAGAGTCTTCGCTGGTAAAACTGTTGAAGCTCTGTGGAACTGATTTTCGAGGGCCACCCTTCTAGGTGGAACTTTCTAACTTCTTGTAGTGTTGGGTCTCGAAGCGTTTCTTCCCTGACTTCATCTGACGACACTTGAGTGTTTCGAATGGCATCTGCCACTATACCTCATATTTCTGGGTCTACTGCTGTGGAGGCAATGATTATATCCTCTGGTCCAGGATGTTGAACTCCAATTAATCGGGAGAGAGCGTCAGCTTGACCGATAGTATTTGTCGACTGATACTTGATATTAAAATCATAACTCAGGAGCATTGTCGCCCAGCGCTGTAATCTATTAGCCGTATAGACAGGGATTCCTTTCTTAGAACCAAAGATTGCAATCAAAGGTTTGTGATCTGTCAGTAGAGTAAATGTACGACCATAGAGCATTTTATGAAATCTTTTGACAGCGAAAATGATTGCAAGAGCTTCCTTTTCAATTTGGCTGTAGTTTCGCTCGGCTGGAGTAAGTGATCTAGCAGCATGGGCAATTGTCTTTTCTGATTTATCCGGAAACACGTGAGATATCACTGCTCCAACTCCATGACTAGAGGCATCAGATGCAACAACAATTTCCAAGCTGGGATCGAAGTGCGTCAAAAGAATCTTTGAGCTGAGCATTGATTTGACTTTGTCAAAAGATGCTTGACATTCTGCTGACCACTGCCAAGGTTTATCTTTTGATAGTAATTCATTTAGGGGACCTCTCACTCGATGCATTTCAGGCAACAATGTGCTGTAATGACTGATTAACCCCAAGAAGGATCTTAATGAAGAAACATCAGTTGGTGCAGGCATCTTCTGAATGGCTTCGATGTTGGTAGGGTCTGGTCGGCGACCGTTCTTATCTAAGATAAAACCAAGGTATTTGATCGAATGCATGAAGAAGATGCATTTTTCCTCACGTAGTTGGAAACCATACTCCAACACTCGGTTAAGGACTTGGTGTAGTCGATCAGAAAGTTCACTGTCAGTTGAACCCATAACTATGATATCATCGAGATAAGCTGCTGTACCAGGTATACCTGTTAGCATCGTATCCATTATTTGCTGAAAGATGGCGGGTGCGCTCTTGATGCCAAATGGTAGACGGGTGTATTGAAATAACCCTCGATGAGTGTTAATGGTCAGAAGCTCTCTACTGTCTTCATCTACTTCCACTTGGAGATAAGCATAGGAGAAGTCTATTTTCGCGAAGCATGTACCACCATTAAGCTTGGCAAACAGGTCTTCAGGAACTGGTAATGGATATTGATATACATCTAATGCAGCATTTAAACCGGTCGAGAAATCGGCACATATGCGTATAGTCCCATTGGCCTTCTTAATCACTACGATCGGTGCGGCCCATGCAGAGTAGTTAACTGGTCGGATTACACCAGCCTGTTGCAAGCGATTAAGTTCCTGGTCGACTAGCTCAAGAGCAGCATATAGTACAGGACGTCTCGGGCGAAAAATAGGTATAGCATCTGGTTTCACTGGTAAGTGCGCTTTCATCTTGGTACAGTGGCCAAGGCTATTCTGAAAAACAGAGGCAAACTTTCTTTTCAGTTTTTCTAGTAACGTTTCACCTATCTTCTTTGGAAGTACTGGGGTGTCCAATGATGAACACGATACGTTACAGACACTGTTAATTGGTATATCCATTATTCCAAGTTTGTCTAACATATCTAGACCAAGAAGATCGAGGTTCGGCCGTTCTGTTAGGTAACATATTCCTGTACAGTTAGTTCCATTGAAGGAAAATTCACACTGTGATTCACCAACTAGTTTTAGCACACCACCTGATGCGTTTTTAGCCGTTTTCTTAGATGGTTTCATTGGCGGTTTACCCAGCAAGTTATACGTTTCTCTAGACACTAACGTGATATCTGATGCCGTGTCAATTTGGAGACGAGCTGATATGCCGTTTATCTGGATGGTAACATACTTTCTCCGAATGTCATAGTTTGATTTAAAGGCAGCTACCAGAGAAAGAGATTTTGACTCGGCTGATTTCACAAGTCGAGGACGTTTATGCTTTTTCTTAGGCTGAGACGTACGCTTCGGTGGACAATGACCTTCTTTATGTCCACGTTTGTTGCACGCCTGACATTTATGCTTCTTGAATGGACAGAATCGTGCATAATGCCAATCACCACATAACCAGCATGCAGTCCTTGGTTTGTTACGAGTTGTTACCGGCTTCTGAACTTTTAACCTAGTAATAGTATTTACACTACCGCAGGTTAAATTAGGATTTACCTGTTCAATCAACTGGTTGTCGTGTCTGATGCTTTGTAGACGTTTACACTCATCTGTCAATGTTCTGAGTGTGACGTTTGGGTCTTGATCCAGCCGAGCTAAAAGTCTAGTCCTGACCTCAGCATCTTGTGATGACTGAAGAGCTTTGATGAATATTAAGCATTTAAATTGGTCATCAGTCAACGAGTGTAACTTGAAACGTTCACATTCTCTGTTGACGATGTCTGCTAGAACACCATATTCATCAGCTTCGCGTTTCACCAAATTTAGACATCGATATCGAATACTAAACAACGAGGATGACTCGCCGAATATCTCTGACAACTGAAATACCGTCTCCTCGAAACTGAGCTCTCGAGGTAACTTTGGCAATATATGGTCAGCAAAACGTGCATGTTCATTGCTTCCCAACTTACGTACCAACAATCGGGTCTTCCACGCATCGTCTTGGTTACAGAATTCTGTTCTAAATGTATCTTCCCAACGTTTGAACCACGTGAGGAAAGTATTTCCAATTTCGGGATCATAGATGAATTCTGGGATGCTGCTAGCAACTGCATCACAAGACGTACTTGAAATAGCATGTGAACTCGAGCTGTGGATACTGAGCTGTTGAGTCAGAGTCTCCAACAACCGCATTTGTGCATCAAGTTGTGCTTGCTGTTGTTGTAGTATTCGGTTAAGCTGGTCATCTGAGATGTGCATCTAAAATTTGTTTTCCTTTTTTCCCGTCGCCACTGTTATAATCTCTTTCTTACGGTTATGACCCAGCTATTCCTATTGCTTAGTATTCTTGGAAACCGATTCACTCGACAAGACCCCGAATCAGAACACGGTTGAACAAGGAAAGAGGTTATATTCCAAATAACAAGGTTAGATGGAAGCAAGATGCGAGCCAGAAGCACAATAGGGAGAACGTCAGTATATTTATAGTTTTTACATAAGAAGATTCCAGAGTATTCTCCAACAATCGACTAGTGCACCAAAGCAATCATGCATTGAGCGTGCTCTAATCCAGTCTATGTCCCGCTAACACTAATATACCCAATTTAGTGAACATACACATATGAAAAACCAAACGACAAACAGTCCTCAAAGATCTTACGAGAACGAACCTTATGTAAGCCAGGACTGTCGCCCGGTAATTGATGGAATTATAATCCTGCTATAGGTCTCATTGAATAAAACTTGAGACAAAAGCTTGGAGTGATCATTTAGCAAAACAGCATGTTCTAATTTAATAACAGTATTATTATTTTGTACAGTTCAAGAACCCAAGAATGAAGACACTGAATTTGTGACGTATATAAGTACTATAACTCATTTGCCAAGTAGATTGTTTATGCGCTCAGTTCTGAGTGATATTATTTATGTGAGGGCCGCGATACTAGGTGCCTGCCCAAACCGAAGTAGAGGCCTCGTTAACCATTAATCCGAAAAACCTTTAAATATAGTGACGTAAATAACCGACAATATGTACAAGATTTAAAAAAATGGATTTAATTTTACATTATTAAATTCTAGACAAAAAATAGTAGAAATTAAGTATGGAACAACTGTCTTGTTCAGCTCTGGAACTTTCTCGAGTCACAATTTATCAGAACCTGGCGAGATCGGTCCTGAAACAATCTAAATCCACAGTAAGAAATTATTTAATCAATCGGTCACATTCCCATCTTCAAGTAGGGACGAATTTCAGATTCTAACAAAATACTTGTACAGCATACCAACATTATAATATCAATAATGACCAATAGAAAGGTTGGATTCTAGCACTGAAATTAACATTAGAGTTGAGTTGATAACCGAAAAATACCCTCAACTAAATTTACACCGCTATTTTTGGCAAAGAACCAATTCCTCTAAACAAACACATTTTTGTAGTGGCTGCTAGTATATTACTCAAGACCCACTTGTCAATCAAACAGTCAATTAAGTTAGTCACCAGTACTTTTAAAGTTTCAAGGTGTCTTACGTACTGACCTTATCTGCTTTACTGTTATTGCTGGATAGTAGTCAACCTAGATATGTCGACAAATGCCGGTCTATTGAGAATTCCACGACCAGCTACCAGCATTATTCGGGTTTTTTATTATTTATCTATTTGAACACATAAATATTGGTACAAGAGGGCACTAAATATATATACGCCACACAATCGGGTTATTCCATGACATTCTAACATACTTTGAAACAAACCATCACTTTCACTTGGAGGACGTTTTTTGTGATGAATCAATCAGCTAGTAAGGTTGAGGTAATACGATGGCTTATTTAAATCATTTCAGAATGTTCTGGTATCCGGTTAATGAATTTCATGAAGGAAATGGGACCGAATATATAATTGAAATTATATGTAATGTGGTCTGATAAGCGTAGAACTTGATTGCAACATAGCAATATCAATCTAAAAGCAAAACAATACAGGGTGGATTGAAATATCCTCTGGGTTGATTAAGAGCTATGGAACAACTGCGTGAATACTCAGTACTAGGAATTAAGTGAAGCAAATTAAAACCATCGTTAAATTTATAAAATCTCCCGGTTTAAGCCGTTTAGGCGTACTACAGTGTTTTGGTACGCCAAAAAATTGATTATATATGATTAAAAAAAATAAACAATACTTTACAGTATAGATAAAAACAAACAACACTCACACAAAATCTTATTCACGCTATTTGATTCCACTTCGCGACAAGCTAGAATACGGCAAAAAGTTTCTATAACAGCTGGTGTAGACAGCATATTGGAATTTGGAAGGACTGAGAATTTTTGTAGGAAGAAGTGTAAGACTCTGAAAACAGAATGGAAGAGAAAAAGTAAATACTTATTGATTACATCATAGTTCATGAAGCTTGTTTAAAAAGACGTAGCTGAAGCAGAAATTTTAGGTGAAAAGGGATCGATTTAATTTACATTTTATTCAGTTTCCAAGAAAAAAAAGCAAACATAATTTTTAATAGCGCTTTCCTTGATGAATGTCGGTTTTACTGGCTGAAGTAAATATGGTCAAATTCGAAACAACTGAAAAACGTGTCCATACATTAAAGCTAATGCGAATAGTGCTGGACTGGATCAAGATCAAGAACAAGAATTAACATTGTACTTACAGCATTCTTACATGAACAGACATTGTGCGCATAAGATGGTGAGACAAAGGTTGTAGACGACCATAGGCAGATAGGTTGTATGGAAAATCAATTTTTCCATTTTTTATTAATCGTGACCATAAAACTCCATGTTCCAGTTTCTGATTATCCTTTGCAGTTTCATTTGTCCAGAATGTGTCTATCAACCTTTGTATTAATTGACTAACTTCATTGTCTGTACTAACTAGAAACAAGAAATAGGTGTCGATTAGTAAATTACCATATATATCAAATTTAATAAATCATTAGCGACAAATGATTTTTCACTTACTAGTCACAACTTAAGAGATAAGGAAACATTATGCACAGATATAGTTACAAAAGAATTTAAATTGATGAATTCACTTACAAGCATTTAGTACAACGAAAAGTTGGCTCCATGTCAACTTTGAAAGTAGATGAACAGAACTATTAGATATTTGAGTAGAACTGACAGATTGTACTAGTGCTTGCATACGACGTGATATACGGGATTCTATCGGTCTAAGTGCTGGTGGCATAACACGTGGCAGATGATCTTGGCCAAGTCGACTTTTACGTAAAACATGTTGCCAAAGGCAAACAGGTGCTGTAGCCAAATGCAAAAGTCGACCCTGGCGTTTCCAGCAAGCTGTAGAGGAGCGGAAGTGGGGAGGAAGTAAACCTGATACAAAATAAATAAAAATCCATGATGATATGACAAGTAAACCACAATTAATATTGTCTGTTTAAATATGTGAAGTATGTATTAAGACCTTATTGTAACATAGATGATAAGTGTATACGGTATCTAGAGAACAGTGTGATATGAAATTAGTCTAATACTAATTGTTTGTAGCGGTGTTTTAAAAATGATGTTATTCTAGCTTATTTTTATTCAATACTGACTTTCTGGTAAAAATCTTACAACAAAAAATAAACCACATGAGAACTGAAGTCCTATATTTCAACAATATGGATTAAATGATTTCATTTGGAGGTAAACACTTAGACCACCGCTCCATATTAACTCAAAAAAGGATTTCCTGATGTGCACTTACATTGCCATTCAGGTAGGAAAATGTGCATGAGGGCAATAATAGCGGGACTTTCCCACTGAATACTCCTGAATGGATGGCAAATGACATATTAACAAGTCATCCTCACAATCTTCCAGTTTTTATATTTTGACGAAGTGGCTTGACATGGTCAGATAGCACCATAGATAATAGAGAAACCAAGATATGGTTTACGACATTAAAAGACTCAGTCCTTCATGAATCTGTATGAGAAATAACACATTCAGCTTTTATTTTGTTACTATATTTAAACAAAAGTGCAAGGAACGACCTTGAGCAGTGGTGAACAACGAAAGCAAAAGAGACGGGAAAAGGCAGAGGCTGTAGGTAACACCTGAAAGCTCTTCACATTAATGAAAGATAGAAAAGAAGTCAAGTGAAAATGATACGATCTCGGAAAAAGACTACATTCATATATGATCTCAGTCCAGACGTTTCGAACGGTGGGCAGAACATTTTAAGGAGCAGTTTAACTGGTCTTCAGGTATTGTACAACTACCCACCATTCCCAAACAGCCTGAAGAAAATATTAAAGTTAGCCGCCCCCCCGACTCTAATTGCAGTTCAGAAAGCTATAGCTAATCTAAAACAGGAAGAGCAGGTGGTCCAGATGCATTGGCTCCAGAGGTCTTTAAGGATGGTGGTCCGATTTTCGCGATTAGGTTGACTAATATTTTAGTTGGACGTAATCCCATCTGACTGGTCACAATCACTGATTGTCCCAATATATAAGAAGGGATCAAAATCATCCTGTGATAACCATAGAGACATAAGTTTGACTAATATAGCATCCAAAATACTAACCTCAATAATTATCGGACGCCTAACGAAGACTTGTGAACTGCAAGCACGAGAAAATCAAGCTGGCTTCAGACCTGGTCTTAGCTGCATCGACCACATATTCACCATTCGTCAGGTTCTAGAACACAGTCATACGTATCGGCGTCCGACGATGGTGATCTTTCTTGACTTGAAAGCAGCATTTGACTCTGTAGACCACGAGATTCTGTGGCAGTGTCTGTCATTGGAAGGTGTACCTGAGAAGTACATAAACCTTGTGAAGGCTTTTTACTCGAACACTACTAGTGGAGTTAGAGCTTATGGCGAACCTCAAGTGATCTCCGTCAAGGTTGTCCACTTTCTTCATTTTTGTTTAACTTTATCATAAACCTACTGATGGAAATAACTCTCTTGTCGACTCAATTTTCGGGCATTCATCACCTACCAGAATATTCACTTATCGACTTAGAATACGCAGATGATATAGTCCTGTTTGGTGAAGACGGTGATAAAATGCATAGTCTTCTGGTAGCACTAAGCAACAATGCCAGAATATTTGGAATGCCCTTCTCTCCATCTAAATGCAAGTTGTTGCTTCAGGACTGGCCTGGGTCAACACTTAAACTAAGGATTGGGAGTGAAGTAGTCGAACGCCTTGACAACTTCACTTATTAATTATTTTGGAAGTCTGATCAACCATCTGTGCACCGACTCAGAAGGCTCATTTGGCTATTGACAACTTACATCACCTATGGCGAAGGCGAGATATCCGTCTATCAATAAAAGGACGAGTATACTGCTCTGCAGTTCGTTCTGCTCTACTTTGCGGTTGCGAATCGTGACCATTAAGAGTAGAAGATACTCGTAAGCTACTAGTATTTGACCACAGATACCCTAGAAATATTGCTCGCGTCTGCTGGAATCACTGGGTAAGTAATAGTGAGTTTAGACGCAGGGTATTAGGGAATGATGGCAGATTAGTTGATAACGCAAATCTTTATCGACTGAGATGGTTGGGTCACGTGTTACGTGTGCCTGAACACCGTTTACCACGACGCGCAATGCTGACTAGTGTTGAGGATGGTTGGAAGGAAGTGGGGGGTGGCCAAACTAAAACATTGCACCAGTCCTTGAAGTCAATAACTTTTAGTCTGAACCATATTGGTAGATGTAGACTACTTGGTTGGAGTCCGTGTGACTATCGTAACCAATGGTAGGACTCTTTATGACATGGCTCAGAATCGATCACAATGGCGTAAGTGTATACACTCTCTTTCCTCCCTTAAATCATGAGATTAAAATTGCTGTATATTTTTCTTTCTACCAACTAATTCTTTTTTCCTGTACTATATTTTTCTATGCAATCTTTCTTTTATATATTACCATCATTGAATTAACTACTTCTATGAATTCGGTGTTCATCTTGTTGTACTAATGAGGTATGGCAACTTGGACCGATGCACATATGTGCCTAGTCCTACGTTGTAGCTGACTGACTAGTGTCATCCCCTAATGCAAACCACCTTCATTAACCTCTTAATCGAACAAGGGTTGATATTAACTATGGATACACCAACAGTTTTATCATAGTGAGTACAGTTATTACGCGTTCACACGTACATAATAATAAATCCAAGATCACAAAATCCACGTGGTCGAAGACACATAAATTACGGACGAATTCGGAGCATCGCGACCGTAACTTCTTTAACTGAAAGGATTTTTTCTGGTTGTACTGTTCTTTATCCCCATTATTATTATTATTTCACTACCATACACTAATTTGTGATTGTTATTGTTTCTTTTTTTGTTCGCCAAAGGAGTTAGGAACCACTGAGTGAATACACATATTTACTAATGTTTACAAACAGACAACGTGCAACCCAGTAGAGATGTGTCCACATTTCACAGTATACAAACGTGAAACCGTGATATAAAATAGACAAAACAAATAACATAAGATACACATGGGAGAGGATAAAGCTCCGAACGAAATGTAATAAATGCTATGCTAACCCAATTTGTACACCAAAAGGCTGACGATAGGCCGATAGTTAAATGACTAGATACTTGCGACAAATACAATACCTAGTTGTACGACCACGAATGAACACAGGACAGATGGCTAAGTGATACTCAAGCACACTGGCATACAGACAGTTTGTGATAGATAGCCTTTGACTGAATGCACAAATTTTGTATCATAGAGTTAAAAAGAGATTTGAACAAATTTGATCTAATAAGGCAATTGATAATTCCAAGATAAGTAATAAGCATGCTTAACTATGCAATCTTTCTTTTATATATTACCATCATTGAATTAACTACTTCTATGAATTCGGTGTTCACCTTGTTGTACTGATGAGGTATGGCAACTTGGACAGATGCATATATGTGCCTAGTCCTACGTTGTAGCTGACTGACTGACTGACTGTATTTGTAAGTAATTTGGGCTACCAAATATCCAGAGCAATCCTACACGGATCGTATGTGGTGCAAGGCTAGATAGACATGTTATTGCATGACACATGGTAAGTGAGAAATGAAAGTTTAAACAGGTTTACTGGAAGTGAATCAAAAACCTGGCCAAAATCACTGCACGCATTCGTTTGCACCAGTCTAGTTATATTTATGCGTGACTTTTGCATATGTTTAGTCTGCCTTTGTAAAATAAAACTTCCTATGCTTTTATTGTCCCCTTACTCTCCTTAATTGCTTAGACAAAGCATTAGGATATATGGATTATATGTTGAATAAGACCGGGGAAGATAACTTTATTTTACACTTTTAAGTCTACATTCGTTTCCATTTCGAAGCTTTTCACAATCAAGTTCGGGTTTATTTACATTTATTTTCGGTAACTTAATAGTTACTCCCTAAAGCCATGCACTACCGACTGACTCAGACATTCTGAAGCCAAGCGTGATCCCAAGTATTCGACACTAAGCATCCTGATGTAGATCGGAAAAACGATGTTCTATGTGTATATTGTGCTTCAGAAATCAGAAGAGTTCTTCAGTTTTGATTCAAAGAGTGTATCCAACGCATGATTCACTGACTATAGTTAGCAACATTGGAACCAGATTATTCAAGAGTGTTATAATCGATGTTAGACCTGAAACTAAACCATCCCATAAGATATTTATTAACATTTATTTTGTGTAAAGTAGGTAACTAGTAAATATAAGGGTAAATTTTCATCACTTTATTTAGGCATCTACAAATCAGAACCTAGATGTAATCAGCCCCAAAATGCCCTGGTATGGCCGAGAGTGGGGAGAGTCCGCTCTCCCTCTCGAAATGCTCTCACATGGCCACGTATATACAGCCTCTGCCAGGGAAGTCCTACTCACTGCCTTCTCGTGACGGGGATGTTGTTTACGAAAATTAGAGGACGAAAAGCGAATGTCCGGCACTTTAACCGGATCCCAAATCAATGGTGCACATGGGCTCCAGTATCCTGCGGGAACAAATGACGTATGAACCAACCGTTGGTCACCGGCTACCATGGGACTGCATCTCCTCACGATGCTCCACTGCCTTGTGGGTCAGACCTTTAGGTCAAAGGCTCGGGGTGTGGCCCTCTAAGAAAACCACCTGCTTCGGTTTGGGCACCCGGACAGTATCACAGCCCTCATACATATCAAATGAGATCTGTGTGGCGCATATGTATTTGGCACCTCCATGTATCAATATCTATGCGTTAAAATAAATAAGATGTAGCCAACGGCTAATTTTATAACCAACTGAATGACTATTTTAACCTGAAACATTCGACGGATATCATGGAGTTGACTAGAAGTCCAATAGTAAAACTCAGATTCTTATTCAATGATGAGATACAATGATCAATGACGACAAATCAATCACAGGTAGAAGTATCTATATTAAAAGCTGGGTCTAAAATATTAACCAGTGTTTTACTGTAGACAGTGACAGAAACATCTGAAAAACTGATGAGCTGGTTATACTTTATTCATTTACCAGATACATTATGTCTGTCTTCTGTTTAGTGCTATCAGGCATTTTTCTCTTCATTTAAAGGTGATTCACTGGATAAAAATATAGTTTACGTTTGTTTGTTAAAAGATATCTCTCAGAATTTGCGTGCTTAAGTTTAGCGCTGATACAGTAAAATCGCAACAGACAGACCGAATGAAAGATCGAGATCACGAAAATATCACCTATATTACTCTACATTGTTTTTAGATCACGTACCTACTTGTTGAAGTAAAATAATCTTTACATATAACCTGAAGGTGCAAATTTAACAATTTTAAATGATATTAACTTTTACATCGTTCGAACAGAGATCATTGAGCAACAGAACAAATATTACAAATACTCCTCTTCAGTCTTCGAGATCTTTTAAAGTTCTTATTGATAAGTAAGCTCATCTCAACTATGATCCTGTTCAGAAAACCATTTTACAACACCTAGCCAACGACAACTTAGGATTCGATTCTAGGACCCGAAAAACGTGAATACTGATAAGTTAACAAGTGAGGCTAAATGAAGTGGAAGTAAGACAACTCGGCTCTGAAAGCAAATAAGGGTCCAAATGGTAAGTTTGAACAACATTTTTGTGGGGTTGTTAGACCTAATACGTATCTGCACAAATCGAAGTGAATCTGGAATCAAATTACGAACGAAACTCTTAAAGTCAAAAGCCACAACCGTGAAATAAATTTCCAGAAATGACTAGCTACAACCAACTGAATGTTTAGTAGGTGGCGCGAAGACACCCAAATTCTGCTGTATAATTTGACATTATGGCAGTACGAAAAGGATCATCGCCATTGTGAAAGAGATTTCGTAAAACCAGGAACGATACTGAATAAACTAACATCTTGTCCGCCATTAACGGGAGCAAAAACACCAGGATACGGCATAATGGACGAGAGAAAATGATAAGTTAAACAACTGCTGAATGGTCTGCATAAAAATCGTTCTGGACACTCATATTACGGTTGAAATGTGCCTGATTTACTGTTAGTCTCAATAAGAAGAGAAAAAGGACACATAATCAGGTCGGTCATGGATGTCATCAAAGCATCGCTCGTGTATTTTGGACCAATTCAGGTGCACTTACTCTCTATCCTCTCTTAGAACCTGAGTCCTGAAATCCCCTTGTGTCCTTTTTTATACATATTTTTTCTTAATATCACTGATTCTGTCACTAGTTCTACTCTGATATTTATCTTGGTTATTTTACCTCGCTGTGGTAATGAGGTAAGACGACTTGAACCAACAGACATATTGTCAGGTTTTACGTTGCACACGACTAAGTGACTAGGGTCAACTACACAATTTCTTTTCAAATCATACCTTCTGAATCCCAATAAGCAGGAAACCTAGGTTTATAACTTTTTGTTGGCTATCTCCAACCAATCAATATTACCATATGGTGCACGCAAGATCGATCCATTTAAGCTAGTGACATCTAAACCTAGTAACAGTACCAGAAAATAAATCACTTATTTTTTAGAAAAAAATCGCCAAAATGAGTTTATATTAGCTGTGGATTATCGTGAGATTTCTCAGGCTAAAAGAGTTATCAGGAAAGGTATATAGCTATTCACTAAAAACAGCTTACTCTCGGTTTCATTCTGAATACATTCGTTGTCCGAATCCTCAGCAGAAGTGGAGCTTTGTTCCTGTACTTCATTTTCATTATCTTTATGGGTAACAAGTTCACGATTGAGATCAGAGCTATCGATATCCATCTTTTTGGAGATATGAAATTTAGAAACACTAAACTTAGTATTTTCTGTTGTACTGCTTAGTTCTTTGCCTAAGATGTTTTTGGGCAGAACTCCATCTTTTTGTGTTAAACTAATCTCATTATCATTTGACTGACCAGTGGAATCCTTCCTACTACAACATGGTATAGGGAGATCGATAGCTCGGTCAGGATCTTCAGCTTCAGGGAACAAAATATCGAAAAGCCGGAGGCAAGGGACAAAATCTGTTAACTAAAATACAAAATTTGCAGGTTTATAATCATAATACATAAATCATGTGTATAAATAAGGTTTGAACATGGATTAATCATCTAAGCCTTAATTTATATACGTTAACCAAACATTGGGTTTTATTCTTCAAAATTCCATGAAATTTCCGGTCAATATGTAAACTCTACTACGGATAATATACAGGTAAACAATAGTGAGGACTAAATAACAAGGTGAAGTCTCATCTATCAGACTAATGACAGGGAGTGAAGTAATTGAAAGTGTCGATCGCTTCACTTATTTTGGAAGTCTCATCAGCCCTTGTGGTTTGGTGTGTGACGAAATCTCACCACGGATACAGAAGGCTCGACTAGCTTTTGCCAACTTGCGTCATTTATGGCGTAGGCGAGATATCTGACCAAAGGACAGGTTTACTGCTCAGCAGTTCATTCCATCCTACTTTATGGCAGTGAAACATGGCCGGTAAGAGTAGAGGATATTCGTAGGTTACTAGTATTTGATCATAGGTGTCTTCGAAACATTGCTCGTATATCCTGGGACCATTGAGTAAGTAACGCAATTGTTAGGAGACGGTTACTAGGTAAGGATGGCAAATCAATTGATGAAGTAGTGAGACTTCATCGGACATGTGTTACGTATGCCCAACCAGAGACGGGCAATTTTTAATGATGTAGGAGTAGGTTGGAAGGAAGCTGGGAGCGGCCAGACCAAAACATGGCACAAATCTATAAAGTCACTGACAAGTGAACTGAGCCATGCTGGTAGGTGCAGATTACCTAGTTTTGGACTGCGAGATGATAGAAACCGATGGTTAGAGACCCTGAATGACATGGCTCAAAGTCGTTTGCAATGGCACAGGTGCATCCACTGTTTGTGTTCTCTCAAATTCTAATCTTCTGAATTCTTCATGTCCCTTTTATCTCTTTCCAAATTTATTTCACTGAATTATACTTTTTGAATAACATCTTCAAATCCTAATGTTTTCGATTACTGCTTATACTTTTACTACCTTTACCACTACGGGATTTGAATCGACCACTGCATTTCTGTGCTAATGTGATATGACAACTCTAACTGATGTACGTACGTACGAAGTTCTACGTTGTTACTGATTGACTGACTGACTATCAAACTAGGGAGGAATAGTGAGCTTGATTAACTATTAATTAATAAATCGTCCTTTAAAAAAAACACTAGGTAGCAACTTAGAAAAAGATTCAAGGTGTCAAAGGTTTAACGAACTACAAACTGATTAAATTAATTTCTAGACAAACTTCAAAACTTTTATATCATACACACAGGGTAAACTGGAGTTGTTTTCATTTGAAAACTAAACCATAAAACACGAAAGTCTCGTTAGAGTTGACCATATGCTGTCACCTTTGATTTGTCTATGAACTACTACCAGTATTTTTAAAAACCTTAGTCAGTCATAGTAAGCAGGGAAGGAATAAATAATATCTAACTCCAGCTTGAACTTTAACGACTTTAAATAGCTGAAAGTAGGCATCAGTATATCTGTGTATAAAAATTCCTTACTTGTGAAGAAAGCACTAAATATATATTACAGCAAGATTGAGACTCTGGATACAACAGCAACTGCTTCTAGTTTTAGTACTGATAACTTGGTATTTTTAGTATAATTGAACACAAATAATCTCTGTCTCTCCAAGTAAAATTTACCCAGGTCCTGATATTAATTTGGATAATACAGTATTGAATAGTATACTAAAAGGAACTGGAGTAGAGTGCTGTACGTAATACACTTTTAACGTGTGATTCTGTAAATGGGAATTCATTAGTTTATGTAGTGGATCAAAGTATTTGAGTGTTTCCGTGAACCAAGAAACCCACTAACTACACACATTGATGACCTATACATTTTACTCATGTGAAACTATGTACGGTTCGAAAATCACAATCTAAGACAAATTATTTCTTAAGCTTAGTTAAATGAAATACATTAAGCAAACGGTTTCCTGCTAATTAATCAAACCAGAAAAAATGAAATCTACCAACCATATTTTTTCCAATGAATCCTGAAGTAGCATTTAGCACGAACCACATTACATAATGACTTGATTTGGTCCACGTACGACCTTCCAGCTGTGAAACGGAAGAGAAAATATGCACGAAGACAACTTCAAATATTGTTAAAACAGTAAGATATTTGATTATATTAACAAGACAAATAACATTCTGTGCATTAATAATTGTGCCAAACTTTCATGTTAACGTCAACTAATCATACTCAGCAGAGAAATACGTTTACAAACAGCACAAAAACTAAAACTCGTGAATTGATTGTCCATACCACTCACTATATGTAGGGTAATAATAATAATAATAATAATAATAATAGTAATAATAATAATAATGCGCGACTCGTCAGGATCTTTGTAGCACAAGAGGAATCAAAACCCCGAGATTAAAGACTAACAGATGCCCGACTCATCAATCCTTCAATGTCACCTACATTTGTAAATGACATAAGAGGCTTGTTAGCTCCTCCTGATTCATTTCCCTGGATATAAACAATGAAACTTGTGGTTTACTGGAAATAACCTCCTAATAAGTATAGATATAGTATATTCAGACATTCAAGGGGTTAAATGTGATCCAGAATCATAGAAACAACGGTCGTGCTAAAGATTCTTGTTTTCAGTATAAAAAGAAAGTAAATTAAGATCTAACCATAAGCATTGTAAACTTGCCTTTATGTAAGCTTATCTCTCATTGATAGTGATTTTTGAGTCTGTGTCACTGATGCCTAGTCATAGCCTACCTCGAAGGACAATGACAGCTAAGATTAATAGAGCGGAAAGAGGTTGCGAGCTACCAAGAAGAGAATCTCTCCATGAAATTATTGACTGTTTGTCAGAGTCGTGTTGGTAGTTGCGAACTACTTGGTTGGGATCAATGTGGTAATCGTTATAGATAGATGTAAACTATAAACATAGAATCGATCACAGCGGAACAGATTCATTCACTCTTGTGCTAAGCATTGAAATTTAGTATTCTTTTATACGTTTTACTGCATGAGCACATACATTCTCCATGAAATATGTTCTCTACGTTTGGTATTCCTCACTAACATTGATATTACAATTAACTTAGATCCTTTGCTGTTCATTCTGATGATGTCACCTTGATGTCCTGTGCTATGATAACTTAGGGTGAAACACACTGATATCAGACTCTATATTGATTATAACAGTGACTTTACTACTCACATCAAGTTATAACTTCCCATTTTTATTCCTTAGAAATATAATTGCTTTATTTATTTATTTGAACACAAATATTGGTACAAGAAGGCACCAAATATATGTGCACCACACAGCAATGAAAATTGGAAGAGAAAAAAACAATAACGAACAGATTGGTGTAAGGTAGTGTAATACTACTAATAATAATGGGGAAAACGGAAAGGTACAATCGGAAGGAATCTTTTAGTTAAGGAAGAAACAACCATTTTTTTTATGAAAAAAGTAAAAGAAGGTTACAGCAGGATCGCCACTGGCTTCTATTCTGAGCCATGTCTAATAATATCTCAAGATACTGTGTTGCACAATCTGTAGGACCCCAACCAGCGTGTCTTGAAGGACCAACAGAACCCAGTCCTGTTCAGCTTTCTTTCATATCACAACACCATGTCATGCGCTTACCACCTCTCCACTTTTTCCAACCAAAACCAGCGTCGGCAAATAATGCACGACGTGGAATCCTCTGGGAAGACATTCGTAGAACATGTTCAAGCCACCGAAGTCGATGTTTTGAGATAGTGACACTAATTCAATTATCGTCGTCGTGCCCGAACATACGATGCCGAACCTCTGCATTACTAACATGGTGTTGCCACTGAATGTCAGCAATCCTTCTGAGACATCCTCAACTCGGAGAGACTAGGTTTCACAAGCATAGAGCAGAACTGCCCTCAACGACGCGTTGTAGATCAGACCTTTTACAGCCAGACTGACATCACGAAGGCGCCAAAGATGGCCCAGATTGGCACAAGCCGCTCTGGCTTTCACTATACGTGAATTGATCTCAGCACTCACGCTACCACTAGCACTTATGCAGCTACCTAGATACACAAACTTCTCGACTACTTCTATCTGATCACTACCCAGAGTGAGTGCAGGATCAGGGTCCTGTCGGTCCTGCAAAAGTACTTTGCACCCCGAGGGTGCAAAGCACATGCCATAACTACGGACACTGATTGCCAACTGATTAAGTGCGGATTGCATGGCTTGGGTATCATCGCACAGCAAGATAACATTATCCACATGCTCAAGGTTGAGAAGTCTTTCTTCAGGCAACAGATCCACACCACCATTACTTACATCCATCAGAGCTGTTTCCAGAACGTCATCGATGGCGAAGTTGGTGAGGGATGGTGAGATTGGGCAACCCTGATTAACTCTACTGCTTGAATGGAACAATGGAGAGATGTGGTTGTATTCCCTTACTCTGTCTGAGGTGTTAGTATATAAGGCTCTGGAGATGTCAATAAACTCTCTAGGCACGGTCTACTTCAACAGACAGTTCCAGAGAACAGTCCTGTCCAACGAATCAAAGACAGCCCTGAAGTCAAGAAACACTACAATTGTTGGCTTTTGTTAAATATGACGGTGTTCTAACATTTGGCGGAGGGTGAAGATATGGTCAATACATGCTCGACTAGAACGAAAACCAGCCTGTTCCTCGCGAGTCAATCATTCTCGGGTTTTGAACAACCTACGAAGTATGACGGAAGCCAATAGCTTGGACGCCATCGGAAGTAGACTTATCCCCCGATAGTTGTTACAGGAACGACGTGAACCCTTTTCAAAGATAGGTACAACTTCCGACTCGTTCCATGATGTTGGAACACTCTCTAACTCCCAAACCTTTGTTAGAAACTCAGTTCCTTAATTAGATGGTGGTCAGAGGTGAGTTATGTGGTCCGGGAGATTTGTGGTGTTTCGGGAGTTGGGGTTCTTTATGGACTTCCGTCTTATTATGTGGGTCAGTCATCATCAGCCATGGAGGGCAGGACAGTCCAACCATTGTCTCCGGAGCAGCCGGCCAATTGAAATGCCCATCATCCAAGACGACAACGGATGTTAGTGATTGGCATCCCGTCATCCTCACATATTGTTTCGCTCACACTAGACTTCTTTCTGCCAGTGGCTCGGGTGAGTTGGAAGAGCTTCCGGTAGTTACCAGATGCAGTTGCTGGTTCCAGCTGATTATCACGCTCCGACCACCAGACTTCCCGGTCCTGATACCAGCTTTGCCTGATTTCATTACGTAACAGCCTTCGTTTGTGGTCAAACTCACGGTCACCGGAGTAGACCGACAGGCTTCGATGAGTCGTAAGGAGCCTGAGCTTATATTCGGGACGTTTCGCGAAGCCGCAAGCGGCTTTACTCGCCATTTTCATGGCGTCATAAAGTTGCAACCAATGCTCATCTATACTTTTCGGTGGAATGGTAGCTAGCCTAGGAGCTAGCTCGATTCGATACTTACTAGCAACAGAAGTTGCAACCAACTTGCTGACACCAATTCTTTGGTGGCGATCACTTCGTTGGCAACTGAAAAGTAAGGTAAGATTGGCGCAGATCAGGACATCATCAGAGTCCAGGTAGGTACTCCAAAGGGAGCGGCAGTCTTGTACACAACCACGCCAGCGGTAGCTGATCGCGATGTGATCGATCTGAGTCCAGGCTTGGGATGCAGAGGGAGGACGCCAGGCAATGACTGTGCCGGAAGTTAGTGCTAGCCAGAAACAGGTTGCGGTCTGTGCACAGTTGCAGTAGACGGTCCCCGTTATGTCCTGCGACCAACAAGTCCCCATCGGCCACCTAAACGACTCTCTTTTGTGCCTAGACGCCCAACCTGAGCATTCAAGTCTCCGGCTAGTACTACAATATCTGTCGAACGCACTTTCTGGTAAAACTCATCCTTGATTGCATCCGGGCTGCAATCTGTCGGGACATAGGCGGACATGACGAAAAGACATCGTTTCTCACGCCGATTTCTTCTCACTTTGATGGAACTCTCTAATCTAACAGCACATAACCGACTGTTAATGGGGATCCAATCGATTAGTGCTGCCTCAGCTCTAGCGCTTAGTGTGACACCAACGCCAGCAAGACCAGACGAAGATGCCAGAGGGCCCCCAGATAAGCACACGTAAGACAAGCTTTTTGAAGCGACAGATCGAAAGTGAATTTTTAGTACTTCACCAGAGTCTTGAATACGGGTCTCGAATAGACAACAAACGTCGATATTAAGGTTTTCTAAAGACATAGCCAGCCTAATCTGTCGTCCGACCTGCATAAATGTGCGAACGTTGAAGGCAGCCGGTTTGAATGGTGCACGTGGTTTCAGAAAAACTGCTTCAGTATTCGTATTTGGTGGTAGCATACAATTTTCAACCAGGCAGTGACTCGTCATCATTGGTGACTCGAGAACGTTTAGATAGAACCGAGTTTCCAACATAGGCGAGCTACTGTATAATTCGAAAAATAGGGATACATAAAGTGGGAATAAAAGAGAGTGAATAAATGACGTAGTAAATAATAATAATAACAGTAATAATGGGAATCGTTTGATTGTTGATCGAAGCAAGACAAGTATTTTCCATAAATATCGACATTTCATCATATTTGTGTGTGGGCTTTGATACTGCCCGGGTGCCCAAACCGAAGCAGGTGGTTTTCTTAGAGGGCCACACCCCGAGCCTTTGACCTAAAGGTCTGACCCACAAGGCAGTGGAGCATCGTGAGGAGATGCAGTCCCATGGTAGCCGGTGACCAACGGTTGGTTCATACGTCATTTGTTCCCGCAGGATACCGGAGCCCATGTGCACCATTGATTTGGGATCCGGTTAAAGTGCCGGACATTCGCTTTTCGTCCTCTAATTTTCGTAAACAACATCCCCGTCACGAGAAGGCAGTGAGTAGGACTTCCCTGGCAGAGGCTGTATATACGTGGCCATGTGAGAGCATTTCGAGAGGGAGAGTGGACCCTCCCCACTCTCGGCCATACCAGGGCATTTGGGGGTTCATATATTGATGTTCCAGAGGTGTGGAATTCATCTTAAATAAAAGTGACGTTTTTTGAAGCTGACAAAGCAGATAGCTTTAAGTAAAACATTAAATACAATAAATTCATTTGATGATATTGTTTACTTGAATCTTTTCATTGATGTTTAGGACTGCAATTGATCAGTCTCTTATTGGCATATTTGCACAATATATCCTTTCTTTTCCAAGATTTTTGAAGCTGTTTTCGAATACCAACAAAAATCCGAACAACTAATGAGAGAATTGGTCAGATAGATGTACCTACATCCTAGTGTTTATGTTCATACCGGAATATGCCCAGACGCGTATCCTGAGTTGCACTGTTAACTGCAATCGAAGTTTGCTAAAACTTAGGACCAAATAGAAATACTGGAACATACGCATATGCCAAAAATGAATCGTCAATTACAGCCCTCACTGTCAACAACGAGAATATACAAACGCTTATAAATAATGGTGGAAGTAATATTAAGAATACTAATTTTCATTTTATTCGTGTTTAGTTTTAAAAAGCCAAGTTAATAATGGCCTAAGCGCAAAATAAAATACATATGTTTTTCACAAAAATTGCTTGGCCAAATCGAGATGCAAAGTTTTACAAAATTGTGCTTACTTTTGAATTAAGTTTGACAACAATTTCATTAAATCTAACCGTGCTGTTCAGCATGAAGGTAATCATAACACTTATTAAATGTTCGAATATTGTACGGTTCCACGTTTCGTCGTTTGTACATTCCAACAGTTCCATAACCTGGACAATTAATTCGACCAACGCAAGTTCCAGGCCCATAGATCGAGTTTTCTTCCGTGGTATTTAGTTAGTGAGTAGCGTTAAACGAAACAACACCAAAATCAAGGGGATATAAATTTTGAACCTAACTGTATCAGTATGTAATAACCCAAAATGCAATAATAATACTGTGCAACATACAACATACTTCTAAGTACAAGTCAGGTGAGTCATTGAAGTTAAAGAGGGATGAAGAAAACTACATACATATTTTGATTAGGATTATAGGTTAAATCAGCGGTTAGTAAAGTGAGATCGATTTCTCTCTAAGATCTGTACGAATACAGTAATTAAGTCCCCAACCACCTTTATTTTGATTGAAGGAAATACTTTTAAGTTATTCTACTAGTTCAAGGTTATGTAATTTTTTGCTTTTAGAACCATAGTCAAATAATTGTATTGCTGTTTAGGTCTCACAGATCATTTCAACGCGATCTCGTAACTAGTATAGTATCTTTAAGACAAATAGTTATATCAGTAGTCCAGAAACTCAAATTAGCCGTTAGGTTATCAATTCGAAAATATCCAATTTCAGTTCAGACAGTTAGATAGTATTGTTAGACATTATACACTATGCATAGCTTGAAGCCCAGTATGTACGATAGTAACTGACTGCTACTGAACAGCATTTATTTCCATAATTTTAGTTTGGAATGCATAAAACTCCCAGTCACTCAATGTAAGAAGTAGGTGACATATATCAGATTCTAAGATGAACATTTGAGAGTATTCTTATCTCTGTTGTCAAATTGTCGGTCACCTAAAACATAACACCACAAAATAGTTGTCAGCATAATATTAATCCCGTAACAATTTAATTTAAATTTGTTCATATTTTTATCTCTACAATTTTAAAACTAAAAATATACAAATTTCAAAAACATAGAAAACCTACAACTTTTCCACTCGCAGGATCAAGCATTCCGGTTGTAAGTTCAAAACTTCGCAGCTGACCCAAAACTGTACACAAAAGAGGCAACTGTGAGCTTGTAAGAAATTCAGGATATCGCATAGCACCTTTAATAGAAGTCAATACGAGATTAGAAGAATCCAGTCTATAGTTTGGAGCACTCAATGAGGTTATTCCGCAGAAAGGAGTCATGGCATGGTAAACTAGAAAGGTATAAAATTCTGTGTTAAAACTGACTCTTCGGATTTAAAAACATATGAATATAATCGACAAAGCATTTTCCAATCAGTTAAAACTACAACCCAATGTAACGGTCTTCGGCTTGAAATAAGTTTGTTAGCAAACTTTAAAAACATAGATATTAGATCGATCAGGTAAAACATGTAATTTGGTTACCTAAAGACCTACAGAGCTTCAAAATTACCATCAGTCCGTCAGTCGCAACTTAGGTATATCCATAGACAACAATAACCCTTGCTATTTAATACAAAAAGTTCCGAAACCTTTTACTAAAGGTGTTTTACTAAGCGCAAATATTTACACAGGAGTAAATAAACATACTTAGTCGCTTCAAAAGAAATTAACAACTCAAAAAATCTGTGTTTCGACGTGAAGTATGAAAACTCCAGTATTATATTATACTTTATTAAATTTAAAACGTTATATTTAATAGATGTTTATCAGTCACTCAGTCAAAAACAACGTAGAACCTGCTACTTATGTATATGGGTTAAAATTGCCATACTCCATGGCATAGCTAAAATTGTCAAGTCAAATCCCAGAATAGTTTAGGTAGCAACAGCATCAATGGTAATAAAAAAATTGGGCATCGAAGATACGATTAAAGAAAATATAAATTAGCGAAAAATTCAGAAGCTTAGAATCTGGAAGAAAAGGAAGGAATGCTCCTGCGCTTTCTAAACGACTTTGATCAACATCATTCAGTCTCCAACAATTGGTTACGGCAATCACGCGGACCACAACCAAGTAGTCTACATCTATTAACATGCCTCATTCCAGTTCACAATGAATTCCTGAACTGGTGCCATGTTTTGATTTGGCCACTCCTAAATTTCTCCAATAGTAGTTATCATTGCTCTACTGCCCAGCAACATAGATAAGATTATCCTGCCCTCCATGGCTGATGATGACTGACCCACATAATAGACGGAAGTCCATAAAGAACCCCAACTCCCGAAACACCGTGAATGGAGAACGGCTGGTAGATGCATTCCAAGTGAAGACCGGTGTTAGACAAGGCTGTTTACTCTCCCCTTTACTCTTTCTTCCGGTGGCAGGCTAGATTAGGAAGACCTCCACATCTCAGGAAAAGCACAGAATACAATGAACAGCTTGCATACAAATAGACGATTTAGAATTCACAGACGGCCTAGCTCTTCTATCCCATAAACATCAACAAATGCAGGTCAAGACAAACAATGTAGTAGCAGCCTCTATATCAGTAGGCCTCAACATACACAAGGGAAAACGCAGGATCCTCAAATACAACACCGTGAACACCAACTCAATCACACTTGATCGAGAAGCTCTGGAAGACACGGAATCTTTCACGTACCTGGGACAGTATTATCTATGAACAAGGAGGATCTGATGCAGACGTAAAGGCAAGGATTGACAAAGCAGGGATAGCATTCCCACAATTGAAGAACATGTGCAACTCAAAACAACAGTAAGCCAGTATCAATGTCACAATCTTCAATACGAATGTCAAGACAGTTCTATTGTACAGAGCTAAAACTCGGAGAACTACTACAACCATCATCGAAACAAAGCACAGATATTTACAAACGATTGACTACGCAAGATACCTAATGTCCGTTTGCCGGATACCATCAGCAACAGCCTACTGTGGGAGAGAATAAACCAGCTTCCAACTGAGGAGAAAACTAGGAAAAGATGTTGGAATTGGATAGGACACACATTGAGGAAATCATCAAACTGCATCACGATGCAAGCGCTAACTTAGGTTCCTAAAGGGTAACGGATAAGAGGAAGGTCAAAGAACACGCTGAGCCAAGAATCGGAAGCAGACATGAAAAGGATGAATAGCAGCTGGAAAGGACTGCCCAGGACAGAGTTGGATGGAGTGCTACTGAGTGGCTTTGCTCCTCCATGAGTGGTAACAGGCGTAAGTAGGTAAGTACAAGTGCCGCATATTGGTAAAAGTCAATATAATTTTTTGAATCCGTGCCGACATTTCGTCAGAAACCAGACCAGCACAACTAATGAGACTCCCACTATATATGAACCGGTCAATGCGTTTAACCACTTTACTCCCTATCATTAATTCAGGAGCTAGAGCACACCAATCCTGAAGTAACATTCTACATTTGGAGAAAAAAGCGCATCCCAAGCATGTTTGCATTGTTGGAGACTACATTTTGCTAGTGTATCCACCAAACAGAACCATATTATCTGTGTAGTCTAGGTCAACAAGTGAGTTTCTTAATAGAAGACCAACCCCTTAAGAGTCAGGCGATGAAAGTGTTATTTCTAAGAGCATGTTTATAACAATGTTAAATAAAAATGAGGGAAGTGGATAACCCTGACAAATACCACTCGAAGTAACCAGTTCCGATGACAGTTCGCCATAAGCACTGACTCGACCAGTAGTGTTCGAGCAAAGAGCCTGCACAAGGTTAATGTACTTCTTTGGTATGCCTCTCAATGACAGACACTGTCATAGAACCTCACGATCAACAAAGTCAATCACCGCCTTAAGGCCAAGGAATACAACTATAGTCGTACGTCGAAAAGTATGTCTATGTCTCAGGACCTGCCTAAGGATGAATATTTGTTCAATACATCCACGTCCAGATCTGAAACCAGCTTGGTTTTTTTCAGGTTTGCTCTTCTTGAGCTCTAGTTGGACGTTGAATTATTCTAAAGGCTAATATTTTAGACATTACGTTAGTTGAATTGATTCCTCTGTAATTATTGCAAGAGAATTTTTGTCGTTTCTTAGACTGGGCAGATCAGCGGTTGAGACTAGTCAGATGGGATTACGTCCACTTCTCAGATTCTAGCTAAGATTTCAGTTAATCTAACTGATAAATTTGGACCACCATCCTTAAAATTCACAGAGGTTAGTTCATAAGACCCTGCTGCTCTTCTTCGCTTTAGATTATTTATAGCCTTTCCAACCTTACTAAGTTAGAGAAATTATATCAGTCTACCATCCGAGTCGTTGGGAGATAGTGGGTAGGTGAAGTGTGAAGGCCAGTTGAACTCTTCTGCAAAGTATTTTGCCCATCGGTCTAATCTCTTGGAGAGAGAGTAAATAATAGTCCCATCTTTTTCCGAATCACTTTCACTGACAACCGTATTTTCAGTATCCATTTCCTTGATAAGTATGAACGGTTGTCTACTGTTACCATATCGCCTCTAACCTCCTCCAATTGTTCCTGAAATATATATATACTTAACCTTTTCGTTACTAATTTGAGCTAGATAAGTGGGTAGATGCAACGCACATCGAAAACGTATGAACTGGTATACCCAAAAATAAATCAAAAGGACTGAATATAGTAATCAAAAGATTAAATAAATACAGATCTCTGTATTACGCTGATGAAATGATCGATAACGACACCATCTAGTTTAAATAATAATAACCCTTAATTATATGGCATAGTTAAATAGCTTTTTTAACATTATAACCGTTTTATTTTTAACAATAAATAGCCAAACATCATTGAAAATTGGACAGTTTTAGTTGATTATACGCAACTAATGAACATACTCTACTAATTGCTTAGATATCTGTCTCAGTAACCCATTCAAATTACCTAATACCGTCCGTCTTGAGGCTAGATATAAATGACTCAGAATCACTATTTATTTAAGAAATGAGTTCATTCGCAGGGAATTTTAGACTTATAATCAGTGCTCTATTTGCATGACCGTAGAGAATAAACTATAACTATTAATTAGAAAGTTCGAAAAACAGTATTCTGGCTTAGGAGTTATCTAAGACTGATTCCAGATGAGCCAACAAAATTACGAAAAACGGTCACGAAGACAAGATCATGGAACGCTTGAAATGACAACTTGAGAAAGCTTTATCACAAACAGGTGTATGAGGAGTTTTCTTCTCGGCTTACAGAATAACCAAACTTGAACATTGGTGCAAAAAGCTCTAAAAGTCACATCCCAACAGTAAATCTTGAGGAACGACTCATAAAAGTGAACACAGTGTATATCAATGACTGCAAAAACCATCTGGGTCCTAGAGAACTAATGTACTCTTTCGCACTAGATTCCAACTTACTCTGAAATGAAGCAGTATATGATTTCTGACAATAAACTGTCGTGTCAGACATGCAAGTACAATTTTTTTCTAAAAACAAACTGTTGTTATATGCGAAAAACAACACAGATTCAGTTTCTTACGGAGCAAGTCAGTGGCGTAGAGGAATTGAATTCTAACGGACATATCTCGAATACCTACGAAGCAATTTCAAAGCATCCGCACAAACAGGCGACTAGTTGAGAGAAACTACCAGCATTTCTCCTCCCTTATAAGTTAAAAAATCATTACTTTGGATCACGGATCAGTACAATGGGTTTAGCTTTTACAATCAATGTGGATTATAACAGAATATAAGGACGTGTAGTTAGTTTTCGAGTCAAGTTAGTGAAGTATAATCTGCAGATCTTAATTCAGGATCTCTAAGAGTCAGAGAATATAGTGAGAATGTTAAGATTATGCAGTAGTTTGCTAAGATATGCTGGACTTAGTATAACTCAATACACTAAAAATTCAGAGAATGATTACTAACCTCTTGAATACAGCAAGCGCGCAGGCCTTTTGAAACTGTCCATAAAATTGTTGAATTCTATTTGGATAAACTACGAATGTCATTAAAATTAACCGGATTACCTGAGGAGCGTCGCCAAATTCGCTAGAAAAATTTCGAATTAGCTCATGCATAGCGAAGTAGGCAGGCATCAGGCATATTTCACGACATAATAGTAGCTGTATTAACTAAAAAGACATAAAAGATGCGGCAAACTAAACCTCTAATGAAGGGTCAATAGTATAAAACAAGGTGCGGTCGCAGAACATCTTCTCTGTAAACTGTGATGACTTCTCAATGCTTTTATTAAAAACTTCACGGTTGCTCTTTATCAAACAATTAAACAAGATTTGACGATTTACCTTATAATCCAGAAAGAAAATTAGCTTAAGAAGAAGCTTAAATATACACCGAAACAAGATGGGAGACTCCACACGCAGATGCTCTGAGCATACCAGTGAATGAGCGATTTCTCTGAAGAGTGAGATATAGTTAAATATACCTTGGTGAGAAAATTGTCTTTTCAATAGCGAAATCTATGCTCCACAGAATTCGCATCACAATACGTTCATGTTTTATATTGACTAGCCTTGAAATTAAACAATCCAGTGCCCTGAACCTCTTGATTATGTCAATTATTAGCAGTCATGTGTCTTACCGCTTTTTGATGCAGAACCTCGCTCCACAGCCTTTGTGACCTGATAACATCCATATCTATTAAACTCATTCCTTCATCTAATATCATACCACCAAGTGACTCTTCCAACATTACAGAAACCTAAGGATAAAGCATATATCACAAACTTACTGTCAACTCATTTATGAACCTATCTATTGCAATCACCGGATCATGTATCATCCCCAGTACAAAAGTTTATCCAATTCTTTAGTCTTCAGAACCTGAGTTATCAAATTAATAAGTTGACTTTCTAGTTATTTACCAGACAAATCGAAGGTCTGAAGAATAAAAGAATCAAAAAACAGTGATGGAACGAATGAACATGTAAATATAATACTGGTGTTAAAAATAAGGCGGAAGAAAAACAGTGAACTAACAGAGGTAAGACAAGACAATGTAAAGCCACACTTGTATAGCCGCGTTTACTATTCAATCCCAGATATGTAAACACATAAATATATATCTGAAAACTCTGTGAAGATAAACGACTATTACTAAATTTTATCACTGGGATGGAACGATTTCATTGAATTATTTAGATGGCCGAATCTTCAAATACTATGAAAACAAATTAAGCTATTCAACGCGACATGTGTATAGTTTCAGTTTCAGTTTGGGAAGGACAGGAGGCTTGATGGCCTATGTTAGTCCTGGCAACGGTGATCTCTCAGTCGATCCAACTTTTTTTTTAAAGAGTCGACGGATGGAGCCTCAACCACTTGCTGAAGTAGTGAATTCCACTCGTTGATGATTCGATGGGAAAGTCGATAGTCAGTTGACAAGTAATTTGTTCTCGGTTTGTGAACTTTTTTGGAGTGTCCTCGTAAATTCTCTGTCTTGGAAAACAAGAAAAATGAGGGCATGTTAGGTGCAAATTTATCACTAAGCAATTTGTGGATTGTAATCAAGTCGCCTCTAGTTCTGCGATATGACAACGGGAAAAGGTTCAGCTTGGCCAGTCGAGCATCATACGGAAGCTTCCTGGAATCAGCTTAGTTGCTGTTCTCTGAACCTGTCTTTTTTCAAGCAGCGGCTAGCCGCTTGTATGCAGTACTCAAGTTTAGGACGAACGAACACTGTATACAAAGTGTGCAGTAGTCTTTAAGTATTGACTAACGATAACTCCTACGTCATTATATGTCTGGACGACAGGTAGCTCAGTGTTATTCATCGTGTATGTATCTGTGCCTTGATGACCGATATGCATCACAACACACTTGGAAGTATTTATCGGCAACTGCCATGTTTGAGACCATTCAGATAACTTCTTCAGGTCATTTTGAAGTTCTAAGCTATCACTCTTACATCGTATCGTTTTCCATATATTGACATCGTCAGCATATAGCAAGACAGATGATGATAGGAGACAAGGAAGGTCATTTACATACAAGAGGAATAGCACTGGCCCCAAAACTGTACCCTGGGGCACTCCACTAAGCACAGTTTCCCAGCTTGATAACCTTGAGTTCACCCGAACTCTTTGTTGACGCCCAACTAAGAAGTCTTTTATCCACATAAATAGATTGCCTACAATCCCGACCTTTCTTAACTTATATAACAGCCGGTTGTGCGGATCTTTATCAAAAGCTTTACTGACATCAGTGAAGGCGACGTCTACAGGTAGCTTTTGGTCCTTAAGAGCGCACCAGCTTTCACGAGCCACTAATAAGTTAGTGAGACAAGAAAAACTTATTCTGAAGCCGTGCTGCTTCTCCGAGAGGATCCGGTTTTTATCGAGATACTTAAACAGCTCCTTCCGAATAATCTTTTCTAATATTTTAACAACCACACTAGTTAGGCTAACGGGGCGGTAGTTCTCAGGTTTGTGTTTCGTGCCTGTTCTGAAGACAGGACTTACTATGGCGTTTTTCCAGTCTTTTGATAAAGGACCCTGCGTAACGGATAGGTTAAAGCATGTACTTAAAGGTCTTGCAACGAAGTTAGATAATTCCTTCAGTAGCCTAGGATGTAATTCATCGGGCCACGTGGATTTACCTATGTCAAGCTTATTTAGCAGACCAAAGACATCGAGTTCTTTAATGGTCACGCTATCCAGTGTATGTATTGGGGGATCTGTATACGCTGACGAGAAGGGCGCTTCTATGGTATTCACGTTGCTAAAGTAGTTCGAGAACGCTTGAGCCTTACCAAAGTCGTCCTCCACTAATGATGAAGCAGTACTGTCTCCCCATAGGGCAGGAATATTTCCTTTACTCCTTGTCCTTTGGTTTCAGTCAGTCAGTCAATAACAACGTAGAACTTCGTACGTACGTACATCAGTTCGAGTTGCCACACCACCTTAACACAGAGATGCAGTTGTCGATTCAAATCCCATTGTGGTAGAGGTAGCAAGAGTGTAAGCAGTGATCGGGAAGATTAGGGTATGGAGATGTTATTTAAAGAGTATAATTCAGTGAAATAAATTTGGAAAGAGGAAAAAAGGCACATGAAGAATTCATAAGATTAGAATTTGGGAGAACACAAAGAGTGGATGCACCTGCGCCATTACAAACGATTTTGAGCCATGTCATTCAGGGTCTCTAACCATCGGTTTCTATCATCTCGCGGTCCCCAACCAGGTAGTCCACACCTATCAACATGACTCAGACCACTTGTCAATGACTTCATGGACTTGTGCCGTGTTTTGGTCTGGCCGCCCCTAGCTTTCTTCCAACCTACTCCTATACCACTGAACATCGCACGTCGGGGCAGTCGGTCGTTGGGCATACGTAACACGTGTCCCAGCCATCTCAACTGATGAAGTTTCACTACTTCATCAATTGATTTGCCATCCTTACCTAGTAACCGTCTCCTAACAACTGCATTAATTACTCGATGGTCCCATGATATACGAGCAATGTTTCGAAGACACCTATGATCAAATACTAGTAACCTACGAATATCCTCTACTCTTACCGTCCATATTTCACTGCCATAAAGTAGGACGGGACGTACTGCTGCGCAGTAAACCCGTCCTTTGGTTGATAGACGGATATCTCGCCTACGCCATAAATGACGCAAGTTGGCAAAAGCTAGTCGAGCCTTCTGTATCCGTGGTGAGATTTCGTCACACACCAGACCACAAGGGCTGATGAGACTTCCAAGATAAGTGAAGCCGTCGACACACTCAACTACTTCACTCCCTATCACTAGTTCGGGTGTCCATGTAACCCAATCCTGAAGCAACATTTTGCATTTCGAGGGAGAGAATCGCATCCCGAACATGCTTGCATTGTTGCTTAGAGTTGTCAGAAGACTCTGCATTTTGTCAGCGTCTTCGTCAAATAAAACTATGTCATCGGCATATTCTAAGTCAACAAGTGAACCTCCTGGTAGAAGTTCAACCCCTGGAAATTTAGATAAGGAAAGTGTCATCTTTAAAAGCACGTCAACGACAAAGTTAAACAAGAATGGGGAGAGTGGACAGCCCTGACGAACACCACTTGAGGTAATCAATTCTGATGACAGTTCGCCATAAGCTCTCACTCTACCAGTTGTGTTCGAGTAGAGAGCCTTTACAAGGTTAATGTACTTCTTTGGTACTTCTTTCAGTGACAAACACTGCCATAGAACCTTACGATCAACAGAGTCGAATGCCGCCTTAAGGTCGAGAAATACTACCATTGTGGGGCGTCTTAACGTGTGTCTGTGTTTTAGAACCTGACGTAGTGTGAATATTTGGTCTATACAACCACGTCCAGGTCGAAAACCAGCCTGATTTTCTCTAGTATGTTCTTCACGAGCTTTGGTTAGGCGTCGAAGTATTATTGAAGCTAATATTTTAGACACTATATTAGTCAAACTGATTCCCCCATGATTGTCACAAGAGGACTTTTGTCCTTTCTTATAGACTGGCACAATCAGTGATTGAAACCAGTCAGATGGGATTACGTCCAGTTCCCAAATTCTACCTAAGACCTCGGTTAATCTCATTGCTAATACTGGACCACCATCCTTAAAAATCTCAGGAGTAAACCTGTCAGGGCCTGCTGCTCTCCCTCGTTTCAGATTTCCTATGGCTTTTTCAACTTCGTAAAGAGACGGAGGACCTACATTAACTTGCCATTCAGGTTGACTGGAGATCGTGGGAAACCGAAGTGTGGCTGAAGGCCAGTTGAACTGATCCCTAAAGTGTTCTGCCCATCGATCCAATCTCCTAAAGTGAGAATGAGTATTACGTCCAACATTTTCTGAGATAGATTCGCTAACAGTTGCGTTCCTAATTCCGGTTTCCTTAACAAGTCTGAACAGTTGTCTGTTGCTACCTATTGCCGCTGACTTTTCCATCTCTCTTGCTTTCGCTACCCACCACTGTTCGCGATCGTTGCGTAGACTTCGTGTCAGCTTGCGCTTAAGCTGACTCCGCTCTTCACTATGTTCAGAGCCAGGTGGAATGAGTTTCCGAGCATCTATCAGTGCGATAGATGCTGCTGAGATCCAGCGTTACTCCCTAACCTTCTGGTTTACCTTACTAGCAGATATCACTGCTGTTTCCACAGCTTTTCGGATATCATTCCATGCTGCCTCGGGGTAGGCATCACTTACATGTCTACCTGTTTTTCCAGTTGTTCCTGAAATATACTCTTAGCTTGACTATCATTAAGTAGGGCTCTAAGAGGTTTCCTTGCAGCGTCTTTCCTACGTCCAGTAAGACGCAGGCAAATACGCGCTCGCACTAGAACATGATCTGAATCTAAGCATGTGCTCCAGAATGAGCGACAGTCTTCTATCGAGCCCCTCCATCGGTGGCTGATAGCGATGTGATCTATTTGGGTCCAACGTTTGGACGAATTAGGGGGTTTCCATGTTAAAGAATGTTTTTCCTTATGCTTAAAGTTAGTATCTGCAAGAAACAGGCGATTATCTGAGCATAGCTGCAACAGACGGTTGCCATTACCTGTTCTTTGAGCCACGACACCATAAGATCCACCTAGGTGTCTTTCCCTATCACTTAGTTTACCTACTTGAGCATTAAAGTCACCGGCCACTATTACTACATCATAGCGCCTAGCTTTTCGGAGAAGGTCGGAAAGCTTTCTGTAAAACTCATCTTTTACATCATCTGAGCTGCAGTCAGTGGGAGAATAGGCAGAAACGACGAAGAGGCAACGACGGGTGTCTCTATCTTTCCGGATTCTTACTGTTCCATTCAGTCGGACAGCTCACAAACGGCTGTCTACTGGGATCCACTCTAAGAGAGCTAATTCTGCCCTAGGGCTTCCAGATACACGAAGCGCAAATCGAGTCGGTTCTTTATTTTGGCATGGTGAAGTCAAATGAATGACGCTACTCGGATCTTGTATGCGCGTTTCGGAGACGCAGCACACATCGATGGCGCGGGATTCTAAAGTCCTAGCTAATGAAGCCTGCTGTCTTATTTGGCACAGTGTTCGGACGTTAAAAGCTTCTACGTGTAGTTTAGAGCGTGGTTTCAGGAGACCAGGAATCGAGTTCCACGTGCTCGAATCGTTTGCCCTACCGGTGCGATGTGATAAAGAGACATGAGGAGGGTTACTCATGGAGATAAGAGAGGTATTAGGAGGTGTAGGAAGGATTCGAATGTGACCAACTTGGTCTCGTGTGCTGTTACGGGTATGAGGGCTGATGTCACTTCCCGGCTGCCCACACCGTGGAAGGGTATTTCTTGAGGAACCTGAAAAGAAAATTGCATTAGTGTTGGTCTTGACGACCTGGGAGCGTGACTGCAGAGCCCAAGGGACAACTGCTTGAGGCCGGTGGCGCACGGCCTTTTTGTGGAAGGATTTTGACGTGTTAGCTCCGTTCTTCAAAGGGCCTTACCGCCGGAGACGGAAATCCGTGAGGTAAGGTGAGGTGTGACATTTTTAGGGTCGACCTTTTCTAACCCCACCCCTTCTTGTGGGAAGACAGCATCGCTGTCATGCTGGTTGTCTGAGGGAAACACCTTACTGCTGTCACACCTCTCTACAGTCAGCAGTACGACTTCGCCCTCAGACCTTGAGTTGCTGCTTTTAGTCTTACCGTTCACCAATCGACCTGCCTGGCATGGTAGAACCTACAGGAACATATGTTCCAGCCAATATAGCTCATCACGATAGGCAAGCCCGACCACCGCGTCAAGGTAGCAGCTTCGGTCGGGGTCCTTTGGTTTATATAGGAATACAAGCGTTTAGGACATTCTATGGATTCCTTAATAAGTTTTTCTTCGTACAATTTTCTAGATTTACGGAGGGTCGAAACACAAGTGTTCCAAGCCTTTTGATACTGAGATTTTGACTCATGAGTCCTCAGTAACCTAAATCTATCCCACATTTTACTTTTCTTACGGAGAAGGATACGGACCTCCCTACTGAACCATGGTGGGGAGTTTCTCGGTCCACTTGGTATAGTCCAAGGGATGTGAGGTGTGGTAACTTTTAAGTATGAATTTCGAAATGCGTCCCAGGCCGTTTCAACTGAGGACTCTGAGTCTATTGTCCAATCTATTAACGATGCTGAGTGCATGATGTCTGATATGTTTGCTTTCCAGACGTTGGGTCTGGACTGGACTGACGCGTCCTCATGACTGGCAGTTATATGGAAGTCGAAAGTTAAAACTGCGCGGTCACTTTTACTTAAGGGTGGCATATGAAGGAGGTTCGCAACATCATCCTCATAGTGAGTCAGTCTAAGATCTAATAAGGATGATTCAGTGTCCTTGTCGCTTCTTTCACATGTTGCACTAGAGCACATGTGATAATCCTATCAACTAGTTCCTGCTCGAAAGAATTCTCCGACGATTCAGTTCGCAGATTTTCCCAGTCTACCATAGGTGCATTAAAGTCCCCTAGGATTAGACATCGACCACTTTGAGACCAAGTACTGAGACTGCTTAACAGTATTTCATTTGCCTCACAGCTTGGACTGCGATAGACCAAACCAATCAGCAGCTCTTGTCCCTTGCATTTTAAGCGAAGACTAACTAATTCACACGTCCCACTCTCATGGGATACACTATCGATAATGATAAATGGGATAGCATTCCTAATAAATAGAGCTACTCCCCCTCCTTTGCGCTTTTGTGTTCTGTCGGCCCTTACTAACGTAAAACCCTCGAAATCAAGTTCTATACTATCTATAGCCTGTGTCAGCCAGGTTTCTGTTACTGCGATTATATCTGGCTTTGTAGAGTCAATCTGTACACCTAGTTCCGATCGCTTATTAAGTAAGCTTTGTGCATTGATGTAACAGATCCGAAGCCTCTTTAAGTGCCTTCGTGCTTCACCCAGAGTGGCTTCCGCATCATTCTCTGTCGAAGTCTTACAACCCGAAAATTTACAATTTTCAGGTCCTTTTCGCCAGCGTCTAACCTATGTTGTAGTTCTTTTTCGGCTTCCCGTCTTTTGACGCTGTCTGCCAACGCCAAGTCCTTACGGATAAAAGCTCCTGAACACTTTGATTTATGTCCATTCTGTAAGATTAGGTTGCGTTCATTTGAATACTACTCTAAGTAGTTGTGATTGATTAGGCTTCAAGTTCGCTAGACTACCTAGTCTGTACACCTTTAGCAAGGTGACCCCGGTCATATTTTGAGGCATGAGTTGATTAAGCAGCTGCCTAATCAGTACAATGTCATGCTCAAAACGAGCTTTAGGTTCAGAGCTATCGCTCTTCTTGCTTCTATGAAAAATAGCTGATCTGTCGCTATGATCAGCTTTAGATTTTTCAACCACTTTTACGGCGGCAGGTTTCCTTTTTATATCCCTACTTTTCTTCCTTACAACCTTTACCCATTCGTCAACAGTGCTGGTAGAAGCAATAACAGTTGCGTCAAACCTAGTGTTGGGTTTTGGGGGCTTGTCGACGACCTGAGGGGTCGTGTTATGTTTACCGTTTGAAACCGATTGAGCCTTGCGATTGCGGCTTCTAGGTGTTTCCTGTTGGATCCTATCTAGGAAACGAAGAACAGAAGACCCCACTTTTTTTGAGCTTTTGTTTAAGACAGGCCTCTTTGGAGACTGCTTTTCCTTCTTTGACAGGGGTGAGTCATCTATCATCGGACTAACCTTAGTTTCCTTCACGTTGATTTGCGTGTCGACAGATCGAGTGCTGTTTGAAGCGTTCCGACGATGCTTGCTGAAACACTTCTTTGCTGCATCAACCAGTGAGATGGCCTCGGTTAGCAAGTTGTTTGCATCCTAGCAGCACTGTTGACAAAGCCACACACAACCCTTCTTACTGTACCGTTTGAAAGCAGCAGGCGTTAAGTTCGTGCAAATTTCGTGGTACCAGCCTTTGCACTCGTCGCACTGCATGCCGCTTTCATCAAGATAACGACAACCCGGACGTTGACAACTGCCTTTTTTACACTTTCCAGTCATTTAGGAGGGGTTCCTTTTTAAACTGTGATGATACTCAGAAACAAAAAAAATTCATCAATGACCAAAAGTGAAGAGCTGTAGATTGGTAAGACCAAAAGTACTAACAGATACAGCTGAAAAAGTGGTACTCAAGAGTACCAACGACAAAACAGTAAAAACGATACTTTAGTCGAATACTTTAACTGAAATAAATTCAATTAAAGTACAGAGGTAAATAAATCCTCAAGATAAAGTTTCATATGTCTTTGATATTGACGCTGACCTCATTGGTTTCTATGGACACAATCCAGTTGAAGGTGCTCCACCAGGTATATTCATGAGATCACGAGTGTGTATTAGGGTGTTACGCATCAATTTCAACTGTGTGCCAACTCAGACCAAACGCTTCTCGATAAATCGATAGTTCTTTTATGATACACATTTTACGAAAGCTATTTGGATAGAACGTCTCGTATAAACCGTCTTTTGTACGTCACTGATTTGATGGCAAACGTTCGCTATCTCGTCGACACTGGAACGAAAGCCTGAGTTCTCCTTGAGAATTCTGACGATCGACTGTTTAAACCTGTTTTCAACTTACGAACGACAAATTGGAAACCGATCGTCGCTTATGGCAAGCGATATTTTTATCCCAACGTAGGTTTATAAAAACCCAATCATTGGATTTTCGTTGTTGCAGTTGTTTCTTTGTCAACCATAGAAAGTGACTTGACACACCATGATCTACTCACGGACATGTGCAAACGAAGGAAATCAGATGGGCATTTAAATTCATCTGTTTGTGTAACTACCCTTCGTAGTTGTAGATTATCTGAAATTTTGATTTGCACTACTACACTACTAGGAATCACACGACTTCGAACGACTGCCTACCACCCACAAGCTAGCTGGTTAGTAGAACGCTTTCACCGACAGATCAGGGCCTCACTTCCAGCTGCAAACGTTTCACAATGAACTGACGCTCTTCCACTCGTTCTTCTGAGTATTTTCAATCCACAGAAAGCTGACGTTGATTGAACTGCAACACAACTCTTTTGCCGAAATGAAATCCGACTTTCGGGAGAATTTGTGGATCCTCCATATTCATCGATGAAAATGGGTCAAAACTCTTGCACGGGCAGGCTTATAAACGCCATGCACTCAGTTAAACCTGTTTTCACTCGACATTAACCAACTGACGTTTTCGCCTTTTGACGTAGTGCGCATGTTATCATACTCCAGGACACCATACTTTAACCTCTCGAAACGGACTACGAAGGACCCTTCAAAATCCTTCGTCGCAAGCCTGAAAACTCTATCATCGATAAAAACGAAACCAACTATAACGTCAGTATTGACCGTTTTCAAGCCGCATATTTACAAGGTGACCCTACTAATATTTATTTTCCTCTAGTACACTCGAACGACAAGAGCCTGAGAATTACGATACCCTATCCGATAATCAGCAGTCACGACGAAACGTGGCTGGTGTCTAGCGACCAGCCAGAAACAATACACTCTGGAAGTAGGGTAACGCTTCCAGAACACTCAAACGACTAATGCACGTAAGAGGAAATATAACATTTTCATTTATCTCACCTGTTTGTGTTCTTGTGTCAAAAAACAAATACTTTTTTTAATATGCTCATATATGTGTAGTGTTTTGTTTTCCTAAAACATCTAGAAAACATTCATTATGCAAAATTTATTTCAGACAGTTGCAATTGATGCGTAGCACCCTAATACACACTCGTGATCTGATGAATATACCTGGTGGAGCACCTTCAACTGGATTGTGTCCATAGAAACCAATGAGGTCAGCGTCAATATCAAAGACATATGAAACTTTATCTTGAGGATATATTTACCTCAGTACACATGTCGTGTTGAATAGCTTAATTTGTTTTCATAGTATTTGAAGATTCGGCCATCTAAATAATTCAATGAAATCGTTCCATCCCAGTGATAAAATTTAGTAATAGTCGTTTATCTTCACAGAGTTTTCAGATATATATTTATGTGTTTACATATCTGGGATTGAATAGTAAACGCGGCTATACAAGTGTGGCTTTACATTGTCTTGTCTTACCTCTGTTAGTTCACTGTTTTTCTTCCGCCTTATTTTTAACACCAGTATTATATTTACATGTTCATTCGTTCCATCACTGTTTTTTGATTCTTTTATTCTTCAGACCTTCGATTTGTCTGGTAAATAACTAGAAAGTCAACTTATTAATTTGATAACTCAGGTTCTGAAGACTAAAGAATTGGATAAACTTTTGTACTGGGGATGATACATGATCCGGTGATTGCAATAGATAGGTTCATAAATGAGTTGACAGTAAGTGTGTGATATTGTGTTGTTTGAATGACCTAATGTGTCTTTTGTACCTGTTCACTGCTTGATTTTGTATCATAAATACAATACATTCGTTCGTGTTTATCTAGTACTTCTTGATCCAATTGCCTAATTTCTGGGATTCTTAGTTCGTACTGTAATTCAAATTCTTCTAATTGTCATATTGGCGTCGCGATTGAACCTATGATGGAACTGTTGAACATGCATTCAGATATTGATGCCTTTGATGACTACTTGGAAAGGTTCGAAATCTTGGCTATGATCAAGGACGATAGTGAGGATGTTAATATTGTGGCACATTTCCTCACATTCATCGGAAAAGAGGCATACCGTTTAATAAAAACTCTGTCTCTACTGGAAAAGCCCATTTCGCTTACTTATGCAACTCTCAAGGAACTTCTACTAGACTATGTTAAGTATAAAAATTTTGATTGGATTAAAGAAGGAAAATTTCGTAAAATGATTCATCAGGACATCAAGATTTCCACTAGATTATGTCATCTTAATCCAGTGCATACTCAAGGTAATGCAGATTATTCATTGAGGAGTTCATGAAGATGGTACACAAGTTTGGTCAATGTTTGTCCTGTGGAATGGTCCACTCTTTTATTTCATGTAAATTTCGTAATTCTAATTGCCTTAAATGTGTTGATATTGGACATATTTGATCAGTTTGTAATACTACTGTTCATCTTGCTGCAACTAATAGTAAGTCTTGTAATTCTGATTCTCTTGAGTATTTATAATGATCATTTATCTTTAGTAGCGATTTCAAAAGACAGTGTAGAGTCACATAGCAGTTCGGAGTTAAATGAAACTCAGAATCCTTGTGAGACAACAGTTTCTAATCAACCGAATTATCACATTTCCCATTTTATTGTGCCAGATATGGTTTTTCCTAATGATTCACATATTTCTGATGAAATTCCTTGCAAATCTGAGTAAAATGTGTTGAGTGAACATAATTATTATTGAAAACTTGATGTGGTTTTTATGGATGCTGATTTTTCTAATGATCCTTTACTCCGCAATGACATCCTGAATAAATGCGAAGGAACTATTTCGGAAGAATTAAATCTTGATGTTCTATCAAATAATATTTTTCCTCATAATGCAATTGCTTCTTGTGGAAAACATTTTCAATGTGAAGCACGATTTCTAAATGAGCTCGAGTTTGGTTAGAAATTGGATGATTTCATATCAACTGCTGTTTATCCATATCATGAAGTCACTTCTGGTGTTTACTCTAAACAATGTGAGAAATATGTTTTAGATGAAGCCACATCATTCGTAACTTGGGGATATGATGATCCAAATTATTTCGTGAAGAAGGACAGTGTTGGAAATTCTATGGTGCGGATTCTAAATATCAATGACTTAAGTATACACAACCGACACGTTGATCAAATACAATTCCAGGAACCAGGTGAGTCTGTTCCAATTTCGGTTGTTAATCCTAATACTAATGAGTACATTCTAGACAATACAGAGTCTTTATTTAATACACTTACGGACAGACACGGGATGAACTTAAGAAGAGGACGTACAATCGATTACAGACATTTATAATCTAATTTAGGCTGTAGCGGATGTGTTGTTTGAATGAACTTGTCGAATATTTGAATTCGAATCCCAAATACTGTACATTCGTTCGTGCTTATCTAGTACTTCTTGATCCAATTGCTTAATTTCTGGGATTCTATGTTCGTGCTATAATTCAAATACTCCTAATTATCATAGATATGAGCTTTATCCTTAGGTTTCTGTAATGTTGGAAGAGTCACTTGGTGGTATGATATTAGATGAAGGAATGAGTTTAATAGATATGGATGTTATCAGGTCACAAAGGCTGTGGAGCGAGGTTCTGCATCAAAAAGTGGTAAGACACATGACTGCTAATAATTGACATAATCAAGAGGTTCAGGGCACTGGATTGTTTAATTTCAAGGCTAGTCAATATAAAACATGAACGTATTGTGATGCGAATTCTGTGGAGCATAGATTTTGCTATTGAAAAGACAATTTTTTCACCAAGGTATATTTAACTATATCTCACTCTTCAGAGAAATCGCTCATTCACTGGTATGCTCAGAGCATCTGCGTGTGGAGTCTCCCATCTTGTTTCGGTGTATATTTAAGCTTCCTCTTAAGCCTTTTTCTCACCGAATATCCAAGCAGCACACACAGATCTTCCTTTAGATTTCAATCCACCAACGACGGAAAACAATCGGGATGGTTATTCGAAAAGTCAAGAATGGGAAAGCAGCAGGACCCGACAATATACCCGTTAGACCACTGAAGTCAGACATCGAAATAACTACAAACATGCTTCACTTTCTATTCAAAAAGATTTGGGAGGATGAACAAGTGCCGACGGAGTGGAAAGAAGGACACCTCACCAATATTTCAAAAAAACGAGAACTGAGAAAATGTAGAAACTACAGAGGCACCACACTACTATTAGTATCAAGGAAAGTCTTTAATGAGTGTTGCTGAACCGGATGAAAGACGCAGTAGACGCCCAACTTTGAGATCAACAGGCTGGTTTTCTTAAAGATTGGTCGTGCACAGACCAAATTGCAATACTACGGAACATCGTCGAACATGGAGGACAGCTGACAGATGCATTCCAAGTAAGGGCGTAGTCAGACAAGGCTGTTCTCTCTCTCTCTTCCTTTTTCTTCTGATGGTTGACTGGATTATGTAGACTTCAACATCCGAGGGTAAAACATGGCATACAATGGACAGCTTAGAACCAGTTAGACGATTTGGACTTCGTAGATAACCTAGTCCTCTACCGCATGCACACGAACAAATTCAGATAAAGACAGATAGTGTAGCAGCAGTCTCTGTATCAGTAGGCCTCAAAATACACAATGGGAAAACCAAGGTCTTCAAATACAACACGATTAACAGCAACTCAATCACACTTGATGACGAAACTCTGAAAGATGTAGAATCTTTCACATGTCTGGGAAACATCATCGATGAACAAGGAGGATCAGATTCAGACGTAAATGGGAGGACTGGAAAAGCAAGGACCGCATTCCTGCAAATGAAGAACATATGGAACTCAAAACATTTTCCAACCAATATCAAAGTGACAATTTTAAATACGAACGGCAAAACAGTTCTACTGTACGGAGCTGAAACTTGGATAACTACTACAACCACCATCAACAAGGTACAAGTATTTATAAATGGTTGTCTACGCAAGATAAGCAACATCCATTGGCCAGATACCATCAGCAACAGCCTTCTGTGGGAGAGAATAAACCAGCTTTCAGCTGAAGGGGAAGTTAGAAAAAGACGATGGGAATGGTTAGGACATATATTACGCAAATCATCAAACTGCATCACGAAGTAAGCCCTAACTTTCAATTTTGAATGAAAGCGGAAAAGAGGAAGGATACAGAACACATTACGTCGGGAAATTGAAGCAGACATGAGAAGGATGAATAGCAACTGGAAAGAGCTGGAAAGGATTTTCCAGGACAGGGTTGGATGGAGTATGCTTGTGAGCGGCCTATGCTCCTCCATGAGGGGTAACAGGAGTAAGTAAGTAAGTAATAAGGTAAATCGTCAAATCTCGTTTAATTGTTCGATTAAGAGAAACCGTGAAGTTTTTTAAAAAAGCATTGAAAAGTCATCACAGTTTACAGAGTAAATGTTCTGCGACCGCACCTTGTTTTATACTATTGACCCTTCATTAGAGGTTTAATTTGCCGCACCTAGAATGAGATGCCACTTTACAATAAAGGAATTTGTTTGGTTACAGTTTGAAAAATAACAAAGTTAAATTACGGGCGGGAAGAGAAGTCGCTCTTTTTCAAGAATTAAACAAATAAGTAAGTCGATTAATTTTCAATGCAGACTGGAATAATCCCGTGTTAGAGTGACTTGGCGTACTCATCGTGTTGTATTCCATTATCAGGCCACCTCTCACTCTCCTGTATCCCAACGAGAACAATCTTAAGTTTCAAAGTCTGTTTCCGTAAGAATAATGCTTTGGATCTATCAATCGGTTAGTTGCCTGTCTCTGTATTTGGTCCTAGAGTTTAATGTCTAATTTGAAAAGAGAAGTCTCAACAACATTCAGGACTTGAAGGTAGTTCCATCAGTAAGTGTTGAGGAAAGTTTAGATCAACTCTAGAGTGATTGCGACAAGGTGTTTTCATATGAAGTGAAAAATTGCGTTTTTGTTGGATGTATCACAAATGTAATTTGAACTGTAGTCATCAGTCTGAAGTAAGTTAGCATTCTTGAGGAGATTTCATTGCTGGACTTAAGGTTTTCGTGTCAAGTAGGACAAAATGTTCATGACGTAGCATTTTCATAGGTGGGTTTTTTATCTCACTGTCTACTTCCTATTTCCCTATTGCTAGAAGGTCCTTTTGAAGCTCATATGAATCCTTTTTCACTTCTCATATATATCAAGGTTTTTGCGTCATTTACATGGATTAGTTCCACCGACCTAGTTTCATTTAGAAAGTTATCAATAATGATCAGGGATAAAAATGGACCCATGATTGTCTCCTGTGGAACTCTTGATATCGGGACCCACTATAATGCATGGCTTTATATTAGACATCCTGCTTGCCAGGTAGTTTAGAAGTCTAAATAAAAGGTCAAAGGAGCCTAATTCTGCAATCTTCCCTATCGAAAGTTTGTGAAATACTGGGTCAAAGGCTCTTGTGGAGTTAAGGAATATTACATAGGCTTTTTTCTTTTGATCCCAATAGTTTATTTAGTTGTCCCGTGCCATGAGGTTGGGTGCACATGACCTGCCTTTACTAAATTCGTTTTGGGTTCCAGGGATGTTTTTATCCATATGTTCCCTTAATTGTTCATCAACCAGTACTTTCATTACTTTACGACAAGTTAACCATCTGTTTTTAATTGTACAATAAGTCTTATACCTAGCGGCTTTGACACCTAATTTTTTCTTATATAGCGGGTGAGTTGTGCATATAAGGGGAATATTTTTCAATCGCCTAACTTTAATCGTCTGAAACTATCTACATGTGTCTTTCATGAACAGGGCATCATAGCACACACATAATTGGCCGCTGCGATATCGGACAAAATGAAAACGGTAGAGCTCAAAATAAAATTCTCAGTGAAAAGTCTCTTATATCCGGCACTCACTCATAAAGTATACGGAATATTTCCCAAAGTCGCTTGATACGGTACCCATATTTGGGACCAAAAACTTATGCAATATAAATTTATTGTTACGTATCCTATCTCAGTAAACGCACCAGTGGTTTACGCAAGGAATTACCCTATCTAAATAACATCAAGAATTTATATCAAGAGTAAGCGACCTTGTCTAACACTGGTCTGCTTTTGGAACGCGTGTCAGCTGTCCTTGATGCACGTCTCCGTGCTGCAGTCCGTCGTATGAACTCCAAATCATGTTGATGGTCTTGCCAATCTCACCAGGGTGCCGAAGAAGGTTCCATGAAGTTATTCTGTCCACGCTATCAAATGCCTTCTCAAAGTCATGTATGTGTGTGTTTAATTGGATTGGCCGTTTAACAACGGTCTGTATTGAAGCACTTTGGTTTGTGCGCGATCGATCCTCACTAAAATCAGCCTGTCAATTTTAAGGTTTGGCGCCTACGGTTCTTTCTTCCATTTGGTTCATCACCACTGTTTTTAAGTTTAATGGATTGGTTTTCATTCTCTTTCCTTAAACAGTCTCTTTGGTTAACTATGTTTTGGCACTATTCTACGATCAGCTGCAGCCTTGCAAAACTAATCTTCATTGTTATCATTCGCTATCATTGGTGGATGCACAGCATGTATAAAAATGACTGTGATATCTCCCTCTTGGTTTTGAAGGGTGCATTGACAATTCCAGACCCGTGAGATTTCTATATTACAAGCGCTCTTCGTAGATCTACGGACAATAACAGCGTGATTCCTTGTGTATGAGACAACTGCTTCTTCTTGACCAGCGAAGCATAAAGTTCAGAAATGAAACAGGCCTTAAAATTACTTTTTGAAAGCTTTCTGCATGAAAATCTCTCCAACTATACACCGTAACTTGTTCGTCTTGGTTCCTTCAAATGCATATTTTGCTAATCATCCGATTCCGTGTTAGATGATAATACTCATAACGCTTGTACAAATTACTCGAGTTCAAGACGAACAAATACTATGTGCAAAGTTTAAATGTCTTAGAATTTGATTTATTAATGGCTCTACGTATTAACCAGAGGGTTAGAAAATATCTGACACCTACTACACGGCAGTTTGCAGTTGCTTTTAAGTCTTCAATGATCACTCCAAGGTCTGTGTGAGTGTGAACAACCGTTAGCTCAATTGTGTCAATGGTGTGGGCAACCGTTCCTTGAACTATGATGGACTCTCAAGTGTATATCTGCATCTACCGTATTCTAGGACATTCAAGTAAATTTTGAAAATTATTTCAAGGCTCTAAATTGTTACGTTCATTTTTTTATCTCTCCCTATATTTGATATATTCAGCATGCATCAAAATGGACGATTTCAGGCGACTAAACATTTTGGTGGTGTACTTAAATGGCTCAAATGGTTATGGACGGAATTGAAGAAGATTTTGCCTAACGGGCTTCTGAGTCTAGTATAAGTGGATCACCAATACTTCAAGGCAAGAACCTAGGTATACTAACTAAAAAATAGGAAAAAGAAATTGGTATATCATAGTAAGATACTACCCTTAGTCTTTAAGAATAGATCAAGTTCTCTCTTTTTAAGGACTCCTGGGAAGTCGCTTGGACTAGCTCAGCAGGCAGCGAATTCCAACTTTTGACTACTCTTAAAGAGTACAAGTTGTGTCTAAACTCTGTTCTGCCATGTTGTTTCTCCAGTTTCTGGGTGTTACCACTTAGAATTGTGTTGCAGCGTAACTTAAGTAGGTGTTCAACGGGATGTTCAGAAGTGTTAAGGATGCTGTAAGTCATTAGAATGTCACCTCTAAGACAGCTGAACTCTAATGTGTATAGGTTTAGTAATTGGAAGCGCCCTTCATAAGGCTTGAATTTGAGTCCCCGAACTGATTTTGTGACTCTCCGTTGGATACGCTCCAGAATGTCCTTATCCTCTTGAAGTGAGGGAGGAAATAATATATTTCCGTAAACTAAATGGGGACGAAAGAGACTGGTGAAGATTATGTGGAAAGCTATTCCGTCAAACTGGCCAAAACGCGCTTCAATGTCACCAGCGCAAGGCTTTCTCAGAAGGCATTTTTGTCACAGTTGGCGTAAGATTTCAAATCGCAGGGTACCAGCACTCCTAAAACGGATTCAACTTGAGATACTTTAAAAGGAGAGTCTCCAATGTTGTAGTTGTGTTATGCAACATTTCTCAAACAGACTAATTGACACTTAGAAGTGTTAAAGGTAGGTCCGATGTCATCTGCCCGACTTTGAAGTCCAGTCAGATCCTCCTGAATTGCCATATATCCTCTTGGTTGCGTATCACTCTCCAGGGTTTACCATCAGCAGCAATACGTAACAAGCCAGTCATTACATATTGTGGAAGATCGTTTATACAAATAAAGAAAAAGAGAGGTCCTAGTACTGGACAGTGGGGGACCCCACTAGGACATTCCATAACCTGAGAGAAAATGAATTTAACTTTGACCTTAAAATGTCGATTTCTTAGATTTCAAATAGGCCAGTAAATTAAAGGTGATTTGATATTTAATCGTTTGCGTTTATTGATAAGATATATGTGGTTGACCCTATCAAAATATTTTGAGAAGTCAAGGTAAATGACCTCAGCCTTCCCTTTGTGATCAAGAATGGTTGTCCATCCGTCCATTGCAGTCAGCAAGTTGACTATACAAGAATGACCCTTTCTGAAACCGTGCTGTTGGGGTTTTAAAAAGTTTAAGGACAATAAACAGTCGTGTATACCGTCGCATGACAGGGTCTCCATAATTTGTGAGGGTACAGAGAGAAGTGCCAAAGGTTGGTAGCTTGAAGGTTCACTGCGTCCATCTCCTCTGAAACGTGATGTGGTGTGTACCTGCTTCAAACTTCATGCCAATGTATTTACTGATATTTAGTTATTTTCGGAATTTAATACGATCTTCAACTTAATGCGTACAACGGCAGCTTCTCAATGGACAATTTCTCAAAAACCAAACGCAATGTTTGCACTTGAGAAGAAAGATGACATGCTCAAAATTGCTTATTTGACATTTTTAGGTTTTCAGACGCAACTAGACTACCTAATTATACATCCGTTTGGGCATCTGGGCAACCCTCACAAAAAGCATTCGATTTCTGTGGAACATCTATATTTGGTGCTCCCTTGAACCAATTTTTATGTGTTTGAGAAAATAAATAAAATAACCTAATTATCCAAAAACTACCAACTCTTGTAGGCCAACACACATTCAACAAACCATGTGTACTCTCAATACGAAATGACCGCCTTGATTAGTGTCACTCAAGGTGATGGAAGTAGATTTGACCTGGGTGCAGCTTTTCATCACGAGAATGAGGACGTCAAGCCGTGGATTTCCGCGCACATGTTACATGTTGTAGAGGATATTCGACGTCATTATTTATCAGCAATTATCAGTATTTTTCCCATCAAACGTCATTTTTTCTAATGTTTATGCTTGTTACACAGCTTTTATTCTAGTTTATTAGTAGTTTGGATGTGTGATTCCTTGTGTGCGAGGCATTTTCTTCTTCATGATCAGTAGAGTATAAAGTGCAAAAATAGAACAGGCCTTGATAATACTTTTTGAAAGTTTTCTGTATGAAAACCTCTCCACTAATGCACTGTTGTAACCTGTTCAACTTGATTACTTCAGATGTATATTTCGCTGATCATTTGATCCTGTCTAAGATTATATTACTCATATGTTATTGAAGACACTTGTGCGCTATCCGACTACACGGGACAGTAGGAATTTAAAAAGAACTGCCACAGGTTGGTAGCTTGAAGGTTCACTGCGTCCATCTCCTCTGAAACGTGATGTGGTGTGTACCTGCTTCAAACGTTCTCATATTTTACCTTGGCTTAGAGAGTGTGAGAACACCATGCTAAGCGGCGTTGTCAGAATTGAAGCTTCTCCCCTCGGTATAGCAGAATGAAACATATCCGAACCAGGATAAATGTATTTTCTTGGGTGCCGCTGTTTCCGCTACACCAAGTCAACGCTCAGGTTCACTTCGGAAAGTCAGGTGCAGTTGCAGATGAAGCTTTCATCAACATAGCTAATGTGGATCGGTTGAACTGTTCGAGAGTATTGTCCTGGCAGAAGGTTAGCGGCGTTACCGTCGTTATTGGTCGGACCATAAGGACTTAGTAATTGGGGAACTCCAGTTTTGGATTGTAGAAGAGAAGCTGCATAATGGAATAAGCTTTTCGGATTGGAGACAAATTTTTCGATAAGCTTTATCTAATATGAAGCCTGTTTTCTCTTATTGCATTTGTGCATATGTTTCTTACATGTTTGCATTGCATGTATGCGCCGTTGTTACCAGTTCGTTTGTATTCCACTCAGCAGTGTCTTTATCGGCCTATCAAGCGAAGAGTGCGGTTCTTGATAACTGTAGGTTGCTTGTATAATTCGGGGACCGTTTGAGGAACATACAGTATTGTAGCACATGAGATCGTGTACAGTAAGAAATCTCACTGGACATCCATGTCAAGTTGAGGGTAAATTTCCCAACCAACCTGTTGTAAATTTTCTTGTAAAGCTGACACATTCAACTGTTTGAAATTCCAGAACCTGTTGTTGTTGGGATGTCTTAACTCAGTTTTGCTGATAAAACTAAAGGCTATGATGGCATGATCGCTTTACCTCAGGTGAGCCAGGATTGAGAGGTTGCCAACTAGGAATTCTTCGTTTGTAAATACATGGTCTCAGCGCGACAGCTCTGACTGTTTCTCCCACGAGTTGCTCACTGCACATTCTCCAGTAATCCCAGATCCTCAATGAGGTTGAAGAACCGAGCTTTAGTACAGTTTTCATCTCCAATGAACGTATGTCCCGCGAAATCGACTTTAATAATAATAATAATTTATTCTGAAATAACAGTTTGTTACATGAGGCATGCCAGTTTACAGGCAAGATCAAATTGATACAAATGATACAATATACACTGTAGTAAATTACATAGCTGAGTTGATAATTTATAAGATATGAATGTAGATGGTTTTAATCAGTACTACAGTTGGCGCGCTTCATGAGAGTTGCGTTGCGAATGTGCGACTGATGGTCAAGGATAGGTCCATTGAAGGTATGAGCAACCTTATGTTCCTTTGGGATATCCAAGGCTTTGAGGATGTTGCAGGATGAAGTCAGCAGTTCCATATCTCAAGAAGGTTGAAAGAGGGAGCAAGGAAAAGAAAACACGAGAGGCAGAGTAAGAAGACGAAATCCTTAGAATCGAGATATGGGTGAATCCGAGACGAGTAGAGCGGGATAATCCTTCCAGCACAAGATTGCCATACTCAATGTCAGCAGTGAGCTTCCTGTCGATGACTCCAACTAGACACCTCGAGGTGGTAGACAATCTTACTGAGCACCATACGCATTTCATCAAGATTGATAAACTCTTGGTTGTTCAGTTGATGTTCCTGCAAGCAGAATCGTAAGTATAAATCTGCTCCGACCCTAATTCCTGATTTTCTGTCATTGCCAAACAAAGACATCCCGGGTATTACTAGCTCCTGGTTCGTAAACTGAGAAGATATCCAAGTTTCAGACATGCCTATCAGATGAGCATTATTAGCGTTGTTGAGTTCACGTAGCTCATCCATTTTATTCGGTAAACTAGCGGCGTTCATGTATAAGCAGTTCATGCTCTCAATTTGAAACGCGTGAGCTTGCCCTTCCTGTTTGTCTGTATGAGTCTTACGTGAATGGACAGGTAGCCTTACTATACAATGTTTTTCGAGCTCATAACTTATGTCCTTTACATGTTTTTCTATGATGGAGGCAGTCCATAAGTGGAATGGTCAGCTCCAACTTGCCTTAGTGCTTGATCCTGGCATCATGTGGCCTATCTAAATGAATGCGGATTCCAGATGGCAACCGGCATCTGTGGACCCGACATGCTTCCAGAGTTGCAGCCGTCAATGGGAGGAATGGAAGGTTATCTTCATCAGCCGGAGTCCCGAATCTCCATTCTCCTCGGCTAGTCTCACCACTTGTTGATTCAATATGATTTTGAGCTTCAGGGACTGCATGATGAATTTCCATTCCCTTATATCAGAGTTTGTGTGATTAGGGTCCGTCTCTACAGGTGCATTTTGCACAATGATATTTCTTCCACAAAAGAGTTTTTCGTGAGATTTATCAGAGATTGAGCTCAGAATATGGTTTGTCAGGCAGTATTCTTACGTTTCCATCTGGTTTCAGTAAGTGGCTGGCCAGTAGGATTTTCGTGACTGTAGGTAACCCTCGTCACGCCGTCACAGTGGAGCGTGGGGTTCTCTGTTCAGACAAATAAAGCTTTTCCACATTCAACATAAGATAATAGGAAATAAAATGTCTATACAAAGGAAGTGAACGAATACTTGAACACTAATGTTTTGATATATACTTACATGTTTGAAGTCAACTCTTAACCAGTCGACCTAAACAATTACAGGATATCCTCTACATCGGTAGCGTTAGTGAGCGCTACACGAAATAATCTCGTGTGATTTTGATGCATAGGGTCCTTTCCATGTGATCGCCAAAGCCTCTATTTTGTGAAGTTTGTGCCTCTTATTTAACTCTTCCCAGAGCATCATTACATGTTTGTCCTGAAAACTGAGGGGAAGGTCACAGTTGCTTTTAAGGTTCAGGATTGCGAGAGAACCATCGCGAACCGTTATTATTTTCCCAGATTTTCAGGATCGTTCAGATTGAGGACTTTGTCGTTTGGAGGTCGAAGCGCTTTTCTGATTCCCATGCTTTTTGCTGACTGGTTGAACATTCTTTGGGGTAGACTGTGTAGCTAATTCACCAGTTGATTTCCCTACAATACTTGGGATGTTCAGCTTCCTAGACGGTGGCGCCTGTTCCTTTATACCTTTGATAACGGAGACCAATCACCTACAAAGTTTTTGGGAGCCACCTTTGCATCCAGAGATCCTGTGCTGGGAGACCTAAGTCTGATGAAGGAGTCTAGTACCGTCGACTTTATAATGGTGCTGAATTTCAACATGTTCTCACTAGCGTCATTACATGCTCCGTCGATAGAAGCGCTGTCGAGATCGCTCTTCTTGTTTTAATTGAGCGTCATTTTTGTCTACCCATTTTATGACTATCTTTTTTAATTCCTGTCAATATAACAGTACTGTTACCTAGCAAACCATCATCCGTGTTGCACATGACACATACCCACCTATTATCTAACTTGCTGAGTTTGTTGTAAGCAGTTACTGTAAGATTCGCGCACGCTTCCAGGAATAAAACTTTGCGGTGTTCATACTGCATCCCGGATGTCACAGCAAAAAGGCTACCGAGTCGCTTGCATGAATTTTTCATGACTTTAGTGACGTAAATTCTTTTATAAATCTTAGCAAAAGCCTATGACTGAAAAAAACTTCACACTAAAGAGGGGAAAATGGGTGGTACAAAAGGTTCGGATAAACTGGAACTTGCCTTTTTCATGAAAATCTGAAAAACTGTATGATAATCTGAGGCAAAACCACAGCTAACTCTTATGTAGGGTAAAACTCAAAACGAAAAGTAACTTACCGAACGTATAGCTCAGAACAGATTCTGTAGATCAGAAATGGTACTTTTGTTGCGTAAGAACAACAGCAAACGTTTGAGAAATACAAATAACATAAGGACTAAACTTCCCGTTCGCGTTTGCTAAGCCGAGGCATGAAGCTAGAAGAGTGGAATCTGGTTCGCATTACACAAATCTTCAAAATAGGTCGACGTAGTGTACTTTCGAGCAACCTAAAAATAGCACGTTTCTCTATACCCTCAAAAATTATGAAGTCTCTGGCATGTGATGATCTATATGATTAATTACTATTCACAAACTTCTTTCCACTCCTAACGGTACGGTTTCAGGAAAATTAATTCCACGCCCAACAACGTTTCCTAATTTCCTCCTCTGATGAAAGCTGGTTTATTTTCTCCTACAGTATGCTATCACCGATGATATATGGCCAAAAAACAGTCATTATAGTACGTGGACAATTGTTTATAGATGATTGATGATGGTTGTGATAGTTCTTCAAGTTTCTGCTTCGTTCCGTTGAACTAAATCGACATTGGTATTGAAGCTTCTCACTTTGATATTGGTCGACAGATTTTTTTGAGATGCATACCTTCTTCAACTGTAGAATCACTATACTGGCTTTGCCGATCTTTACATTTACGTGAGCATCGGAACCTCCACGTTCATCGATGACGTTCACCAGACATAAGAAACACTCCAACTCTTCTAGAGTTTCTCGAATAGGACAGATAATGACGTCATGAATTTCAGGAGTCACAACATTGGGAGTGCAAAGGGAAACTACTGTAGGAACACAGGTGTAGTGTTAGAAACTAGTCTCTCTAAGAGGATTCAACATTGTGTCTGGTTTTAAGTCCTCAACGTGGTCCACTTGGTGAGCGTCGGACGCCACAACTAAGTCCGACATCAGCTCGCTGGTTGTTTGAACGAAACACCTTACTGCCATCACACATGCACAGTCAGCAGTACGACTTCGCCATCGAACCTTGCTGCTTTTAGTCTTACCGTTCTTCAGCCGACCTGTCTGGCACAGTAGGACCATGAGGAGTGATTATTCCAGCCAGTATAGCTCGATTGGTTCATCACGACAGGTAAGCTCGACCACCACGTCAAGGTAGCAGCAACGGTCGACGGGACGACACCAGATGGTAAGACAATAATCAGGGATTACTAGACTGCGGTTTTGTCTCAATACGGAATAGATCGACGGTGAACGCCTTTTATCGTATTCAAATGCTAATCTTTTTGTAAGTCTCGTATATACGTCCATTGACAGCATAACGGTATTCGTGTCATAACAAGTCCTCATTACTAATGCTAATTTAAAGCTGAAATTGTAGGTGTAGGGGATCGATGACTTAAAACAGCACATAGAATAAGTGGGTTAAAAAAGTGAATCGCGAAATCTTTTGCTGACAAGATTTGTTAACGTTTGTTTTTGAATTTAAACACGATGAGAATCTTAGTAAATAATAATAATATACTTCTGCAAGATCAGGTACACGCCATTTTACAGGCATAATGTACAAATTACAACATTTGTTGGCTCATAAAATGCTTACCAACTTATTAAGTTTGTAGTTGTTACAAAGTAGACCCGTAGAGCGCTTGCTGTAAACCATGACCTTGAGTAGACGCGTACGTTAAGTTTGTTCCAGACGTCTGAAATTCCATAGCTGTGCCCTCAGAGCGCAATTCTTAAGAAAAAAGAAAAAGAAATAGAACAGCAGCAAGGCACTTGGATATGAACACTAAAAGTTGCTTAACTTGTGTAGTAGGACCGACAGTTGTATAATAAATTAGATTAAATTCACATTATCTCTTGTTAGAATGAAACGAAGTCAGAGACTCCATACCAGAAAAACTAGTAATAAAGAACAATGAGTTGTGGTGTTTAATATTTAGAAGTAAGCTCACATGAAGTAAGGGAAATCAAGGTTTGTAGAAGGAAAGCGGTTTATTAGAAGGAGGTGTGCATATTGAGGGTGAAGTGTTAAGAATACTAATAAATATATCTTTTACTGTTTAATTGTTTTCATTTTTCTTTCTTGTCTATCCGATGGCAGTCACACAATCCTAGTGTGACAGTTCGATTTAGCATGTTATAGGTTTGTGGTGGTTTCCAGACAAAAAGAACTTATACAAAATATCTCGATATACTAGGTTAATAATGATATACCAAGAAAATTAATAGTAAAAACCCAAATGTCTGTCTGTTAGTAAAAACCAAAGTTAACAAAATACAGTTAGAAATAAAAAAGGTTCATTAAACAAACAGACAATAACAGTTACTGTAGAATGAATGTTATTTGTGAGCTGCTTCGTGAGAGCAACAACCACGAACTGAGTTCACTTGATTGACAGGTGTTCCTCTGCAAGTAACTGCACCAATGACGTAATGAAGAAAACGGAGTCCAACAGTAATCCGCGCCAAATATCCAACGTAGAGTCGGAAGGCCTATAATGATGTCATAATATTATTATAGTCTTCGATCGAAACGGTGGCCAATAAAACAGAAGGACGAACGGCGTAGATAGCGTTCTATATTTTAACCAACACGGTAGTAAAATCGTATATCATTCATCGAAACAATTATCATCGTCTTTTTAACAAGTGATACAGCAAAACATGCGTCGGTGGAAGTATGCCCGACGTAAAACTCTAAATGCTTTGGAGGAAGGAGAAAATAACACAACGAAAAGGGTAAACAAGTGTTGTTTAAAAAAATCATACGTGTATACATATACAAGAATAAAAGTTTTCTCTTGTAGTAAACAGATTTTAATGTATATAAAAAGTTTAACAACGATAACGGAGTGTATAATAATAATAGTATTATTAGTAATAACGGTAATTAAATTGAGAGTTCATCGAAAATTGTAAATTCATGTATAAATTGTGTAAACAATTAGTGATAAACTGAACAAGTCTAACGAAATTGGATATATTTGCACAATTAATTATAAACATCACATGAAACGCATACACATGTAGAGAAAAACATAATGAATTTATCAATATTAGTAGTACACAAGAAATTTTTTTAGAAAAAAATTGCTTGCATAAAAAAATGTTATTAGTTATTCTGCTAATATAGATATTTAATCACATTACAGGTACTGACAGAATAAAGATTTGGTAATTACTTCAACATAACGTTTGGGGAAATGTGCGTGTCTTCCTGAACGAGTTGTTTTTGTAGGAGATAAAGTGTCGGAACTAGGATTTAAATTTGTAGGAGCTGTAACTTTAGAGTCGTCTGTTTTACGAAGTATTGATTTCGTAGAAGTTGGTGAAGAATTATTTGGAAACACTGGAAGCTGCGTTGTGTGATTTCCGCTGTCTTTATATGGCTTTAGGCTGTCATGTGTTTCGGACTCTACAAAAGCAGGTTTTATCCTGTCAATTGAAACTGATTCTTTTTTCCGTTCTTATTGATTGTGAAATATTTTGTTTGCCTCTCAACTACTTCATATGGTCCTTCATAAGGATGTTATAGAGGACGTCTTACGGAGTCCAATAGTATTATATAATAGTAATCCGCGCCAAATGTCCAACGTAGAGTCGGAAGGCCTATAATGATGTCATAATATTATTATAGTCTTCGATCGAAACGGTGGCCAATAAAACAGAAGAACGAACGGCGTAGATAGCGTTCTATATTTTAACCAACACGGTAGTAAAATCGTATATCATTCATCGAAACAATTATTAAAGTCTTTTTAACAAGTGATACAGCAACACAACAGATATTGCTTACAAATAAAGTGTGACAAATTAGAGAAAAAATGTGGTTTTTATTTTGTTGTTACAAAAGTCACTGAATATATGTCACCATAGGTTGTTTTAGTAGAATAGATAATCCGGCGTGAAGTTGGAAACGTGACAGTGAATAGCGAGCCTAGGAGAACAACCTCAGTATCACTGAATGAGTGCCTCGTTCTTAATCACAACGAACCTGATACAAACATAATATTCTGCCCCACAAATATGGGTGGATTAAAGTCATAGCTCTCACCATCATTGCTTGCTGGTCAGTAACTCCACCATCCCTCCTTTTGTGGTGTAAGGCTCATTTAAGCTTATTTTTGGATATGTGTCATACCTCAAACAATCCTCTGTCTTTCACAACCTGTTGTAAAACACTATTTCTATAAGTACCATTTTACAAGCTTATCATGCAGTCACAAGTTATGGACTGTGTGTAAGGCATCGATGCAGTGTTTCTGTTGACTATAGTATAAAGTAAAGTTTGCCAGAGTATAAGCATTACTTACTTACTCACTTACGCCTTTTACTCAAAATGGAGCATAGGCCGCCGACAAACATTCTCCAACCCACTCAGTCCTGGCCCTTCCTTTCCAGTTCTATCCAATACTTGTTCATTTTTCTCAGGTCTATCTCCATTTCCCATCGTAATGTGTTCTTTGGTCTTCTACTTTTCCTTTGGTCCTCAGGATTCCAAGTGAAGAATTAAATTATGACACCATTGGGTGCTTTCCACAATGTGTATTCTGTCCACCTCTAACACATCTTCCTGATTTCTTCCTCCGCTTGGGTCTGGTCTGTTCTCTCCCACAGTAAGTTGTTGCTGATAATGTCTGGCCAACGGATCCTAAGTATTTTGTGAAGACAGCTGTTAAACACCTGTATCTTCTGGATGATGGCTTTCGTAGTTCTCCAAGTTTCCTCCCTATACAATAGAACTGTCTCGATATTTGTATTGAAAATCCTGACCTTGGTGTTGGATGACAGTTGTTTTGAGTTCCAGATGTTCTTCAATTGTAAATTTGCTGCTCTTACTTTGCCCATCCACGCCCTCACATCTGCGTCAGATCCACCGTGCTCACCAATGATGCTACCCAGATAAATAAAGGTTTTTACATCCTCCAAAGCTTCTCCGTCAATTGTGATTGGATTGGTGCATGCTGTGTTGTATCAGAGAATCTTGCTTTTCCCTTTGTGTACGTTGAGATCCCTGCTGCTACACTGGTCGTCTTCTGCATTTGTTGTTGCATGTGCGACAGAAGAGCTAGATCATCTGCGACTTTGTCAACTGTCCTGCATGCACGATTTCGCAGTGTAATCCATCATATGAATTCTGTATGATATTGATTATCTTGTGAGGCACGCCGTAGTGTCAAATAAGCCTTCATAGTTTTGTCCTGTCTACGCCATCAAATGCTTTCTCGTAGTCAATGAAATTGATGTAGAGTGATGAATTCCATTGAATTGATTGTTCCACAATGATCCTTAGTGTTGTGACTTGGTCTGTACACGATCGATCCTTATGGAATCCAGCCTGTTGGTCACGAAGTTGGGCGTCTACGCAGTCCTTCATCCTGTTTAACAATACCTTGTTGAAGACTTTTCCCGGTATTGAGAGAAGTGATACCCCTGTAGTTATCACACTTACTGAGATCGCCTTTCAATTTGCTCTCCATAGTAGTTCCTTGTCCATTAAGTAGATCATGAAAGGCCTGGAACTTGTTGCTGAGGTCTATCTTGAATTTGTTGAGTTTGTTAGTATCCTGAAGAAAGGCCGTATTGAACTTTTGTGATATTTTCCACCCCGTTGTCCAGTGTTTCTTGAGTTTTAACTTCATCTTGGCGACTAGCAAGTGATGATCTGAAGCTATATCAGCTCCTCTCTTGGTTCTCACGTCCTCTATAGTCCTCCTGAACGTTTTGTTGATGCGAATATGGTCGATTTGGTTTTGCGTGGTGTGATCCGGTGAAGTCCATGTGGCTTTGTGTATGCGTTTATGTGGGAATATGGTGCCGCCAATGATCAGAGTACTATCATTAAGAAGGGTATAATGTAGGATAGTTGTTTATTAAAGCAGGCGGAAAAGTATAGAAGTATATGAGTTGTAGATAAGGTAACGAGTGGAGAAATAATATTAATGGCTAGTCAATATATTGTACAGAAGAGTAAAAAAGCTAATACAGGATAAACAGGAAGAAACCCACATTAACTTGGTTCTGATGTTATTTTGTGTGGTCCTAACCAGTTGATGGGCAACAGGCTCCATAGATGCAAGATCACTGATATTAGGCAGTCGATTGTGCGGTTCTCGAATTTTTAGGTTGGCGGTGAGGGTCCCTTAGCGACCGAGATTTGTTGAACAGTATCGATAGTTCCAGCAGCTGTGCTGCACTTTGTCCGAGGACAGATAACGGCGATAAAAGTTCGAGTTGTTCATAATATTATTCAACATTAAAGCTGTTCAAGGTATGATACGACTTATTATTTAATAGTCCCAGCTTAAACATGATGCTGGTAGCGGCAAGCAAATCATGAAATAGGTAGTTCCGTGATCTTTGACATTGATACTTAATTCATCAGTCCACCTGTACACACTGCTAACTGAAGACGCCTTATCAGCCGACGACTGGGTATAATGTGTGATTCACCTTTTGCAAGACCTAGTCAGCTTCAATTACTTTCAACACATCGATCATCTTTCTAGAACCACTGCACTCCTGACGTACGGTTCCATTAGTTTTAGGATCATCATTCGGAAAGGTGTTATGGACAACAGTGTTGTCAAGCATTCAAATATTCGTTAGTGTTTGTGCAAATCTGCTAAACGAAATTGAAAACGTGCTAAACGGAGTGTAGTTGGATCAAAGAAGAAACCGTATGAATACTAATTTCTGGGTTTGATCGAGCTAGGCTGTAGAACAAGAAGCCACCTGACTTTAGTGGACAATGTATTAAGTGTTCAAGATCATCACCAAAACTATTTTGTGCTCTTATTGACTCATGATTTACATATGTCCATTCAAAGTTATGTGGTCATTCATTTCCTTTCTTTATTCTGTTGAGTTTTTTTTATTGCGTTTTGGAAGCCTTCAGTTTAACTATTCTAACTATTGACCACTGAGGTGACGACTTCTGGTAAGAGAGACAGTGACTAAGGACAAATAGACTAAGACTGAAAATTTTCTGACTGTCGAATAATTGGAGACTTTCTTAAAAATACTATAGTCTAGTAAGTAGGCAGGTTACTATAAAAATTTTATAGCAACTGAAGACTTTTATTAACACTTAAACGCTGATAAAAAGAAATCAAACGGTTTGTTGGGCTGGTTAGATAGATATTGAACACAAAATGTGTTACTATAGTGATATTAATACCTTTAAACGTACTTGGAGCCTTACGGTACAGTTTTGTAGTTATCTAGTTGTCTTGAGTTGACGCTAGTGTTATTTCGGTTTTCTGTCAGTTTTCTTTGCGGCTAGGTGTAAATGAGTCTTATGTGTCTTCTAATCAGTCAGACTACAGTCGGATAGCCTATTTCCCATAGGAAACCATGGTATTTTTCAATGACAGTTGATGATCAAGTATTGTGATTAGTAGTATTTGAATTGTAGCACAAACAAAGAATCTCAGCAATAACGCAATTTAACCGAGTACTAGATAAGCACGACTGAACGTATTGTATCAAGCAGTCATCAAGTACAAAGAAATCATTAGTTCATACAAACACCACATAAAGACCGTAGTGTTCGTGTGACTAAAGGTTAAAAAACACTTCATGTTCTGCCACAAAACCTGCACCTCTGACGTGCTCGTTTTGATGAAGCGTGAAGGAGCTGGCCGCTTCAGGTTTCATGATGTATGACAAGATATAGCCCACGGATATTTCGGGATTATCGACCATTAACCGCATCAGCGTGGCCATTTACAATGTAAAGTGACAATCCAACGATTTTTGTAGACTAATAAGTTTATCCATCATGTGTTTTACCAAAGACATGCATTTAGCGCCTGAATTTCCTCTCCAGATGACAAGGGGAAATTCAAAGTTCATAGTCCCATATCACGTTTCCGTGGATAACCTTGCCTATCGGACTGAGACATGTGCTGCATAGCGTTAGTACTGAAGTCTGATATTACTGATGACATGTTTTGCAAAACAGCATGCAGTTTTGCGAATCTGGGACGGAATCAAGTTCAAGATATGATCTAATCAACCACAAAACTAGTCTCAACAGTGGTTGACAGCAATGTTTCTACTTATATAGAACGTATTTATAAACATTTATAAGTAGAACACGCTAGTTCGCGATTGATAACACTGTAGTGTTTATTAACCTGAACTTTGGATATTAAACGTGACTGATTTTATCCTAGATTTCAGCCACGTGGAAGTCAACTGTAGTTGCACACTCGTCAAACTAGAACGGGCAATATTACTGGAGAATTTACTCCGATGCCAGTCCCAGGTACCTAAGGGAGTTACACACCACATATTTTTCAAATATTTATAATAGAAATCAAGCACGAGGTTGATCTTGAGCGGTTCTCGAAATAATTGCGAAGTAATTACGCCTTACCTCACTCAAAATAAGGTTAAGAACTGAGATTAAGAGTTAAGGTAACGAGTCAGGATAATAAACTACAGTTATTTTTTCATCATGAACTGAAATCAATCATAATCCAAGAACCCTAAATAAGCATGTAAATTGAATGGATATCATATAAGAATTCAAGAGGCACAATCTGAAACTTGATTTGTCCGGCTCTGTACTTTAGTTTCAACCTACATACATTTTACACCTTCGGATTTTTGTGTTATTGTTTTCTTAGTTAGATATACCAGTTTGAACTTCATGCATACGTCATCGCTAATTGTTATTGAGTGCTTTGTTATCAAATGTAACTCTTCCGTGTGCATAAATGCATACCGAGTTCACTGTGGAGTCTACTCACACTTTCTCTTGTCTTTCTCTCCCAGATTCCTACTCACACTCGTCATCCCGTCGTCAACCACATACCACTAGACAATACGTAAACCTGTAAACGATTACACACTAAATGCCAAGAAATGCAGAAGTCCATATATGGCACGGGAAATACCCTGTTGCAGGAATATGCAAAAATAGAAAACACCGATTGGTGGGACTTCAAGGTACTTTCAAAATTTTAGGACAACGTTAAGTGACCTAGAACAATTGTCAAAAGAGGGACATACTACTTATCTCCACGATATGAGTGACTTTTATGAAATCACCGAAATAAAAGTTAATGAAGAGGTTGTTCATCACTGCAAAATTACTGATTTTCAGTTTGGTATGCAAAATAATTTGTTTTTCTCAGTTTAGGAAAATTTTCAGGAGGCGATGGGGAGCTGGATCCGCTATGCAAAATAATTGTAGATAAAGTCAATACTGCATATTAAGGCCTGCCAAGTGCCTTTCTTGAATACAGAAGACGAAATAAATTGTATTTGCTAAGTCGGATTGCTAACGTTTGATATTGTTAATCACTTTAATGGTGTCTACTAAACCCTGTAAAACATTGCTTATTTATTATATGTATAAAAAGCTTGCCCTCATGGGTTCATAAGGTTTTACTCAGCTCAAAAACATTTGAATGGAGCCGTCCGTTTATTGTTTTGTAGACCGTATCAATGTGGTTAAATCGTAAAGTTTAGGATTTTTCTTTTGGCGTCTTGGTAGTAATGCGTTACATTTAACGTATCTAAACGGGGTAATTTTAAAAACTGACTTTAGATGATCTTTTTCTCTGGGATCCGCAGCTGTTGTTGATAAGTTCTGAGATTTATTACGATCTCATTTTGTATATGTGTGAAATACACCTACAAGTCATCCGTGAGTGTGTGGACAGTGAGGATCGTTGGCTCTACAACTATTGTCAAGACCAATTGAATATGTTTGAGGCCTCATCCAAAGGGTCTTAATGTTCTCCATATGCAACGCTCAAAGTCAACGTAGGCCGTTCCAGGCTTTGATATTCAAATGTTGAAGAACCTATCGACCAAGCTAGATATCGAGTGACTGAGCTTGTGTGGCTCACTAGTTATATATCACTTGAAAATCCCTCTGGGTTCTCACGAGAATATTTGTACATAATCGGCCACTAAGAAGCCCACTTGAGTATACCTGCGTGGTTTTGTGTTGCAAGTGTTTGTATTTTTTGATGTATTGCCAGTCAATCTAGGTTAAGATTCGATAATGAAAGTTTTCATATGGTTTTTTTAAAGTATAAAGTGGCTTACTAATTCGAGAAACAGAAAAACACGCAAGATAAATCTTTCCAAGTACTCATTATAATTTATTCTCTTATCCGTGCCACAGTATAATTGTCGATTCTTCCAAATTGCTTTCTTTTTTTGACGTAACTGTATGCTGGGTTAGTTAGCTCCTGTCTGTCTTCTTTAATTTTTACATTTCCTTTGAAGGGTTTTATGATTTTACCCTATGGTCTGTTCGCTCTCAGTTATACCTTTTTTTGGAACAAAATTTGTGCGTTTTATCACAGAATAAATTACGCTATATTTAATTGAGTTTACTTAGCTAAAATCTGCAATTGTTATGATTCATCGCACTGGACTCTGCTGCATGATTTAAAATGTAGTAAATAAAGAAGTATTAAAACTACATGTAAAAATGATTTTCATAGGTTAACTTATAGAAATATATTGAGGATAAATTCCATATCAAAGATATCCTACTTATTTTAATATAAATATTCTAGATCTGGCTATTGACTTGAACAACTTTAAATTGTCTTATTCTTATCGCTTACAACATTTAAATTATCCAGGAAACGAGTACATATCTAACAGAATGGAATGATAAGAAAATCAACATAGCGAGTAGAATGGAAAGCAAGTGTTTACAGAATCTGCTTTTTGATATCAGTCCACAAAGAATATATCTGTACTAATAATGCTGGGAGTATATAGATATCAATACCAAGGTTGGACTTGATAGTTTCAAATAAATTGAGCATTGGGTAGAAAGTTAATAATAAATATGTTTTTGTTATAAATCATTTGGATGTAACAAAAATATACCTATGATTAATGTTGGGAGTATGTTTTTGTCATCAATTTTATCAGATATTCGGCTTTATGAGCAATAAGTCTATCACTATGGTAGGAAATTATTATAAGTATTCCACTGATACAGGCAACTGTGATTGCATTTTAAGAAATTCTCAGTACACGAGACAAATATTTTTCACTTTAGGAAGTCTTATGCACAGAGAATTACAACAATTTTGCTTTCTTATCTAGGAAATGACGTCCTAAGTTTAATTAATGTAAAGGGGAGATAAGGTCACTTAGCTCCAAAATATGTTTTAAAGTTGCACAATTGTACATACACGTTACTTGTTTAGTGTATTTTAGCTAGAAGGCGGATAAAAATTGTGGTCGATGGACACTGTTGAGGAGTTTCAAGCCAGGACGAAACAGCTTACCGATATTTTGTTATTTTTGGTAGACACGATTTCGCAATAGCTCTCGCCACACTAAAGTGTTCTCCACAATCTACCCACCAAGATTCAAACTACTTTAATAACATAGTTAATATGGAATTCAAATAATCATTTCTTAGTTGTAACAAGCATGTTAAGTCAATCAAAAACATTTCCATTGAGCTCGTATTTATTGACGCTCACCAACATTGATAAAGCTATTCCTCACTAATGACGCCATGTAGTGTCCCAACGTTTGCTCACAATCTTGCACAACTGAGTCTTACACATCTCCAAAGGAAACAGATGGTTCACAATGTTTTAGACTAAGTTTAATGGTCACATAATAGTATTGTGTGGACAAATCTCCATGAACATATGGAACTGAACCCCATAACTACTTACATTTCTGGTCGAAGATGTAGCACAAATAAATCAGGCATTCTCTTTTGAACTCAACGAAATGGTAATTTAGTAAATCCTAAGTACTTTACCTTATCTTGGTAGCTTCAACGCGACTTAATCTATGGAAGCATGTTATTGCAGTCACATGTTTGTCCACGTGGAGACGAACTGTTTGACTGAATAATACACAAACGACTTATTACCGTGTAACATTCTTTTAGTTTGTTGACTGTCCATCTCTGTTGTTCCTTCCCAATAACTCATTAAACTGTTTACAAATTGTTACCGATTGGAGAATTTCTCTCTGATGTTACTGAATAAATTTCTGGGATAAGTGATTTACTAAGATTCTCATTAAACCCTGATTTATCACTATAGCTTACCTACTTATACTGTTGAACTCTGTCTAGTAGTTTCCTATACGTAATCCTACATAACCAGTCGCTTATCACTCTAAAGGGTCATGTTGTCCCACTGTCTTAATCATAAATTAAGTGAATAACTATAACTGATTGTATTGTGGAAGATTTTATTTCAGATAAAATGTTTTGAAAACTTAGTTATTCATGTTGTCTTGAATCTGCGTTTGTCCGCCTTTTGACCATGATTTGTCCAAGCTGATAATCCTCTCATATTACGTAATGAAATTCATTTACTACATGTTTACATCGAGTTTAATCACTCATATAACCTTACAACATATAGCTTTTATTTTATAAGAGGACTTGAAAGTGAGGCTAATATAGTAAATGTGAATTCCAGATCTAATTTTTCTCATGCAACCTTTACTTTGAAACCAATAATTTAATCGATATCCCCTTATAGTGAACGAGAACACAAATGGGGACAACCAAATGTGCTTGAACACAAAATTACATGATTTCTTAGTAAAATCTGAGAACTATGTATAAAATACTTCATTCGCAAAATGTCAATCAGTTGTCTCAGATTGATTGTTTCTTCGTTTTCTCACTAATCGTTCTCTGTTCTCGTTCTCTTTTCTTTGATCTCCTTAACCTGACCAAGTATTTCACTTTCGATTGGTGATACACACTACTTATATCTGTGGACATCAGTAGCACACACCACACCCTGACTTATTCAAATTTGAATGAATCAGGAAAAAAACGAGATCCAGTCATTTAAATACTAATTCTGATTGAGTGGCAATTACAAACAATTTTGTCGCATATAGACTTATAAAGAGATGTGGATTTTCACTTCTCTCCATTTTTCTAACTGAGCGAACCACTGAAACACAGTTAATATGATTTACTTAATGGTTTCGTTTAAAATATTTAACCCATATGTAGCTGTTCTTTCTACCATACTGACAAAACCACGAACCGAAACTATTTTAGGCAAAACCAGTTAATCAGGCGTCATTTTATCATATACTGCCACTTGAACAAAATCTCAATACATTTAAATCAGAATTATTTCGTTTAAATGATCAGGTCACCTTCACATTGAGAAAATAAGCACGACTAAAGATGACATAGAATTCCTGTAAGGCATATGGGATAACACGGCTACGGTTAAGTGGTAAGTTGATGTTTTTCGGTAAGATGATTAATTTGTCACTCAAAACAATCAGTATGGAAAGTCATTGAAATTCTAAACCGATCTGAGTGAGACCGTTATTGAGGAAGAAGGGGTATCAGGCGTCCTTTTCGTCCTAGGATAAGACTCCTCAGAGGTGTGGGAATGGAATCAAGGAATTTGGTCTCGCTCGGATGTCTAATCTGCTGACCAACTTCGGAGTTTTCCTTTCGAAGCTAGTTACTAGTGAAAGCATGATAACTGTAATTATGGAGTTATGGCGATTGTTGAACTTCGATGAAATCCTAAAGGGTTGTCGATAGGCACTGCTGATGAGTTCCACATTATGACGAAATGTCTGTCCAGTCCTTCCAGGTTCTCGGTGTTGGCCTAACTTAAATCAGTTCATGGCTTCAATGAAATTCAAAAATCTGTACAGCCTTCTACCAAGAAATATGGAACTATATTTCTTACATGTTAACATAAGTAAAACAGAATAATGTCATGTTACACTATGTAGATTGAGCATTGAATCATTCCAAGCACATACACTGATCTCATCATATTAAAACATAAGTCTGAGTATTAAAATTCATTGCTGATAGCATTTTATGATAAACTGGAATAAAGGATTATCATTTTAAGGGTGGTTTCCTACTCATTATGTTATTCAGTAGTATATCATGTGAGAAGAAAACTTAGTCGTCCAGTCGATAAGATGTTCTTACGTATAAAGCTATTCGAGCATCAGAGGTAGTTAATTTCAAATAAGAAATAAAAGAAAAGAAAAAATGAGCAGCTAAAATCCTTTTCTGATGAAGGGATTCATAAAAGTAAAGTTATTTCTTGTACATATCTAGTTCTAAAATGCACTGATTCTCAAATAAATTTTCATGAGGTAAGTAGCGACAATTAGACGTTTATGAAATCATTCGCTCAACAGTTATGAACTGGAAGCACGATATTTAGTGTTTCATATATACAGTCTTTTGACTTCAGGTTGAAATTAATTAATTCAAGTCACTAATACATTAACTCTAGCTTTTAGCTTCTCAACTAGAAGTGACTTTTTCCAAATCGTCATTACCTAAAGAGCAAATTATGGAAAGCAAGCTTATTATCTGACACGTTTTTAAAGAATAAAACGAGAATTTAACCCAAAAGTAATTTATTTGGTCTGAAGTTCAAAGATGCATTCAGACAACATAACGGATAATTTGAACAGTATTAAACCAACTATTGAAAACCATAAACTAAAATCCACATGAATTGCACTACACAATTATTTAATTTTTATAACGACCATCTCTATAAACAACTCAAGGAATGAATAACATATGGATGTTATTCAATAATTAGCAACCAAATATTTATAATTAATTGTCACCGCCCCTACGATTTCATAAACTTTTCAGCAGAATATTGTAGTATATTAGCGATCCATCCTAGACGTGAAGTGGAAACATGTCTATTTTGGTATATAATAGTTTTTTTCAATTTTCTGAATAAAAATTAAATAACTGGTAAGCAGTATTAATCCTGAACTATTTGACAGACACTACATTAGACTGGATCAACATTTACTTCATTTATCAGATTCAATTGATCACCTTGAAACTGGATGAAATAACTTCAACTCTGAGTATTTCATAACCAGTAGTTGGATTGATATCCATAATATGCATCTGGAATTGAACCAAATATTCTCATAAAACTTTTGTAAGGCAAAAATTAAAGTTTTGAAACAATTAGACTACGAACTTAAACATAATTTAAATACTCCTAATTATCATATTGGCGTCGCGATGGAGCCAGTGATGGAACAGTTAGATACTCATTCAACTTGTGAAGTTTTTAAGAATTATTTGGAAAGGTTCGACATCTGGAGCATGACCAAGAAAGGTATGAAGAGTGATAAAATTGTGGCACATTTCCTCACATTCATTGGAACAGAAGCATACAGCTTACTAAACATTTGGCATATCCAGAAATGTCTATCTCACTTCCTTATGCAGCTCTTAAGGAACTATTATTAAATCACGTAATGCGCACCAGTTTTGAATGTTGTGAGAGGGCGAAATTTCATAAGGTTGTAGCGTGGCGTCGAGTCGCGGTTGACTATGATCACCACTACAAGAAGGTTGTGTATCAGATATCAGAAGACGATTGGAAGTTGTGGCGATATATATTTGTTGGCGGTCCTGTGGTATCGAGAGAATACCGAGATCGTGCCAAAAGAATACAAGCGGAATCACTGGGCAAACGTAAGTGCGTGCAAGGTCACAATCAACGGAAGGAAAAATGTCTTTAGTACAGTTAAACAAACAAGTACAGTAAAACAGTCACTGGTACAATTGGTTATAGTAATAATTGTTTCCACTAAACCAATCGCGTTCTCTTGATAAAAGTATGTCACTACAAGGTGGTTCGTCAGAATAACCCAAAGATTAGGGGATTCATCTTTGAATTACAGAAACAAGCTGCCAAATGTAATTTAGGTGATCAACTTCATGTGCAACTGAGGGATCGATTAATTGCAGGAGTTAGAATACCGGGTCTGGATAGAGAGCTGTTAAGAATGTCAGACTGTTCTTTTCAAGATGCTAGAACTGCGTGTCTTAACTACGAAGCAGTGAATGAACTTGATATGCAGTCAGTGAATATTCCTAATGCTTTGCTCAGTCGCCATGATGAAATACGATCGATCGAACGGTCGATCAAACTTGCGTTCGTTTAATAGTGATTCCTTTTCTCGTGTAAATATGAAGGGTGTTTCAACAAGGAATTACAAAGCAGACAACGAAAGTGAGATCAAGTTTGTTACATGTTTATTCTGTGGCAAATTTCATTTTCGTAATTCATGTGCATTTCGTTATGCTAAATGTTTTAAATGTGGTAAGACAGGACACGTTCAGTTAGTATACAAAGCTGCTGTTCATTTTGCCTCAAGTAGTACTGGTGGTCAGAGATAAATTCAGATACATGTCGTACAGCAAACAATTTTGAAGAATATCATAAGTCCAGAAATCAGCGTTCGAAATTAACTCCATGGACAGTATCATCTGAGGCCTGGCAGAAAATTCATCCAGACTATTATGGTCCATTTCTCGATCAATACTATGCACTCGTAATAATCGATTCTGTTTCTAAGTGGCCTGAAGTTTTTCACAACTTCACTAAATTCTGACTTCACAACCCAAGCATTATGAAAAGTGTTTAGTCGACAAAGAAGTTCCTATAGTATTAGTGATGGAAAATGACTCTCATTTCGGTGCGGATGCAGTCACTAACTGGTTGAATGGTATGGAGTGCAGGCATTTGTTCACTGTTCCCAGGCTTCATTTTTTTGATGGCCAGCCAGAAAATCAAAAACTGCTATTAATTTCATTGTTACTTCAAGATTTAATGAACTGGAGAAGGGAGTAGATATATTTCTACTGCAATAGAGGAATGCTAAACATTCTGTGGCGAACGAGACCACATCACGCTGATAAAAGGAAGGATTCTTCTTTCGAACATAGGGTGTTTGGAGTCTGCGGAAGTTACATATTATCGTGGAAATGATCTTCGACCATCCACGGGGATTGTGGTGAATGTTGGGAAATATATAGTACGAATTCTAGATATCAACCGACGCGTTGATCAAATACAATTCCGGGAACCAGGTGAGTCTGTTCCAATTTCAGTCATTAATCCTAATAATAATGAGTACGTTCTAGACAATGCAGAGTTTTAATCCAGTACACTGTCGGACAGACACAAGATAAACTTAAGAAGAGGGCGTATAGTCGATTGCAAACACTTAGACTCCAATTTAAGCTGTAGCGGATGTGGTGTTTGTAAAATAATAATAATAATAATAATAATTTATTCTCAAATAACATGTATGAACTAAGGTTTCCTTCGTACTTGTTAGATGTTTAATTTCGAATTCCAAATACAGTACATCTGTTTGTGCTTACCTAGTACTGCTTCCTCCGATTGCGTTATCTCTGGAACTCCTAGTTTGTAACATAACTCAAATACTCATAATTATCATAAAAATTATTGGTGACATATTTTATCCCTCACTCATGATTATTAATGCATGATGAACGACAGTGATGCTACACTAGTTTTCATTTTTTTCATATCAAAAACAGTACAGATTAGCTAAACGGCGGCACTACATTGATATCACGAATCACAGTTAGCGTTTTTTAGCGATGGGGTCGCTAACCCCACGCCTAACTCCTCTCTTTTAGCCGTGCCTCCGCCGGCAGTGGCCCATATGGGATACAGACAGAGTTATCGCGAATTCTAGTACACCAAAATATTTGCTTCTGAGATTGAACGGTAGGCTGTTATTTTCATCTGACTGATCAATCAGGTTTAGGTGGGTTATACTACCAGTAAATTTTGACGGTTGTCTTTGATATAGCACTACCTTACAAAAGGTGACCCAGTAATTTCCTAGTCGTTTAGTACCACCGAAAGACGCTGGACATAATAATTCTCGAAACGGATCATGATGACACAATCTCCTGCCACAAATTATTTATGGGATCTAAGATACGTTACTTGAGGATAAAATGGACGACCAAAAAACTTCGACTTATTTACATCATCAGCCTTTAAAAATACAATCAACAACTGGTTTCGTATCGAACTAGCTTTTTCACAGATATTTTAGTGAGAGTTTGTGATAGAAACGAAAATAGGATGTTACAAGATAATTTTGAAAAATCGCTAAACATTGAAGTCAAACATTGTCTTGAATACTATCCCGGTTTGATCGTTAATTAAAAAAATAGGAATAGCTGGCAATAATCGCAATAAGTATTGTCAGTCAGTCACAGATTAGAACATGCTACGTACGTACACAGGTTCAAGATAACAAAATCCCTTTGTAAAGACATAAAATTGTCAGGCAAAACCACGTTTCGTAAAAATAATAATCAGCAACATATATCCACCAAACAGAACCATATTATCTGTGTATTCTAAGTCAACAAGTGAGTTTCTTAGTAGAAGACCAACCCCTTAAGAGTCAGGCGATGAAAGTGTTATTTCTAAGAGCATGTTTATAACAATGTTAAATAAAAATGAGGGAAGTGGATAACCCTGACAAATACCACTCGAAGTAACCAGTTCCGATGACAGTTCGCCATAAACACTGACTCGACCAGTAGTGTTCGAGCAAAGAGCCTGCACAAGGTTAATGTACTTCTTTGGTATGCCTCTCAATGACAGACACTGTCATAGAACCTCACGATCAACAAAGTCAATCACCGCCTTAAGGCCAAGGAATACAACTATAGTCGTACGTCGAAAAGTATGTCTATGTCTCAGGACCTGCCTAAGGATGAATATTTGTTCAATACATCCACGTCCAGATCTGAAACCAGCTTGGTTTTTTTCAGGTTTGCTCTTCTTGAGCTCTAGTTGGACGTTGAATTATTCTAAAAGCTAATATTTTAGACATTACGTTAGTTGAATTGATTCCTCTGTAATTATTGCAAGAGGATTTTTGTCGTTTCTTAGACTGGGCAGATCAGCGGTTGAGACTAGTCAGATGGGATTACGTCCACTTCTCAGATTCTAGCTAAGATTTCAATTAATTTATAGTCTTGAAAAATTCATGCAAGCGACTCGGTAGCCTTTTTGCTGTGACATCTGGTGTGCAATGTGACCACTGCAAAGTTTGATTCCTGGAAGCGTGCGCGAATCTACAGTAAATTCTTACACCAAACTCAGTAAGTTAAATAAAGGCAACTGTAAACTTCCCATCAGTTTTCGGGTCAAACATGATTGGATGCCCTGGGAAGAGTTAAACAAGAAGCTTGAAGTTCACAAAGTAGAGGCTTTGACGATCACATGGCGCACACGGGGAAAGGACTTTATACCTCAAAATCACACGAGATTATTTCGTGTAGTGCTCACTAACGCTACCGATGTAGAGGATATCCTGTAATTGTTTAGGTCGACTGGTTAAGAGTTGACTTCAAACATGTAAGTATATATCAAAACATTAGTGTTCAAGTATTCGTTCACTTCCTTTGTATAGACATTTTATTTCCTATTATCTTATGTTGAATGTGGAAAAGCTTTATTTGTCTGAACAGAGAACCCCACGCTCCACTGTGACGGCGTGACGAGGGTTACCTACAGTCACGAAAATCCTACTGGCCAGCCACTTACTGAAACCAGATGGAAACGTAAGAATACTGCCTGACAAACCATATTCTGAGCTCAATCTCTGATAAATCTCACGAAAAACTCTTTTGTGGAAGAAATATCATTGTGCGAAATGCACCTGTAGAGACGGACCCTAATCACACAAACTCTGATATAAGGGAATGGAAATTCATCATGCAGTCCCTGAAGCTCAAAATCATATTGAATCAACAAGTGGTGAGACTAGCCAAGGAGAATGGAGATTCGGGACTCCGGCTGATGAAGATAACCTTCCATTCCTCCCATTGACGGCTGCAACTCTGGAAGCATGTCGGGTCCACAGATGCCGGTTGCCATCTGGAATCCGCATTCATTTAGATAGGCCACATGATGCCAGGATCAAGCACTAAGGCAAGTTGGAGCTGACCATTCCACTTATGGACTGCCTCCATCATAGAAAAACATGTAAAGGACATAAGTTATGAGCTCGAAAAACATTGTATAGTAAGGCTACCTGTCCATTCACGTAAGACTCATACAGACAAACAGGAAGGGCAAGCTCATGCGTTTCAAATTGAAAGCATGAACTGCTTCTACATGAACGCCGCCAGTTTACCGAATAAAATGGATGAGCTACGTGAACTCAACAACGCTAATAATGCTCATCTGATAGGCATGTCTGAAACTTGGATATCTTCTCAGTTTACGGACCGGGAGCTAGTAATACCCGGGATGTCTTTGTTTGGCAATGACAGAAAATCAGGAATTAGGGTCGGAGCAGATTTATACTTACGATTCTGCTTGCAGGAACATCAAGTGCACAACCAAGAGTTTATCGATCTTGATGAATGCATATGGTGCTCAGTAAGATTGTTTACCACCTCGAGGTGTCTAGTTGGAGTCATCGACAGGAAGCTCACTGCTGACATTGAGTATGGCAATCTTGTGCTGGAAGGATTATCCCGCTCTACTCGTCTCGGATTCACCCATGTCTCGATTCTAGGGACTTCGTTTTCCTAAATTCGATTTCGCGGGACATACGTTCATTGGAGATGAAAACTGTACTGAAGCTCGGTTCTTCAACCTCATTGAGGATCTGGGATTACTGGAGAATGTGCAGTGGGCAACTCGTGGGAAAAACAGTCAGAGCTGTCGCGCTGAGACCATGTATTTACAAACGAAGAATTCCTAGTTGGCAACCTTTCAATCCTGGCTCACCTGAGGTAAAGCGATCATGCCATCATAGCCTTTAGTTTTATCAGCAAAACTGAGTTAAGACATCCCAACAACTGTACACGATCTCATGTGCTACAATATTGTATGTTCCTCAAACGGTCCCCGAATTATACAAGCAACCTACAGTTATCAAGAACCGCACTCTTCGTTTGATAGGCCGATAAAGACACTGCTGAGTGGAATACAAACGAACTGGTATTAACGGCGCATACATGCAATGCAAACATATAAGAAACATATGCACAAATGCAATAAGAGAAAACAGGCTTCATATTAGATAAAGCTTATCGAAAAATTTGTCTCCAATCCGAAAAGCTTATTCCATTATGCAGCTTCTCTTCTACAATCCAAAACTGGAGTTCCCCAATTACTAAGTCCTTATGGTCCGACCAATAACGACGGTAACGCCGCTAACCTTCTGCCAGGACAATACTCTCGAACAGTTCAACCGATCCATATTAACTATGTTGATGAAAGCTTCATCTGCAACCGCACCTGACTTTCCGAAGTGAACCTGAGCGTTGACTTGGTGTAGCGGAAACAGCGGCACCCAAGAAAAGACATTTATCCTGGTTCGGATATGTTTCATTCTGCTATACCGAGGGGAGAAGCTTCAATTCTGACAACGCCGCTTAGCATGGTGTTCTCACACTCTCTAAGCCACGGTACACTATGAGAAATTTTGAAGCAGGCACACATCACACCACGTTTCAGAGGAGATGGACGCAGTGAACCTTCAAGCTACCAACCTGTGGCACTTCTCTCTATACCCTCACAAATTATGGAGACCCTGTCATGCGACGGTAAACACGACTGTTTATTGTCCTTAAACTTTTATAAACCCCAACAGCACGGTTTCAGAAAGGGTCATTCTTGTATAGTGAACTTGCTGACTGCAGTGGACGGATGGACAACCATTCTTGATCACAAAGGGATGGTTGAGATCATTTACCTTGACTTCTCAAAATATTTTGATAGGGTCAACCACATATATCTTATCAATAAGCCCAAACGATTAAATATCAAATCACCCTTAATTTACTGGCCTATTTGAAATCTAAGAAATCGACATTTTAAGGTCAGGGTTAACTTCACTTTCTCTCAGATTATGGAATGTCCTAGTGGGGTCCCCCAGCGTTTTTGTCTTTTTAAATTCCTACTGTCCCGTGTAGTCGGATAGCGCACAAGTGTCTTCAATAACATATGAGTAATATAATCTTAGACAGGATCAAATGATCAGCGAAATATACATCTGAAGTAATCAAGTTGAACAGGTTACAACAGTGCATTAGTGGAGAGGTTTTCATACAGAAAACTTTCAAAAAGTATTATCAAGGCCTGTTCTATTTTTGCACTTTATACTCGACTGATCATGAAGAAGAAAATGCCTCGCACACAAGGAATCACACATCCAAACTACTAATAAACTAGAATAAAAGCTGTGTAACAAGCATAAACATTAGAAAAATTGACGTTTGATGGGAAAAATACTGATAATTGCTGATAAATAATGACATCGAATATCCTCTACAACATGTAACATGTGCGCGGAAATCCACGGCTTGACGTCCTCATTCTCGTGATGAAAAGCTGCACCCAGGTCAAATCTACTTCCATCACCTTGAGTGGCACTAATCAAGGCGGGCATTTCGTATTGAGAGTACTCATGGTTTGTTGAATGTGTGTTGGCCTACAAGAGTTGGTAGTTTTTGGATAATTAGGTTATTTTATTTATTTTCCCAAACACATAAAAATTGGTACAAGGGAGCACCAAATATAGATGTTCCACAGAAATCGAATGCTTTTTGTGAGGGTTGCCCAGATGCCCAAACGGATGTATAATTAGGTAGTCTAGTTGCGTCTGAAAACCTAAAAATGTCAAATAAGCAATTTTGAGCATGTCATCTTTCTTCTCAAGTGCAAACATTGCGTTTGGTTTTTGAGAAATTGTCCATTGAGAAGCTGCCGTTGTACGCATTAAGTTGAAAATCGTATTAAATTCCGAAAATAACTAAATATCAGTAAATACATTGGCATGAAGTTTTAAAGACTGCTTATTTGTGTGAGCAAGGAAATTTCCAATGCTTGTGGTCAGGCTTACAGTTTCCTGAGTTTTCGGTCGATATATGTGGATGATTTAGACGGCAGATGCTAACAAACCCTACTCGTTTCGCATCACCATCAGAAGGCGCCTAACAAATTTTGACATGTAAGATGAGTATAGTTTGGTTGTATTGTAGACAGCGTACACTCACAACACGCAAATGAAGAGATAGGAAATTATTGCGACCAAATCTTCAACAGTTATAAAGTCAGTTTCTTCAATGATGAACAAGGTCAGACTTCCAATCCGAATCACTAATAAATTGTATATTGCCTCGTACTTCCGGTACTAACTAGGATACTCCTTGTCTAAATATTCTATAACTGCTTGCAAATAGCTGTATTTAAAGAGGACATTGGTATTTTTCCTAACCGAGTAAATTTTATTGTTTTGATCGTTTATTATGTATCAAGACTGCTGTCTACACTTCAATTAAATTTATTTCAGTTGAAGTATTCTTTAAAATTATCGTTCTTTCTAAAGTTGTTTGTCGTCGGTACTTTTGAGTACTTTGTTTCTATTGTATTTGTTAACAGTTTTGGTTCTAACAATTTTCAGTGTTCACTATTTTTGGTCATCAATTTCTTTTGTTTTTGGGTATTATTATATCTAGTTTATTTTTAAAAATCTCTGTTTGGTGGTGCAAGAAAAGCAGTTGCCAACGCTCAGGTTCTCGATACTCCGTTGGGAACGGCATACAGTGCGATGAATGCAAAGGATGGTACCAAGAGGTTTGCATGAGTCTAATGTCTGCGGCCTTCAAACGGTTTAGTATATATGGTTGCGCATGAGCATGACATTGGGTTGATATAATGGCTGCTAAATTAGCTAATGCCTCAGGATATCTCGGAGTCTCCTTGCTAAAGGTATATAGACTGGGTAACAGAATCAAACCAGGCCTCTTAAAGTAGTATTCAAATCTCCCAATAAACGGTACTTAGTGCTACAGGATGAACATAAACTAAAGCGGTCATGAGTTTGTGTCCGTAAGGAATTTCCCCGCGCAGACCGTGTAAAATGACGAGGAGCCGAAAAAGAACTAAAAATTCGGTTAGACGCTGGCAAAAATGACCTCAAAATTGTAAGTTTTCGGGCTAAGGTCTCGAAAAAGAATGATGCAGGAGCCACCATTAGTGCAATATAAAGCCATTTAAATAAGCTTTGGATGTTGCACGCATGAATCAAAAGTTCTAGTGGCGATTGACTTGATCAGTGCAATACATAGGAATCATAATCTATCAATGTAGTTGGTGTAGTAAAGTGAGAACTACGTTGGAAATAAGTTTCTGTGCAATTGGTTTTGCTCATGGTGAATGGTCTTCTGCTTTAAATTAATGGTTCTGCCGGTCTCTATAATATTAGACAAAGCTTTAGTCCTTTGGGATTACTGGTTGATGTACATACGTTCCGGGTGTACGTTGTGATTGACTGATTGATTTATTTCACTTTATTGTAGGACAGTTATAATAAAAATGGATCTTTCGGTTCAGAATAAAATGATCAAGCATTTAGAAGAAATAGAAGAAGCTGGTGAAATGGTATTAGCTAAGCAACAAGAATGCATAGTGTACGACAGGAATCGGCAAAAATCACGTGAAGCTGTGCGAAAGCTAATGCAATTGGATTCAGAAAATAAACAGTGGGCGTGCTTATCTGACCAGTTCTTTCTGTTTCCATCTGTTGGATTAAGGAAAGCAATTGAGGAGGATATTGAAGTTTATGATTCTGAAATCCAGAAATTAAATCACCAATTGAAGGAAGATATTAATTGGTTACATGAACTTGAAGGTAAAGAACCCCTCAAAGGATTTGACTTGTTACCACTAAAAAATTAAAAAAAAACCGTGATACTTAACATGTGTACAAATAAAAATAAAAGTGTATATCTTTCTGCTTCATTTTTCTTCATTATTTTGCTTTCAGTGGTAAACTAACCTCAGTTAACCTATTGTTCACTCAATTTCAGATGACTAATCTACTGACTTCTGGTCATAGACGTTATAACCCACTTTTAGATGAATGGATTATTGTTTCTCCACATCGAATTCAACGTCCTTGGGAAGGACAAATGGAATCTGATGATCGTAAACCCACAGAAGTAACTGACGTTTCTGTAAAATGTAACAAAAATCCATTATTACCCGGGTCCGTTCGTGCAAGTGGCTTAATCACACCTAATTATCAATCTGTTTACACATTTTACAATGACTTTCCTGCTTTGGTAAGTGTTTCATCTCTATCGGACATTGATAGGATTATTTATTCTAGAGAGTTTATAAATGTTAAGGGTAGATGATTAATTAGTTACCAAGTATAATTTTTCTCATACCAAAAAACCCTTGGATGCTGATCCTACAAACAATTAACTGTTTGTATAAGTCAGATTAATAGTGCTTCCTACCATAAAGAAACACTGATTAGTCTTAAGAATGGTAGGTAACTAAGTTAACGTCAATAAATGGGTACATCAAATCTACGTGGAAATGGTACTATAATGCATCGGTTCTAATTGCCTAACTACTAGACCGAACAGCCAAACTGACGCAACGTCGATGGTAATAACAATTTTAACATAGAGAAGCTGTTATGAAAGCAAGTAAAATGAGACATATTGTAGGTGTTATGAATAACACACCAACTTTGAACTTATGTCTTAATAAGAAAGTGAACCGAGATATGTTTCCTTGGTGGCGACCAAACAGGATTGAATGTAGTTTATATTTTGGTTGAGATTTCATCCGTCTTGGTTGTCATGCGTGCATCCTGTACGTATCGCCTCGATATAGTCATTATGACATAAGTTTATATAAAATTAATGAAATGTGGTTAGCAGTGAAATCCAGGACTTGCATTTCGTCCTAATTTGGACTTATCAGCTGAATGCACCTACATCCTAATACTGACACCCATTCCGGGACTCAAACCCAGTGCTTACTACGTTCCATCTTTTTATATAAAATTGTATCATAATGCTATATAGTGACAGTTGGCACAAGATGCGCATATGCCGATTTAGACTGATCGAATTTCAGTGAAAACATCGACAGCAGGATAATTCAAACCATTGTAGATTAAATTAAGAACGATAAAATGTACTTTTTGTGTTCTGTTTCTGTGCGGTATTTGAATATGGCCAAAAGGCAAGATTATGCCATTTATACAGTATATTTGGCATCCTCACGAGGGTTAAATACTTTAGGTTATTATCAGTTTTAAATTTCATCACCTTAATTTTAAACCCGGCTACATGGATTTTAAAAAGTTTGTTTTGAATTTAGTGATCGGATAAACACTACATTTCAATTCCGAATATTTTCAAGCATATACACGTTGTTCATGTACAGTCTTTTTGAAGAACTAATTATAAAACTAGGTCCATTCTTGGAGTTTCTACAATGCACTATTTTATTGCTTTCATGTGTGGCGCATATATATTGGCACTCTCTTGTACCAATATTCATGTGTTCAAATAAATAAATAAATAATTGCTTTCATACATTTTATTGGAAGATCCACCTAAGGGAGTTGGAAACCCCCGATTCCAAACCAATGGTGCACATGGGCTCCAGTATTTCGAGGGAACAAATGGTGTATGAACTAATCATTGGTCACTGGCTACCATGGGACTTCATCTCCTGACGTTGCTCCATTGCCTTGTGGATTAGACCCTTAGGTCTAAGGCCCCAGGTGTGGCTCCCTAAGAAAACCACCTGTTTTTGTTTGGGAACCCGGGCAGTATTACAGCCCACACACAATTTAAGTGACTTTTGTGGTGCATATGTATTCGGTGTCCCTTTGTACCGATATTTATATGTTTAAATAAATAAATAAGTAAATGAATAAATGTTATTGACCTAACTGAATAATTATCCACTAAAGTCTCAATGACACCGATGTTTTTAAGCGAAATGATCATATGATTGATGATGTGGAATGATACGATGTAGCTATGTGATGGCTGCTTGCGAAAATGTATTATAACGCATGTCTCAAAATAATCTGAGATCAAAAATAGGAGCACAACCCAAGAGAAAAGATTTTTATGCAATTAAGTGACATGCATCTTTTCATGATATTAACACAAGAGAAACATAATAGGTTATCATATGCGACTGAAGGAAATCAGTTTATAGGTCAATCATTCTATAATCTGTAAGATCTCGTTGTTAGACTTAATAATTACACGTCATCAGACAATTACTCGACTGATAAGTGATACTATACTACTTCTATGTGTTGCGACATTGGTATATTGATCTATGCAATTGATTAGCAGTCATTGAATCACAGGTTTAAACATTTCTTCACTCACTTAATAACTGGTTAGTGCTTAAAAGCTTTAGATAATCAACTTAGCTTCAAGCCCAATACATAACTTTGCTGTTGGTTACTCATTTGCATTAAATTCAATTAGTTCTTTAACCAATCTTACTACTGTTATTCTCTGTTGATTGTGAATTAATATTGTTTAGGTTAATGTAAATTGTGAATGTGAGAGTGTTAGTTTAACGAGCTTCAGATCTGTTGAAGAAAATCCATTATTTGCATGTGCGCCTGCACAAGGTGACTGTTTAGTTACTTGTTTTCATCCAGATTCTAATAAAACCTTAGCGCTGATGGAACAGCGTGAAATACTATCAGTTATTAATGAATGGTGCCGTATTACTGAAAAATATTTTAAAATGAAAAGATTTCAATGGCTGCAAATTTTTGAGAATCGAGGCGCAGCTGTTGGTTCGTCTAACACGCATCCGCATTGCCAGGTAAATTATGACACCGAAATGCTTTCTCACTTAAACATTATCTTGCTCTGCTATGTTTTCCTTTCGCCTTTGAAATTTAATTAAAGCTAATTAAATCATTCTTAATAAAGCCAGTCTCATCTGTAACCCACCCCAAATATCACAGACTCGCTTTGTCTAACCAGACTGATTTACCAAATTGCACTTTCCGTCCATCTATTTAAACACCCTACTTTGTGAGTAGTCTTCATTTAATACCGATGCTAATTACCGTTCCTGATATTCGTGCTTTTTGTCATAATGTAATGGCGAGACTATAACCTAAAAACGTTTTTGTCTAGAAACTAAATACTTAGTTTTTCTCTTCTATTCTATTCAATAATTAGGCTTTACTGTCAACCAGAAACATATTATTTGTAAGAACGAATAATTTCTGTTGTTTGTCCTTATTGTACACTTGTAATCAACATTCTTGTAGTTCATCTTTGTTAACAGTTCTGTGGCATAGGTATTTATATAAAAAACACAATATGTGTTTCTTATTATATTAATAACGATGACTGTAACAGACCTGTGTAATTTGCTTAGCTAAGATCTTAAATTAGTTTACTTATGCAATGTATAAGTTAAACGACTAATCGAAATCCCGATTTGTAATTTAGAAATATTAGCATTTTATGATGACAATCTGTTGCTCATATTTTTTAAATATTTATATAATGTTATTCATAGTCATATATTACTATCCAGTCAGCCCGTTTCCTGAAACGTGGCAGTTGTATTATAAAATACAGATTTTAATAGTTGAGATCGTGATTCAGTTGACGCTGGAGCACCACGGAAATCTGAATGCACTGAACGGCCGTTTCGTTCTATTTCGGGACTCCTCAGCAGTGCGCGTCCGTGATGATTCGAATCTAGGACCTATCGGTCTCGCGCTCGAACGCTTAACATCTAGATTACTGAGCCGACATCTAACGGTGTCAATGTCTAACTTCAACTAATCCAAGAAATTTAGCGATCCGTCCACCATTGTCTTCAGTGAGTTACTATCTTACAACAGACTCGGTTGAACTACACTGGTCACTGCTTCTCACTAGAACTCCATGAAATACTTCTTGAAGCCAGTCACCAGTGGGCATATGCTGATTAATATCAGAAGGGGTTTTTGTGGATATTATAGTAATTTTAATAGTTTAGATCATGAGTCAATTGAAACTAGACCACCATGGACAACCTGGAATCACTGGACTGCCGTTTCTTCCTGTTTTGGACTCCTCAGCAGTGCGCATTCACGATTCCGCCTCGCGAGATTAGAACCCAGTACCTATCGGTCCAGCTTCATGATATAAACTATTAAAATTACTATAATATCCACAAAACCCCTTCAAATACAGATTCGCTTATTTACTTGTTACCCCTACATATTGAGTGGTACCAGGGGATTATATATGGCTGCGAAAAACTTAGTAGTTTGAGTAAAGCTTGAACTCTTGACTTTGTGGTCTATCAGGAGGTTCCTGTCTATTTTATTTGTCTTTTAAATTATCACCAATCAATTTCAACCGCACTAAGTTTTCCAGCTGTTATCACTGTGTATTTCCTGTTATGTATCATCTTAGAAATTAAAGCAAGTATGAAACGCATATGTTAACTTTATTAGCTCTCACCTTTTCATTGTCGTATGTGACTAACTTAAACGTGATAATTCTTTTTCTTCCTCGAAAAAGCCGTATTGTCTAAAAGAGCTACTAAGAGTCAAATACTGCAAAAGATAGATCCAGTTTCATCAAAAATAATCTAGTAGAGGTCTAAATTAATATTTTGTTTGTTCTCAACCTCAAGTGTAAAATTTATGCTGGATAACAGTTATTATATGTCTTTAGAAGATGACTCAATTAAGATTTATTGTCACAAATGATAAAGATATCATCTACGTACCTTTTATACAAGTGGAACTTTTCTATAGTCGTTTTAAGTTGATTGTTTTGTAGACTGGCCATGAAGCAATCTGCTAGCAATGGATGACGAGGGGATCCCATTGTTATGCCATACTTTTTTCTGTGAATCACGTCGTTGAATGTAAACTGTACATTGCAAGTGCAACGTAGTAGTAGTTCCTTCAAATAAACTTACGGTATTCTGATGTTAGTTTCATTATTATTTACATAACTGCAAATAAAACTGATGATCTCTGTGAGTAGAATATTAGTTAATAGTGATTCGACATACAGAGATAGCATAATTTTGTCAATTACATTCCCTCCTTTATGTGTTCCATAAATTCGAAAGTATCATATGTGGAGTGTCTAAAAATGCATTTTATTACGGGTTCTAGGAGATCCGCCAGCCACCCTGCTATAGAGCGGTAAGGGGATCCGGACATATCCAGAATTGGTCTAAGAGGTAGACCAGATTAGTGTATTTTAGGTAGACCATATGATCGCGGGATTATTGATCCTGTTGTTTTTATCCACTGAAAGACATGTTCGTCGATTGACTGATCATTTTTCATTCTCTTAAGAACTTCAATCAATTGCTTTCCTATTATTTCAGTCTTGTTTTTCTCATTGATTGGTTTGGAGAATTCGGTGTCAAATTACAGTAGCTGGTCCTACATTTTACGTGACAGATGTTCTGTGGATACATTTGCAAACAACACATCAGTTAACTTCTTAAAGTTCAAATAAGATATAAAACACGTCGAAGTTGCAATGTATCTAACGTAGTTTCTAGTCTGACAGAAGTTGCAGAAGTGTTTTACATCATGTCAAACTAAATACTGCAAGTATCCAAGGATAGAAGTGTTCAGATTTAATGGATTTACTTCGATACGTACTGGTCTAAAGTATCGATCCTTAAATTCTAGTCCTTTTTATTTACTTACTTATATCTATTACTCCCAATGGAGCATAGACTGCCGACCAGCATTCTCCAACCCACTCAGTCCTGGGCCTTCCTTTCCAATTCTATCCAATTATTGTTCATTTTTCTCAGGTCTATCTCCATTTCCCGTAGCAAAATTACAGTACTTGTGAGGCCTTCGTCTCCACTGTCTCATCTGGTTGACTGGCCGAGTCACAAATGCTGATGATGAATGTATTGATACATTGGGGATCGTTACGTTTCCGTGAAATGGTCTCGGACCACAATCACTTTGCAACTCAGTTAAGTATGGATGAAACAAAACCACTTAAATTAGTATCACAAAATATATATCAGTAATATTTTCTACATTGTTCATCACTATCTCTCCTGGATTGTTAATTTTTGTTGCTAATCTTTTTTCGTTTTTATTACAGATTTGGGTATGTGGTTTTATGCCATCACAAGTGTTAAGACTTGATAAAAATCAACAGAATTATGCTCTACAACATAATGGTATACCTTTGCTGTTGGATTATGCTATGCAAGAAATAGTGAATATGAATAATTGTACATCGGATTCGCGTATTATTATCTGTTCAACTCATTGGCTCGTTATTGTTCCATGGTGGGCATGTTGGCCTTTTGAAACAATGATTTTACCTCATAAACGTCATATTCTCTGGTTACACGAATTAACTGAAGATGAGAAATATGACCTCGCCTCCGTAATGCAGAATTTACTTGTTCGTTATGATAATCTATTTAGCACACAATTCCCATATTCTATGGGTTGGTACCAGGCACCTATGTGCTCCTCCAAAGGAGAGTCCTTGGAAGACCTAAAAAGTAAATATAAACATTGGCAGCTACATGCTTTGTATTTGCCTCCCCTGTTAAGATCATCTACAGTAAAAAAATTCATGTCTGGTTTCGAGTTATTAGCGGAAACCCAGCGAGATTTACTACCAGAAACAGCTGCAAATATGCTTCGCGAAACTAGTACAATCCACTATACTAAGCGGACATTATAAGCATGTTTCCGAGTCAGTATATCACTGTCATGATTAAAGGGCTTTCATTTCGTTTTCCAATTTTTTAATGTTTATGATGACTGTACTTTTAATATTTTGAACAGAAATATCTCGAGATCTTCCTAAAGAGTATTTGTTATTTTGTTAATATTTTCTTGATGCCTTATTAACCTTAAATATAATCTGTTTTGAACCACAAGCTATTATGTTTCTTTCGAATTTCGTATATCAGTTTGACGAAATAACTAATGGGCATCTCATGATGCACAAGTTTTCTACTTCAGTCCAATAATTTCAATCGTTTTTTGAAGGTTTACTTGATTCCGCCCCCCCTCATTATCCAATTATGTCAAGAAATTCAGAATAATACGATTTCTTATTTGTTATGTTTTATAATGAACATAGTCATGCATAACTTTCGAACTTTGGATTTTAGCTCAATTATTTCCAAGAAAGCTTTTTTGTTTGACTAATGTTTTTAATCTTTAGAACCGATTCCAACTAATTTAGACTGAACAGACAAGGACCACTCATCATCGTAATATGAATGTGACTCAATTTTTTGTATACGAATGTATGGGGATGTTTTGTTATATTTTATAGTTGGCCAGTCAGTATAATTATCTGAAATGTTAAAATAGGCACATATTGATAAATAAATGTTTCTTAAAACCCTTCGAATGACGTTTGAGATAAGTTGTTACTGTTACTTTCCCAGTGAAAATAATTTCGAATAATTCCTTGATAATATTGTTGTTCGATGCACCTGATGCAGCCTCTTTTATGATTAACTTATAGTAACAGATCCTAGTTTCTCATACTCAATAATTGGTTAGTAATACCCTCGTCCAATTTTTCATACTTAATATTTATTTATTATCACTCCCAAGCTTTTATTTATGTCCTTCAGTATAAGAAATTTGGGCTTTCAATATTTCAAAAAATAGTATTAATTTATGGAGAAGTTGGTGGTTATCGATTCGTCGAACTTTGATTATTCTCACCGCTTAAAACTGTAATAACTTTGCTTACAATTACCACAGATATATTTCTCGAAGTTTTTGGTCTTCAAGGTTGATAATCACCATGTAGCTCAACGCCAACCATTTTAGTTCTGTTCGATGAATGTCACAAAGAAACTTGAAGGAGAATGAAATGGGTGTCTAATAAGGTATACTGACTCCATATAGGACGATTCGAGAGTGACGATATATTTTGTCAATAGGTCTTTTCACGTAGGGATTTTCCATAAAGTAAATCATAGTATTGCATTTGACAATATAATCTCTGTACATTAAAAAAACTGTACAAATTAACTTAATGATAAACTAATCAATGAAAAAACCACTTACAAAATGCGTAACTACTAGAAAATATTAGAAATGGACGAAATCAACTTTGTGATCAACTATCAGTATCGATACCAATGTTTGACTTGATAGTAAAAAAAATTAACCGATATTCGTGAATTACTTATAACTATAAGGTTATAGGATATTTGTAATACACCACTGAGTGACAAATTAAAATTATGGTGTTTCGCGACTTATTGAGAGTTGCTTTTCCATTGAATTAATAAAGGAATAGAATTAATATAAGTTTAGATAGTAAAAACAAACAAATCAACTTACTTTACTTAATTACTTACGCCTGTTACTCCTAATGGAGCATAGGCCGCCGACCAGCATTCTCCAACCCACTCAGTCCTGGGCCTTCTTTTTTAGTTCCATCCAATTCTTGTTCATTTTTCTCAGGTCTATCTCCATTTCCTGGCGTAATGTGTTCTTTGGCCTTCCTCTCCTCCTTTGGCCTTGAGGATTCCATGTGAGGGCTTGTCTTGTAACGCAGTTGGGTGCTTTCCTCAACGTGTGTCCTATCCACTTCCAGCGCTTCTTCCTGATTTCTTCCTCCGCTGGGATCTGGTCTGTTCTCTCCCACAGTAAGTTGTTGCTGATAATGTCTGGCCAACGGATCCTAAGTATTTTGTGAAGACAGCTGTTAAACACCTGTATCTTCTGGATGATGGCTTTCGTAGTTCTCCAAGTTTCCTCCCCATACAATAGAACTGTCTTGACATTTGTATTGAAAATCCTGACCTTGGTGTTGGGTGACAGTTGTTTTGAGTTCCAGATGTTCTTCAATTGTAAATTTGCTGCTCTTACTTTGCCCATCCACGCCCTCACATCTGCGTCAGATCCACCGTGCTCACCAATGATGCTACCCAGATAAATAAAGGTTTTTACATCCTCCAAAGCTTCTCCGTCAATTGTGATTGGATTGGTGCATGCTGTGTTGTATCAGAGAATCTTGCTTTTCCCTTTGTGTACGTTGAGACCCCTGCTGCTACACTGGTCGTCTTCTGCATTTGTTGTTGCGTGTGTGACAGAAGAGCCAGATCATCTGCGAAGTCTAGATCGTCCAGCTGCATCCACTGTCCACTGTATCCCGTGCTTCCCTTCAGATGTTGACGTCTTCATGATCCAGTCGATCACCAGGAGAAAGAAGAAGTGTGAGAGTAAGCAACCTTGTCTGACACCGGTCTTTACTTCGAAAGAGTTTGTCAACTGTCCTCCGTGCAGCATTTATCAGCTTACTCCATCATTGGAATTCCGTATAATATTGACTATCTTCTGAGGCACTCCTTAGTGTCAAATAAGCCTTCATAGTTTTGTCCTGTCTACGCCATCAAATGCTTTCTCGTAGTCAATGAAATTGATGTAGAGTGATGAATTCCATTCAATTGATTGTTCCACAATGATCCTTAGTGTTGTGACTTGGTCTGTACACGATCGATCCTTATGGAATCCAGCCTGTTGGTCTCGAAGTTGGGCGTCTACGGAGTTCTTTATTGTGTTTAACAATACCCTGTTGAAGACTTTTCCCGGCATTGAGCGAAGAGTGATGCCACTGTAGTTATCACACTTGCTGAGATCGCCTTTCTTCGGTATTTTGATCAGAAGTCCTTCTTTCCAGTCTGTTGGTACTTGTTCCTCATCCCAAATCTTGCTGAAGAGAATGTGGAGTATCCTTGCGGTTGCCGCTACGTCTGCTTTCAGTGCCTCTGCTGGAATGTTGTCTGGTCCTGCTGCATTTCTTTGGTTTTGTGAATGCGTTTGTGTGGGAATATGGTGCCGCCTATGACCAGTTTATTGAAGGCACATAGGTTCGCGAATCTCTCACCATGTTCGTTCCTTTCTCCCAGTCCTTGTCGTTCCATGATATTTTCATATCCAGTGTTTTCCGTTCCAACCTTGACATTGAAGTCTCACATCAAAATGGTCAGGTCCTTTGTTGGGCACTTCTCGATGATTGACTGCAGCCTATCGTAGAATTGATCTTTAACATCTTCATTGTAGTCGTTGGTTGGCGCATAGCATTGGATGATGTTCATTGAAATGCCCTCCTTCTTTGTTTTGAATGAGGCTTTGATGATCCTTGGTCCATGAGATTCCCATCCTTTAAGTGCATTTTGTGCTTGTTTGGACAGCATCAGTGCAACTTCTTGTGTATGTGGGGCATTTTCTTTTTCATGGCTATAGTATAACAGCAGCTGCCCTGAAGCTATTCGTTGTTGTCCAACTTGCGTCCATTGTGTTTCACTGATCCCGAGCACCTCTAGGTTGTATCTCCTCATTTCTGCAGCAATTTGGAGGGCTCTTCCGGTGTCCCACATTGTACGAACATTCCATGTACTTAAATAAATGTTCGCTCTGGTTGTCAGAAGGGGCATCGGCCTCGTAACTTCCGATGGAATTCGGCTTCCATCATGAGCCGTCATAGTTCTTTTAAATGAAGACCTTCTGACTCTCAGCACAGAGTTTAAAAGGTTTGAATAATTTTTTCTGGTTAGCGTTTTTTTAGCGAGTTAGTTTTCTACAGGATGGGGACGCTAACCCCATGCCCAACCCTTCTCCTTGGGTCTGGCAGTAGCCGCCGGAGGGACTCCAGGCGGAGTTACACAAAGTTTAACCGAAATAAATCTGACTATACTAATTGTTATGTCCTAGCGAAGATTAAATTATGAATGGCTTCTGGGAACTATTTATGAATAACTAATAAGTAACTATATTATATGCATATTCATATTACTTTTATCATAAACTTACATTTGACTACTATTTGATTTACTATTCTCAAGTTATTTCCAATATATTGGTTACAGTATCTCACACTTACAACCACTTTGGGTCTGATCTTGTATAATTGTTATTTCCTGTTTTATGGTCTAATGCTGTCTGATTTGGTTGTATATAAACTGCGTATGTCTGAAATACATGATTCATATAGTAGAAAATTTGTTCTGAACTCAAACAGGCACGACTAAGCGGAAGGACCAATGAGTACTCGGAGTTGGCTGTTCGCACTAGTTTATCCGTCATTGGATCTAATTGGGCAATCTAATCACGTGTTATAATTAACAGTTTATAGAACACAATACTAATATCATATCATTCAAGTCAAATGTGATGCTATGTATGAGTGTCTTTATATGTAATAATGCGGTACGTAAGTTGATGCACAAGAATGATATTGATAATGTAAATGAGTTAATTTAATTTCTATTCATGTTCATAGTGTGACATTTGAATAGGTCAAATGCTATTGTTCAGAACTTCCTCAAACTGATAAATACATTTTCAGTTCACTTCATATTCACTTTCGAAAATGGAGATATAGAAGAGGAGCTATCATCTTTTGACTTTTGTTAAAAGTAATTTTAGAATATCTCTAAATCTGACCGTCTAATTTAAACCGACACAGCTCCTATGATTCTCTCGACAGTTTAGTTCGAACTTCATGGAAATGATCACAATTATCGAATATTAGTAGGCTCCAGAAAATATCTGTTCACTAAATTATTATCCAGTCATGTTAAAATATTGACACATGGAACTTCTTCCAAGTATTTATGTGAGTCGTTTGATGTGAAACGTATTAAAATAGTGTAAAGGGTAATTAAAGATCTGACGTGAAAAGGTTACTGATTGTTTTTAAAGGATAAAATTAGTCACAAATCAAGCTTTTCAGAACACGCGTTTAATGAGAATATAAAAAAAAACGTGCTAAAATAACTCATTAAAATATATTTGTACGTTGTTGTTCTTCACAAAACAGATTAAAAAAGGCAGTGTATTTCATTTATATTTTCTAATTATTAGTCGCCGTGATCCAGTTAATTGTTCTTCATATCTTTATTTAGAGTGTCCAGGTTTGCCTATATGCCTAGATTTTTGGCTGTCAATCTTTATAAGAAATAAAACCTTTCTAAACAATCTGTGTCCCGTGAAAGTCGATTACGTATCTTCTTTCTACAAGATATAGTGCGATCGTAGGTTTTTTCTAGATTTAGTAATATGGTTCAAATAAAGTTTGTGTTCCTTCACTTTCTTGATGTCTCATCTGCATTTACAGAACTATATTTAGTCCATTTGAACTCATGGACACGAAACTTGTTCTTTACTTGATATTGTATTTTCGACTTTTACTAAAATAAAACTACTGTTCATTGGAAAATTTGGTTTCATATTTTGATGGTTTGTGATATGATTCTTCTGATTCCAACCGTAATTCTTTTTGAGCTATGGGCTAACCACCGAGCTAATCAATTTTTTGAGTCCGTCTTTTATTTTTTTTGGCCTTCTTGATTATTCTCTTTATAAAGTTTTTATATAATGATACATTATGAATACCGAATCCATCAGGGAGCACCAGTTCCCTCAAGATTACAGGTACACCTTGCTGACGAGCGCCAAGTAGCACGAAACCCGGGTTTCCTGTCGACTACCTCCAACCACCATCTAATACATTATAAATATAGATTTAACCAAATTTAACCCTTTTCCTTTGTCTTTCGGTTCTACGACTGTTGAGGACGTTAGATCCTCAGGATTCACTTGGAGAAGGTCCCAATTTCATAATTTTATTTTGAAAATTTGAATTTTATGTTTTTGCGCCAAGAGACGCTTAGTTGACCTACAGCTTACATTTCTTACTCGGAAATCCTTGACTGTCATTGGTTGACGGATTTTTTTAGTACGCTATTTTGTGGCTCTGCCAAGGGCGTTTCTATCATTGTATTATTATTTTTATTTTATTTCAACACATAAATATTTGTACAAAAGGGTACAAAATATATATGCGCCACACCATATTTGTGTGTGTGGGCTGTGATACTGCCCGGGTGCCGAGACTGAAACAGGTGGTTTTCTTAGGGGGCCACACCCCGAGCCTTTGACCTAAAGGTCTGATCCACAAGGCAGTGGAGCATCGTGAGGAGATGCAGCCCCATGGTAGCCGGTGACCAACGATTGGTTCATACGCCATTTGTTCCCGCAGAATACTGGAGCCCATGTGCACCACTGGTTTGAAATCCGGTTAAAGCACCGGACATTCGCTTTTCGTCCTCTCAATTTCGTAAACAACACCCTCGCCACGAAAAGGCAGTGAATAGGACTTCCCTGATAGAGGCTGTATACGCGTGACCGTGGGAGAGTATTTCGAGAGGGAGAGCAGGCCCACCCCACTCTCGGCCATACCAGGGCATTTGGGGGCTATCATTGTATAAATAAGCTTGATTTGTGTGCTTAGTGATCTCATATTTTCTGGGTGCTTGTAGAATACATTCTTTACACCTCATCAAGACTACTTGGCTTAGTTAGCAGGACCGAGGACAACGGATTAGAATAGCCTATCGTGTCACTGTATCTTGATCTTCTTTCCGTTTACCGAGTAAGGTGAACTCGTAATACCATCCAAGCATATCAACGACGACCCGATGAACTTTGTTTATCAGATTTTTAGTGATGGTCACTTTTGCTGTTAGTGGATTGTGGTGATTAATTAACAGTTATTGTACAATCAAATATTTTATTTTGCCATTGACTAAGAAAAAGAGAAATCAGAGATTTTCTTTTCGATGAAATTATTTACTTAAGCTGTACATTCGTATATATAGTTATATGGAAAATATGTCTGTAGAGAGATAAAAAGGATTGTATCACAAAAATGGATAAATAACAAATGAGGTTAACGTACTAATCAAGGGGTAAAAGAGAACAGAATTTATGGGTCAGATAATAGTCCAATTGACAAATATGAAGAAAAACGACAAACAACAAATGTCATAATAATAAACTAAAATGATAATAATAAAAAAATTGTATAAGGTAATAATAAATGATTAGACTTTAAAGCGCAGAATAGTAATCTGGGAACATCGATAATAATTAAATAAAAGTGCAGAAAAAACAAACATACCCATTAAGGGAATTAGGGCCAAGGAAGGATGAAAGGTTGAACAAATCGTTTCTGCACGCCAAGTTCAGGCTTGAGTTTGTGGATTGCCAATGCCTCTGCGGTGCATAAAATATTGATTCGAACCCCTTTCGATCCAGTTCCTTTGACTCTGTAGACTACCTTAAATGAAGAGTCCTTCGGAGCGATGTGTCCACAGTTTATTAAGTGCTCTTGTATCGAACTCGTGATTGTTTTTCATTCCCCTTTTAAGAGCCACGTCGGGTAATGTTCCAAGATGCGTTTGGATAACGATCGCTTTGTGCGGCCTATTTAGCATGCCCCACATGAGCAAGTAAATTTATATATACACACTGAAGTGGCCCAAAGCGAAAGTTTGTCCTTAACCCACCCCATAATGGTAGGTCGGCTAGAGAAGATAATTCGAAGCTTAGCTGCGTGGAATGTTTTATTCAATGATTTCGAAATCCGTTTATTTAGGATTTCAGCAGCCGTGTCTCCTTTAAATTCCATATTCATAAATAGAATTTTCATTTCTACTGTCGATGCTTTGTCATAAGATCTGGGTGCCAAGTTTCTATCAATGAATCTCGGTGGATAACCATTTTTGATGAGAGTCTGTCGAAGATAAAGTAGTTCCCCATCTATTGTGTCATTGGAACAAATTCGCTTGATCCTCGAGGATAAAGAATGAATTAAGTTCCTTTTTCTACTTAATGGTACCTAACTATGGAAGTTCGTGTATTGTCCATTTCAAGTAGGTTTTCTGTATATCGATCCCTGTAAAAAACCATCAGGCAATCTTTTTTAAACGGATATCGAGAAAATGAAATTCATGATTTATCTGTGCTTCTAAGGTGAATTTGATTGATGGGTGACAATTATTGAAAATATTCAGGATATCATTGAGGTCACTATCTTCTTCGCAAATAATGAGAGTGTCATCCATATATTGCTTATATAAATGAAATCTATGAATTATTGGTCGAAGTACCGAGTTTTCTAGATTAGCCATAAAGCAATCAGCCAGGAGAGGATCCAATGTAGAGTCCATTGCAACTCCATCTATTTGTTTATAGAAGACATCATTAAATATAAATTGCACGTTGAGCGTACATCGTAGAAGTAATTCTTTAAAATAATGTTTCGGGATACATATCTCAAGATTATCGTTTTCAATATAGTAACATAAAAAGCAAATGTTTTCTGTGAGGGGAACATTTGTAAAAAGAGAGGTGACATCTAATGAGAACATTTTCTTCCCGGTTAAGTTGATATTTCTAATTGAGTCGACGAAGTCAAAGGAAACCAAAGACTTGTATTTGTTGATATGATTTGCAACAAATTGTAGAATGTCAACTAACCATTAAGCGATCAAATGATGATCAAGTATGGGACGTAGTGGGACATTATTCTTATGAACTTTTGGGAGTCCATATAGTCTTGGTATAACGGAACCCGATGGTTTGAAGTGTTCATAGAGGTCACAATCGATAATAGCCTCATCTTTCATTTTCTTTAATGTTTTAATTAGCATCTGTTCAGTTTTTTCTTTTTGAACGGTCTCAATAGAGAATTTGACAGGATCAGATAATATCGAAGATATTTTGGTAACATAGTCAAGACGATCCATAAGGACAATTCCTGCACCCTTATCTGGTTGACATAACATTAAGTCCCGATTTCTCCGAAAATCAGATAATTGAGATTCATGTTCTTTTGTGAGTAATCGGCTAATTGTAGGTGTTTTATTTACACATTGATTACAACAATCCACAAGAGTTGTTTTGAAATGCTCAAAATCTTTATTAGATACTGGAATAAGGTCATTTGTCCGTCGAATGAGGTTTTCAAACTGAATTTTTGCATTGAGTTCATTAATGTTAGTAGACGTACTACAAAATTTAGGACCAAGGGATAATGCTTGTAGCTGAATAGTCGATAATATTATACTTGAGTGATTGAAAACCTATTTCTCTGGAGATTCGGGAAAATTGGCTTGCGTCTCGGTTTGTTTTAAACCTTTCATTAATTTCAAGATCACATCTTCAGTATGATTTTTGCTAACACTATCAATGTAATCTTTGAATTTCGCGTTTTAATTTTATAAAAATACAATACAATTTCATTCTGTCTACTTCGGACTCCTTCTTGATTTCGTATTGTCGAAGTTCTAGCCTACTTGAGACCGATAGTAATTCGTTAAGCTGTTTCAAATTCACAGAGACGTTCTGTCGTTGAGACGATGCACAACATATAAGACTCAGGAATTACAGCCATTAATATCCAATCAGTAGGCGTTTTATTTTGCCTCGTGAAATCACTGCACATGCCAAAAATTCAAGATTCACTATCATTTTTATAGCCCTAAAGGCATTTCTGATAACATTCATATCTATCTGTCAATTGGCTGTAACTTATTTCTTGCCTATATTGACTGGTCTTGCTCAACATTTCAGAAGAAAAAGCAGCTACGATGTCAATCGAAATTTGCATTTTTTATTCTGGTATCCTGGAAGTTATCACCAGTGATAGATGATTGGTGTTTGAAATTTGCTTCATTCAACAGCCTGATGGACTATTTTGAATCAAACAAATTATTGATAAATTTATTCTAAAGAAGCCTGCCATAGTAAAGTGAGCTGCTTTAAGCGATCTTTAAAATCTGTCCAGGGTTAATTGATGAGTGAACTCTGGTATCATGGACAAATTAACTTTCTATTACTTTATAACATTAATATAAGTAGAAAAGCTCTCTGTTGATTATGAATAGTACAATTAACTAGTATATTTCGTAGATAAGGCACTAGTCATCTATGTTATTCATTGGATCCTAAGAAACACTAATTATACACTGCATGACTAGTTACAGGAGTCAGTGTAAGTCCCTTCTAATAAAGTCTCATAGTTTCTCAGAAAATACAACTCACATCACTGAGTTTTACAAAGTGATGTAACAAAAATCATATCAGAAATTTTACAGATAATTGATCAGAACGTTAACAATTCCAATTGAATTCATATTATTATTTAGCAATAATAATTTATAAACAAGGCACTAGTATAATTTGAGTATGTAAACCTATGAACAACTACGTCTTATCTGAATATTCAGTGTGTTTTTAACTGAAGTCAGTTTGGAATTGTTTATCAAGTATAACTGTCAGTTAAACGAAGGATAGTTAACTCAAGTTCATTACTTCTTAGTTGATTAGGTACTCAAGCAACTGTAATAACGTATCGGTAATTCGGAGGCTGTAAAACGGTTCATCACCATAAAATATTTAGCCTGTGATATTTAGTTAATTAGAAGTCTGAAAGTAATAGTAGTAAGATTAATAAACGGGATATTTTATTAGCAAAACAGACTTTGTAAAGTGCTAAATATTATTAATCGATGCTAGTTGAAACAGACAGTTAGTAACTAATTAAAAACCTGGAACTCATCAAACCGTAACTAGTAGGGAAACTTAAGAAAATAAAATGGAAAACTGTAAGAGCATTCAGTTAACTATTCTAAAAACTGAAATATATTCAGTCAACAAAGAGTGAAAAAAATCGAGGGAATAATCATCATACTTTGGAGAAGCTTATGTTCATTGAGTGTGTATTACAATGTTGACGACAATAAAATTTGATATCACTAACATTTTTCTGGTATTTGTCATGTTCTTAGTATTAAAGAAGAAATTTATACGGAGATTATACACTATAAACAAAAGTAAGAAAGCTAGACGAAGGAAAAAGATATCATGAGTAGAAAAAACAATTCTTGAGTGTTAAAAAATGGTTACCTCACTGAGTGATTGTTTTAGATTGTCCTAACAAATGGAACAATTTTGAAATACTTCACAAAGATTTTAGTAAAAGAATAAAGGATTTCGATAAACTTTAAAGGAACCGTGAGTCTCATGATATTGATGGGATTCGCTAAAGAAACATTGGTTTACTCAAGGTTATTTGTTGGGGAGACTTGTGACTTTACTTTAATCACCTACACCAACTACCCGAAATGAATCACACTAAGAGGGACATTCGGTCACTTTACCCACTAAGAACTATGGCTTTATATCCATTGATATTAACCTAATTACTTTGTCTACTGAAAAGATTTATTATCAGATTCCTATAGTATGTTATTAAAGTTCTGTGACCGGTTTCGCCAGGTTTTGATATCGTGTGGTACGTGAGAATTTAACTGGAAATCGTTAACTACTAACAAGTTACAAGTAGTATGATAACGGACATCAGCTGTTTAGAAACTTGAGAGGTTACATATTAGGTATTTTCGATATTATACTTCGAAATAAATATCGATATTTTTGATGGATAGGGAGTAAAACCCCTGGCCAATATATTTTTATTCAAAAGTGTATCACCCTTGATGAATACGGATAGATTAATCTGAACTTTATTCACGGTTTTTAGTTGAACACAGGTACCATGAACATGATAATTCATTAATAAAATGTACTAATATCAGAAGTATTTCAACAGATTTTTCAATACGGTTGTCCAACATACTCAAAGATATTTGAATTTATTAGGAAAATTTACGATACATTTAAATAGGACGTTTTGTTTTTAATTTCTGCTTCATATACATAGTTGTCTTTGTTATCTTGATGACAGAAGGAACACCATATTTCACCATAGTGTTTGTAATTAGTTGTCTCATAATGTGGAAAAATGAGCACAGATTAGTAAGAGCTGGGATAAAACCGAGTTCAGATAACCTGGCTGGAAAATGATAACACGAACGAGTGAGATTTGAAAAAGACTAAAACCTAACTGTAGAACCTTGTCATTCTCCTCTTAAATCTTCGAAAACCTTCTCTTAGCCCTGAAAGTTAGCTGCATCAATCCAATCCTGTCTTACTGTACTTGTAGTCTAATGGTCTTGGCTACACTATTAGAATAGAGTTTGTGTTACCGCTTAATCAACGTCGTTTCCGTAACATGTTTCAAACTACTATTTTTAAGCGTGATTGGATATTCGCACTGGGTTCAAGTTATGGTGTGAACATCAGTATGGATGTAAGCACAGCCAACTGACAAGTTTGGAAAGGGAAAAAACGCGAGTCTTGAACACCATCAAAGGTTTCTTAATGACAATGCCAAAGTAATTCACTCAAGATGTACATATACTAAAAACGACATACCAATTTTAGTCCTCAAAACCAACAGTGCCATTATTCTAACCTTTACAAAATAGTTTTATTGTAGAATAGATCCATAACTTTTCACATTAAAATAATCTAGATTATAATGAACTAGCGATCATCTAACTGAAACAAATGAAATTATAGTTTGTCCTGCTCAAATTTATTGTTCTCACTCTTTACAGAGTTGTTAAACATTCTAAAAACCATTCTTACTAACCAAATGAGATTTGAGATGGAAAAATATTTATCATCAGTAATCATAATGTTGTTAACTCCGAATCTCCCTTCTAATATTTGAAATAATCTAATACACCAAACGTTTTCCATTGATTCATTGTTTGTTACAAACTTAACAGGTAATTAAACGGATTTGTAAAAGTTGTACTGAATCTGTATAGTTAGTAACGTGATTATTTAAATTATAAACATTTTTGTTATTTAGAAGCGTTATTCTTTCAATAGTATTTAATAGTTTTGTACATAATAAAAGTTCAGAATGGAGAGGAATTCATAAAGTGAATCAAATAACAAACATTCAGTTTTAATCCAGGTAATACTCAATGCTGTGATATTGTCCTTTTGAGTAACTTTCGGAATTTAAAAGTAGATTTCAGATGCGCCAACTATATTTACGGTTATTAATTTGAAACAGTCACCTTCAATACTATACAACATTACAGTAACAAATATCTAAATTGATACTAATTTTTTCTATATAAATGTTAGTTTAAATAATTTAACCTATCGGTAATATACAAGAGTATAGAATAAACTTTTGCGTTTAAAATAAAAGAACATGCTTGAAGGCTACTGAATGAATCCTGTATCTAATAGCATGTAATTTTAGTTAACCTTTTTCTATCATTAGTTTAGAGTATAACATTATGAGATACCATTAGATGAAATCATCGGGATAACAACAAGGAAAATAAACAAATTTACATATCGAGAGTAGGTTTAAAATGAAACAATTTTACTCTTAACATTCATTTACGAATGCTGTAACTCGGTGATTCTACATACTGAATGCCATTAATGAAACATATAGTTTGTTTAATATTTAAGTCGCTGCTTCTATAAAGGAGCAAGTTTTAACTTAATGGATCTGGATTTGCAGTTTAAATTACAATCATTCTCAAGCATACGAGGTGAAAATCATCACCAGCTAGACTCAAAACTGTTTATCTAGAATGCATACACCAAGTACAATAAGCGACATGTATTCTAAGATTAACTCCACATGTAGCTCTTCTAGGGCTACTATCGGTCTCAATCCTATAGAAAGTAGGAGGATTAGGAATACGGTCAGCGACCCCATCCAATGGAAAACAATCTTGCTCAAAAAACGCTAACCACAATAAACAATATAAACCATTGAAACTCTGTACTGGGAATTGAAGGAAGTATTATGGCGCCTCACGGTGGAAGCCAAGATTCTTCGGTAGTCACGAGGCCGAAGCTCCTTCTAACAACCACAGAAACAATTAACATAAATACACGGAGTGTTCTGACGATGTGGGAGTCAACCAACTAGCTACGGAAATGAGAAGATTCAAACTGACAGTGCTCGGAATAAGTGGAACCCATTGCATCCAAGTTGAACTAAAAAGAAAATGCTCCGCACGCTCAGTGAGTTGCTCCGATGTTGTCCAAAGAAGCACGTAAAGGATTCATTGCATGGGAACGAGAATGATGAGAGATTTGTACATTTATGTGCATTAAACAAAATGGTTAAAGCGGTAACAATATTCCCACACAAACACATACACGATGCTATATAGGTCATACCGGATCACACTGTAGAAAATCGGATCGGTCATGACAGCATTTAACAACAACTGAACAACAATGGAAAACGTCAAGGCACAAGCCGAATACACCGAAAAAAAACAAGCGAGTGAATAAGAGTATTAAAGCTGACAGGCAGAAGTACGTGGAACACCTAACAACGACAGTGGAAAAAGCTGCAACAAAAGGAAATATGAAACAACTAATATGACACAACGAAGAAACTGACAGGGAAACAGCAAACCGGAGAGACCAGTCAAGGACAAAAATGGCAAGACAATCACTGAAATCCAAGTACAGAGGAAAGATGGGTAGAACACTTTGAGGAACTCTTGAATAGACCAGTTCCATGAACCCACCGAACATCGAAGCAGTACACACAGACCTTCCTATAGATGTCACTCCATCAACAATCGAGGAAATCGGGATGGCCATCAGACAAGTCGACAATGGGAAAGCATTACTAGGTTTTCATTGATGCAATGGAATCTATAAATGATTTATCGATATGATAAAATATGTCTCGTACATATACGAAACTATTTCTTGAGAAGTCGTTGAAAAGTGAGCATCTTAACAAGGTTTGCATTAAGCCCGCTTTGCACTTTATAGTCCCGATATTGACGTTTTCTTTTTAAGGGAAGGTTATCAGAAGGGTTAATATTAACGGGCAGAATACAGACAACCATTTTATTATCATTACTTCCTAGTTCTTTCTTAACTTGTACGGATGGGGCAATGGTATCTTGAAATGGAATTAGTTTGAGGATGTTACCATGCCTTTCTGAGGTATGCACCTATCAAAACCAACAGTAGATATCTAGTATTGTTGGGAATTCATCATTACTCGACGGACTTGTCACCAGTAAACCAGTTTATAATAGGATAGCTGAAGTCGCCTCCATGGCTTCCACGTCAACATTCCAAATACAATTATGTATAAGTGCATTAACACTAAGATCATCCACAGTGGCTGAAGTGTTTGAAGCTCTGTATACACAACTCACAAGTAGACTATGGATCGATGTATTGACCGAGATCCAAACCAATCTTGATAAACTGATGAGGATACTGTCTCAGGATATATTAGTTGTTGAAAATTTCAAACTCCTCCTAGAGCCCCTCTAAAGCTAATAGTTGTCCTCTTGAACATACAGGAGGTGAATTTGGCAAGATTTCACCAAATTCATTCCTCAAAAAAGAACCTTACTATAAAAAAACGCCAACCACGCTATCCAGGGTGAGCCATAGACAGCTACCCCCACGTTTTTCGATATAATCTTGAGAAAGTTAATGCATATGATGTAAGTATTTTTTAATTTAAAATCAGATTTTCAAGTCTTTGTAATTTATCATAACGACTAAGACATTCATTTCAAAGCCGAGTAGTAAATACCGAGTGCATAACACTATGAAAATGTGTGCATTGTTCATGAAATGTTGGATAAACTTATCATCGATAATGTTTAATTTACAACAAATTACAGAAACGATCCACGCAGTTCAATGGATGATTTACTTTTGGAATTCAATAGATTTATGAATAAAATCTACTTAGACCGGAGTAGATGAGTTCCCATCTACGAGTTGTTTGCAACTAAAGTTAATTACATGATATGAACTGTTTTTATTAACAATTGAATAGATAACCAGTCATATAATTTTGACATATAAGAACGTCCTTGTTATTGAAGAAAATGTCCACGTGAGACTAACAGAAAATGTTCTCTTTTTCCCATAAACAAATTCTTCACAAGTTCAATCTCTTATTAAAGACTAGTAGATACTCTAAGTAGGATTGGTGAAGTAAAATAAATCAACATTTGTAGTACTTATTACACTTTATCAAATAAATCCGTTATCTTCTTTCGTTTATCTATATTTATATCTCGATAGCCAGTTGATATTTGAATCAATACTGATTAAAGATCAAGTCATGCTTTCCCATTCCAATTGTTAGAAGAGGCAATTCGAAAAAAATAACTGATTCTGTCTGATACAGCTAGGTCAGCGTCAGATGTTTTCAGTTAGGTTTCATGACACAGTACAAGATTAAAACATCTTTATCATTCATCCGCAATTTACTACTGACTGGAAAGTTAGATCACACATGCTGTATTATAAAAGTTGTCAATGGATTATGGTACGTCAAAATGTTAGTTTGATTAATCGAAACAATGATAGAAATTGTAAATAAACAAACTTATTTTAGATAACCTGTCGTGTGTTTAGTCATGGGTTTTTCTAATCACATTCTGAAGTAGTCCTCAAAGCAGTGTTCCTTCCATTAGCACATAATTAAGTATCTGTTGTCTGATCTAACCACAGGTGTTCACACTTTCCTTCGATAAAAGTGATTTTCTAGATTTATTAAATGAAAATTCGTGTATAAAATGTATGGGACTTGACGTGAAATACATGAATGACCTGGTTTCAAAATAAGCTTCAAGTTTGCTTTGAACACAATTAAAGCTCAGAAGTAACAACAATGTAGCGTACAACTGGGGTTTCATTAGTACTCCACACCTTTCATGTTACAGATATTGTTTCGACAGATGCATCAAATATATCTAGTAAGAAGTGTACTTACCGAGTAACCTCTTTAGTAAAAGTCCATTCCCCGTCATACGCTGTATAAATATATATCTAGCTTCACCCCTTTCAAACAAAACACATTTTAATAGTTGAATTCTCGAGCTAATCTAAGCTAGACCACCATTGAATACTTAGAAGAATTGGACGGCCTCTTCGTTCTAATCTGGAACTCCACAGCATTGCACACCCACGACCCCACACTCAGGACTCGAACCTGGGATTCTCGATCTCGCACGCGAACGCTTAACCTCTAGACCACTGAGCCGGCATCCAACAGTGTTAGTATCTAACTTCAATCGATCCATCATCTTACGCAACCCTTCATCCATTGTCTGTGCTTCCAGGTTTTCAATGTTGTTCTAGTTTAGATCATCTCAATAATCCAACTATCAAAATTACTACAATCTGCACAAATCCCCATTCTGATAAGAAACAAATTTTGTAATAGATCTAAACATTCTACGATTTATCACAAAATACATAAAACAGCTTACAATTAGAACAAAACAGATAGTAACTTAATTGCAATGGGTGATCAGAATTATCTTGACCATCATTCAAATGAAAGAAACTAATCAATAAATGTTTTATCATTATGTTTATCGATGTTTAAGTGTATGTTATCTATCTGCAGTCAAGTCAACCCACGAACATCGTTTGGAAATAGATGTACAAGAAACTTGACCATACTTACACAGTTAATTATGCACTTCAAAAGTGAATAAATGAGTAAAAATACATGCAACATCTATGAAACCTAGTAGTACGTACAATATTATATGCACTAACTAATAAAGTTTATTGAATAATTGGTACTAATAACACTATAGAAATTAGGATTATAGTATCCAATGCACAGTCGGTTATTATATCTATAAAATCATATTCTTTCACAAATGCATAAACTATTTGCAGATTATTTCCAATTGATCATTCATGACATTGAACCTTAACAAACCGAAAATCAGCACTTCTGACTAATTCAAAATAGATATAAATGTTTACATGCATATATTATTTCAGTATTCACTTACCATTACGTTATTTCAGAACAAAGGAATAAGCTTCCATGTTGCACAGAATATTTGACAATCAAAGCTAATTACTTTACTTTAGACGAGTTAAAAGAAACAAAAATGTGCTACGCTTCTAATAAGCTGGCAGATCAGCAAGTTATAACTGTATTGTGCCAAAATATTATCAATGAGTGAATAATCTATTGGAATAAGTTGTCATAAAAACACAAATAAACTGTTCACCTTTAAAGAACATTTCTTATGAAATTCTACAAAATATTCGTTGTAATACAATTAGCAATTTAGGTCAAGTTATCATTTTTAGATGGAAATAATAAACATCGTTGTTAATTTACCAAATATCATTTGCAAAACACGCTTTATGCCAACACTATCTGGGATTCTCGAAAAAAAAAAACAGTATCGAAGTGAACATTTTGGCATTTAAAGAGAGCAAATAAATCAAAATATGTGCAGGTGACAGAAGGTAAAGTTATTCAGTATATTAAAAATCCAATATTACAACGAACATTGTATAAAAAGTACACAATCTTGGCATTTAAATATATCATAAGCAATTATGTTAACCTTGTAGAAAAATAAAAGGTTACTGATAGTGCAAATATAACTTGACTTTGGAAAAAGTGAAGCGAATTGTTACAGGAAACACTTCAACTTCTATAATTAAAGAACCATATAATTCACCGACAGTTTTCTTATTCACGATTTTCTTCACCCTCATTTCTCAAATGTGAACTCATGCTTTCGATAACAGGAACCTCTAAAGCTGAAGGTGTACTTGGCACTGAAGAATGATCAAATACATCTGGATCGTAAACAGTGTGATGCTGTAGTGAGTCCTAATACAAGTCGAAAGTAGATGAATCAGGATGTTAATTTTGATACTATACTAATTAAAAAGTCAAAATCATGATTTTTGAACAGCCGATAATATAAAAATTTCAAAAGTAAGATATTATTTTTCTTTTTCATATTGAACAACATTATAAAAAAGGAAAATAAACAATACAGACTAAGATAATGATTGGAACAATAAATTAAGCGTGAGCCAAAGCTAATATAATGCGTGGAACAACTAAGGGTAGAATAACAACTACCACTGAACAAGATCAGACAAATGCTTACTAATAGATTCCATATGATCTCATAACTCGAACTACACTCTTGCTTAAAATAACTGGTAAAACTAGTCATTACCACTAACTGCTTTTGGTTATAAACTATACTTTCAATGGAGTAGTAAATGAACATGCCGTTCTGTTAAATAAACAACTTGATTTTTGAATTATTATTAGCTCGTTCTTGGTGATTGCAAAGCAAAGTAATATTTTTTTATCAATAAAATGAAACTATAAAGTATCAACTTTTGAAAACTATGGTGGCTTATTTAATTGAGATTGTAGATGTGGGTAGTGGGATCGAGCTGTACTGCTCGAGTTAAGCTTGGGCGCTGTTTGGCTCTCCTGTTAAACGGGATTGAACCGTACTATTTAGGTTATCATGTGAAGGTCTGAATGATGTCTGGTTCTCCTGAAAACCAGTGTAAAATTACCCTGGCCCACAAGGGTACATTATATAATTGTATATATGGTACTGACAATATTAGTTGGCATGAACGGTTTTCAGTACACGGAATTATATAAATATACATACATCCATTTACATCTGTTTACTTCAAAAATCTTCCAAAATAATGACACACTGTAAAAATATTCATTCCGTTTTTCAGCACTTTAGTTTATTTGAATATAATGGCATTTTGGTTCATTAAGAGCCCGACTTGTCCAAATAAATTATCCATATCTTGCCAATTAAAATTTGGGAATTTCATAACAGTTTCTTTCCTAGAGGCACTCACAGGTTTGAATCATTTATTATTTACACGAACTGGCTGCTAGATGGAATCGATCAACGTATTTAATTCTAAAGCAGTAAAGGAAATTTCCTAAACAACAATAAAAATATGAGCACTAGGTTATGTGAGACAAAAACTCCTGGGAATGTTGTTTCGCTTTACGACTTTTCTTAAGAGAACCGCTGATGGTAATGAATTTGGTTTTATGCTAATATACGTTTCGCTTTGTTCGAATGTTCCATGTACCTGGTGGTCTTTCTTCTAGTGGTCGACTGGATTATGAAGACCTCGACATCTGAAGGAAAACACGGAATTCAATGGACAGCTCGAAATCAATTAGACGATTTGGACTTCGCAGATGACCTAGCCCTCCTATCGCATACACACGAACAGATGCAGACAAAGAAAGCCAGTGTGGCAGCAGTCTCTGCATCAGTAGGCCTCAGCATACACAAAGGGAAAACCAAGGTACTCAAATTCAAGGCGGAGAACAGCAATCCAATCACTCTTGATGGCGAAACTCTGGAAAATGTAGAGTCCTTCACATACCTGGGAAGCATCATCGATGAACAAGGAGGTTCGGATGCAGACATAAAGGCAAGGATTGGCAAAGCAACGACAGCATTCCTACAGTTAAAGAACACATGGAACTCAAAACAACTTTCAACCAATATCAAAGTGAGAATCTTCCATACCAACGTCAAAGCAGTTCTACTGTATGGAGCTGAAACTTGGAGAACTACAACAACCACAATCAAGAAAGTACAAGTATTTATAAATAGCTGTCTACGCAAGATACTCAACATCCATTGGCCGGATACCATCAGCAATAGTCTTCTGTGGGAGAGAACAAACCAACTTCCAGCTGAAGAAGAGATTAGGGAAAGACGATGGAAATGGATAGGACATACATTACGCAAATCGTCAAACTGCATCACGAGGCAAGCGCTAACTTGGAATCCTGAAGGGAAGCGAAAAAGAGGAAGGCCAAAGAACATATTGCATCGGATAATAGAAGCAGATATGAAAACGATGAATTACAACTGGACGGAGCTAGAAAGGATTGCCCAGGACAGGGTTGGATGGAGAATGCTGGTGAGCGGCCTATGCTCCTTCACGAGGAATAACAGGCGTAAGTAAGTAAGTACGTTTCGCTTTCTAACATTTTAATAAAAAATTGACTCAAATGAAAGAATACTATACTTTTCGAAATTTCTGTACCAATCAAAGTGAATTAGCGTATACGCTTAGTTTGCCTTAGAATGTTAGACTGGTTCTAACACATAAGAACGAAAATAAGTATTCAAAAAATACTTTGAGAAACCACTCATATGTTGAAGATATGATGAAGACGCAGTATTAACTTGGATCATTAATTCAAACAAATATACAGCAAAATAATTAACTGTCAGTGTTCAATATTCATGTGAATCCCATTGAAGCGATATAGCAACTAAGACATACACACTTGCGCCAGCTTTATCGGTGTCCAAAGCTGATCAAATCACATGAAGTACAGATGTAGAATTTCCATGAAATCACTTTAAAAACATTTAATTTAGGAAAAATACATGGCAAAATATCGACTGGAACTATCACAGAGAATGATTTGATTATATATTTCTTCTGAGATATGTGATGCTAGGCTTCGTCATCACCCAGTTTGAAAATAATCTCATTTTGTGATTAATCGAAAGACTCATAAAACGACTGGACAACAAGCTTGAAGAATAAAGCAGTTTATTCTTCTCAAATAACCGAACACAAATGAAAAAGTGCCAGTCAATACTTTACCAATTAAATACAGAAATACAAACAGGTAGTGATCTCTGTGAGAATTACTTGGACTCTGATCAGACAAACATGCGATTGTTTACCTATAATAAACTGAAAATAACCTTAACTACTTTCATGGATATTTTTGATAAAAATGACCACTTTTACACGGATTGACCAATCAGTAGTAACCAATTCATGTTTATCGAGTCCTTAGTACTGATCGAGTTCTATCCATCAATAAGAAACGTAGAAGTAGAATAAATGAATTGAAATCAATCAAAACGGTTTTGATGTTAATTAGTTGTAAGTAGTTGGCAGGAAACCCTTTGATGTGTAATAACTTTACACCATGAAAGAACAATATTCATGTAAAAAAATATGTAAATAAGAATAATAAAATATTGACAAATCTCAAAAAGTAAAGTTGTTTTTCATGCTGTCGTCATATTAAGAGCCCACAAAATACAAATTAAATAATTCAAATATTTAGTGAAATATATTCAATAACAAACAAAATTTAGTACACATATGAAAGGTTTAATCTATTCAAAGTTGTTGGCATAAATAAGTCAACGGAAAAAAACATTTGAAGAGTTTCATGAAACGAACGAACAGAAATACAAAATATGATTTACACCTTTCAAGACATTTTGTATCGTAAACTGAAATTAGATATTATCAAGACCTACATCCTGAACAAACGTTTTGATGAAGGTATAGCTTGCTTACTTACAGTTACTCCCAACAGATCATAGGGTGCACACCAGTATTCTCTAACTCACTCTGTGTCCTGGGCCTTCCTTTCCAGTTCTATCCAATTCTTGTTCATTTTTCTCAGGTCTATCTCCATTTCCTGGCGTAATGTGTTCTTTGGTCTTCCTCTCCTCCTTTGGCCTTGAGGATTCCATGTGAGGGCTTGTCTTGTAACGCAGTTGGGTGCTTTCCTCAACGTGTGTCCTATCCACTTCCAGCGCTTCTTCCTGATTTCTTCCTCCGCTGGGATCTGGTCTGTTCTCTCCCACAGTAAGTTGTTGCTGATAATGTCTGGCCAACGGATCCTAAGTATTTTGTGAAGACAGCTGTTAAACACCTGTATCTTCTGGATGATGGCTTTCGTAGTTCTCCAAGTTTCCTCCCCATACAATAGAACTGTCTTGACATTTGTATTGAAAATCCTGACCTTGGTGTTGGGTGACAGTTGTTTTGAGTTCCAGATGTTCTTCAATTGTAAATTTGCTGCTCTTACTTTGCCCATCCACGCCCTCACATCTGCGTCAGATCCACCGTGCTCACCAATGATGCTACCCAGATAAATAAAGGTTTTTACATCCTCCAAAGCTTCTCCGTCAATTGTGATTGGATTGGTGCATGCTGTGTTGTATCAGAGAATCTTGCTTTTCCCTTTGTGTACGTTGAGACCCCTGCTGCTACACTGGTCGTCTTCTGCATTTGTTGTTGCGTGTGTGACAGAAGAGCCAGATCATCTGCGAAGTCTAGATCGTCCAGCTGCATCCACTGTCCACTGTATCCCGTGCTTCCCTTCAGATGTTGACGTCTTCATGATCCAGTCGATCACCAGGAGAAAGAAGAAGTGTGAGAGTAAGCAACCTTGTCTGACACCGGTCTTTACTTCGAAAGAGTTTGTCAACTGTCCTCCGTGCAGCATTTATCAGCTTACTCCATCATTGGAATTCCGTATAATATTGACTATCTTCTGAGGCACTCCTTAGTGTCAAATAAGCCTTCATAGTTTTGTCCTGTCTACGCCATCAAATGCTTTCTCGTAGTCAATGAAATTGATGTAGAGTGATGAATTCCATTCAATTGATTGTTCCACAATGATCCTTAGTGTTGTGACTTGGTCTGTACACGATCGATCCTTATGGAATCCAGCCTGTTGGTCTCGAAGTTGGGCGTCTACGGAGTTCTTTATTGTGTTTAACAATACCCTGTTGAAGACTTTTCCCGGCATTGAGCGAAGAGTGATGCCACTGTAGTTATCACACTTGCTGAGATCGCCTTTCTTCGGTATTTTGATCAGAAGTCCTTCTTTCCAGTCTGTTGGTACTTGTTCCTCATCCCAAATCTTGCTGAAGAGAATGTGGAGTATCCTTGCGGTTGCCGCTACGTCTGCTTTCAGTGCCTCTGCTGGAATGTTGTCTGGTCCTGCTGCTTTGCCACTCTTGATTTCTCTGATGGCCATGTTTATTTCTTCGATTGTTGGTAGGCCAAAATTGATTGGGAGTTCCGTGGGTGCTGCTGCGGTGTTGGGTGGGTTCAGTGGGACTGGTCGATTCAAAAGTTCTTTGCAGTGTTCTACCCACCTGTTTCGTTGTTCTTAAAAGTTGATGATTACCTAGGCTTCCTTGCTTTTCACAAGTCGTTCTGGTTTACAGTGATTTCCAGAGAGTTTCTTTGTTGTATCATACAGTTCTCTCATGTTTCCTTCTCTTGTAGGCTTTTACGCGATCGTTGCTAGGTCTTCCACATATTTACGTTTGTCATTTCTAATGTTCGTCCTCACTCGCTTGTTTACTTTTATGTATTCAGCTTGTGCCTTGGCTTTCTCTGTTCTTGTTCAGCTGATATTGATTGCTGCCTTCTTGTTCCTCTTTTCTTGAATCATATCCAGTTTATCAACAGTGATCCATTTTTTGTAGCTCACAACCTCATGACATGTTTAAGTGATTGCAACAAGTGTTAAATACTTATTCACTTTTTTATTTCCAAAAGTTCCTATTTATATACAAAATATGTTTGTTATCAGGTTAAGACAAAACATTCTTTAAAATAATCAATACAACTTTCTTCAACAAGTACATTTTTGTTTTAGGGAAATGAACAATGTAGTCTTAACTCAATTTATCAAGGTAGTTGGCTGTCCTACCTATCAGCATTGATAAATCGCCCTGAAGAAATTATTTAGAAATTAAGTCCAGTAGTTAAACTATGCGCTCTTTCTTTAAAAATCAAGTGTTTTCAATATGGTATATAAACTACTCAAATAATAGTATCTATACCATGTTGCATACTATATATAGTAAACATCACAATAGTTATGAAGTAATTACCAAATAAATTACTTACCACTGAAAGATTGTGCTTCTTTAAAGAACCACCAAGAGTAAAAGTTTGATTTGGATTTTCATTTACACTCATTTGATTAGAAAAGTGTTTACTGACAACTTTATGCAGACCGATATCACCGTCTGTACTGCTAAAGGGAAGCTGTCGTCTGTCAGTTATTTCACTTTGAACAGAAGCAACATCCACATCTGTGTCATTCGATACAGCAGAAGAGAGCCGTCTACTTCTAGGACGAGTAGTCACGTCTAAATTTTCATCGGTGAACAGATCCCGTGGTAATGCTTGTAGACTGGCGGATCTTAGTAAGGGAGGCCAAACACCAGCTGACCTGTCAATTTCTTCTCGGATTCGTTCATAAGCTTTGCGTTCCACACGTCTTGATTAGATCATAAAAGCGATACCGAGTTAATTATTTGGACATTTTAAAAACACTTTACACGATAAGTGAACATTATAGAAAGTATTCAAAGCTTTACACGTTTTCAAAATTAAATGAAAATTGAGAGAAAAAATTACTTTACAGTTAGTATTTCATCATCGCTGTGCATTATTGTATATATGAACTAACTGCGAACGGAATTCACAGTTTCCAGAAGAAGAAAGTCAATGAATACAGACATTAAATCTAAAAATATCATGAAGTTATTTTGATCAACAAATTTCTTAGGCGATCGACAAACTCCAGGGAATCCTTTACACTGTACCTAAAAATTTCACTATTTATAGCCTTGAGAATTTATACTAGCCAATTCGCTGTTGTAAAATATTCTAAGTTATTTATATCTCTGACGGGTCGAAGGAACATGCATTTTCCTCAGATCATGTAGCTTCAGTGTTATTATTTCTATAGGTTTCGACATTTGGAATATGTTTCCGAAATAAAAACTTTTCAAGGAGTCTATAAGTTGTTTCCAGTCATTGAACAAGACGGCTAACCTTTAACTGTAAAATTGAATCTAGTCAATGTCACAGTATATTCATTTTATCGAAAATTAATGAGTTTTAGAGATTTATTACTTGCTTAAAATGAAGCATAAAACACTTTAAAGAAGAGTATTTTAATAGATCTAAGCGACTTTTTAACCGAAATCAAATGAGGGATAGAAATGTTGAAGTCTTATAGACAAAATGACAACTGCTTCGAAGATTCAAAACATTTTACATTCATTTGAGACCGAGAAATTAGCATTTATAGTAGCTTTTTATTTAATTTGACTTCAGTAGTTTGAGAGTTCTTTGATTCAATTTGTTCAAATTGACTGTTATAAAAAATCATCTACGCCTTTTTGCAGTACATTAATTTCTTCGCAAAAATGATGAATTTATAAACTAGATTCTGATCTGTCAGTCAGCTTGTGTAGTGTCGATCGTGTGAGCGATAAATCTGTACAATACGCATCAAGTTACTTTGAAGCATTTTCGATTCCAAATAAAACGTTTTTCCTATTATTCACGATGAACAAAAGTTTTCCACCTCAGTAACCCCTCGGCAACAATAGAAACAACAGGAACTGTGAGAAGATTCTCAGAATCGTGAAATCGAAATCACGCTATTTCGCTTTTTATTGGTTTTTCAGAGAAAATAACACGCTTCATCGAAGACAGCCATAAATTCTGAAATGATAACTCATGTACATTATATAAAAACTGTCCAAACTTTTTGATTTCACACTAAACATCTTTTAAAAAGTTAAAATAAATTAACTAATATGAAATACCCCTACTTCTTGATGCATTTATCACATGAACTGAAGTCGTACAAAGCTACTGTCATAAAAATGTGTGACTAACCTTGGAAATAGTGCTCGACGAATGCGACGTATACGACGTCGAAAAGAGACTCCATCAACAATTGATTCAACAATATAACTAGCCATAAAATTCGCCAAAACCATGGAGTGTAAAATCAGTATGAACCAAATAGAAGGAATTCGGACTAACTACAATCGATAAAAACAATTTCAATACATGCGACTCTGAAAATATCCTCATATTTTATAAACGATTTTCATTGTAAATGAAAATATAGTGACTGAATATCTTAATCTTCTTGTTTAATAGTCCTCATCTAACTTTGCAAAGAATAAATCATTTCAGAGAATAAAATAAATACAGAAATACCATTGACTATGTGGTTATCGGTATAGTGTCGATTGCCCTATAACAAAATCTGAATTTAATGAAAAGAGGAAAAACTAAACTCTTCAAAACTGATTTATTAACAAAACTCACTAGAAAACATATTTCATTAACATTGATTTAAATAACAAATGGTTATACAACCATGATGACACTTGAACAGCATCCCATTATATCAGAAATACACTAGTGGATCAAAACGCTTTATTACACACGGTTTGGAAAAAGCCTGTTCGGTCGAAAATCGAATAGAAAATTACCTATTAATGATGACGTCTTACTGTTATGTTGTTACAGTGAAGTTTGAACCTTTAGTCACGCGAACAAGAAAGTTTTTGTACAGAGTGATAAACAATCAGAATGTCTATCTATTACGTTTCAGGAATTCACTCATCAAGACATGTATATATATAATTAAATTGACAAAGGCCTATGCACATCACAAAGTGGAACTTTAATTAACATTCAAACTTCTTTGTTGATAAAACAAAATCACATGTTTAACTGCTTTAGAATCGTTTGAAAGGGTTACTTTAAGCAGCTAACACTACTATTTTCGAACACGAACAAAAGTACTGGGTGAGTTTTATCGGCATAAAACTACTTTCTTCTGAGAAACAGATGAAGCCACGTAAAAAAGGGAATTCTTCATGACAATTTAAATATACACTGGTTGAAGATAAAAAAATTTCACAAACAGAATTCACCAACATTTTTTTCGCTATCTAGTGATTAAATACATAAATTTATGCAACTTTCACTCATTACGTCAACTCAATGTAACCACAACAACAGTTTTCATTTTGAAGAAATGTAGTAAATCATTTTATAAGTAACATAAACGTCCTAATATATATTTAAAACAAAAAACAAACAAACAATAAAGTCCATTAAACTAAGGTGTTTAAGTAATTTAAATGAGGTAATGTTGTCAAATAGATATTACATCAACTAGTGATGATTGTGCTAGATCACATTCTCTATGAATTAATTATTACGAAATTCTACTTTCATTGTCAATAATGAATTGTAAGATTATTAGCAAAACGAAAATATAGAAGATGTCAGGTTTAGACACGATTTGAGAATTCACAAAATATATCGTTAACGGTGATCACCTTTTCGAATAGGTAATTTTAACAAACATTTCAATAAGGAAGCAAAACTGTAGGTAACAAAAGTTTTCGAGAACTAAACGCGATATTTCAAAATATAAACTGGTATAACGATTCCTTTTTTATGTAGAAAGAATTTGCTGAAAGGATCAAAAATGTATACGACATAGGAAATCGTAGTCATATGACGTATGTGTTAACACATGCTGAATAGTATGGTTTTAAGAAACAGAATGACTAATAATGTATGCTGAACATGACGTAATTACTGTAACTCATCATCCTAAAGATTATTGATCGAGTGCTGAGAACTATGATTGTTGAGTACAAATACCAGCTGGAACAGTGGCTATCCATCAAATATACCAACACGTAAAACAGAACAGTTTAGCAAGATAAGAAGAGTGTTTCATTTTTTACTGCTAAATACAATTTAGTAATGACTGAAAGGCAAAGCTCATTCAAACAATGTTTGAGATTTCAGAGTGATATTCTTTATTGAAAGTAAATACGAACAGTAAAACTTAGCATATTTTGAGCACAAAGCATTCTTCCATTTACAATAAAAGATGAATTTTACTGGTGAGTGAATACCAGTTGTATGAGAAAATAATCATTTATTCATAAATTACAACAATATGAAACTTACCTACGAAAAACAAAACCTTATTTAAAAATGGTTCTCGTCAATGATTAAGAAACAGTATTAGAAGTCAAAGCAAATGGTAATGCGCAAGTGATGATTCATTAGCCTATGCCCCTATCTAACACTACGGATTTCCATCACTGTCAGTAATGTCTGGAACATACACATCAAGATCTGACCATGAAAAGTGGGATCTGCTTTATCACTCTGTCCTGTGAGATCTGTGAACATACTTCTAGGTCATCAAAAGGAATGCTTGAGATTATGAGCAGTGGTGGGCAAAAAAATAATAAAAGAGAAAGACAGAGAAGTAAAGAACTTGTAGAAAACTGACCCAAGTCAACAAGGGAATGGGTACGGAAAGCTAGTTATTTGTTATAATATTTCGAAAAAGGCAAAACTGAGAAGATTGAAAGGATTAACAAAAGATTGTTAGGAACAGTTCAAATGGCCTCCAGCTATTCTTCAGTTACACACTTTTCGTAAACAACGTAAATGAGGATTTAGCAAAAGTCCAACAGATCTTAGTGGGATTTTAAAAACTATTCGTAACTTGAAGTAGGAGAGACCAGAAGAAACTGATAAGTCAACACCAGAAGTTCATAAGCATGGTTGTTTAGTTTTAGTACTTAAGTACTAGTCAGCGACTTGGAGTTGGATGTAATCCCATGTAACCGGTTTTGATCTCAGATAAGAAGGGACTGAAGTTCTTTTGTGCAAAATTCAGAGGAATCGGATTGACTGACATGGTGCCTAAAATATTAACCTATATAATCACTCGGTTTTAATTTAGAACATATGAACAGCAAACTCAATAAAACTAAACTAGTTTGAGAACTGATAATCAATGTATCGGTTAAATGTAGATAAATCATCACGGTATGGAAAAGAAAAATACCGAATTTAATTGTGTTTCTTTAGTTCTGCTAACCATAGGGCCAGTTTACGGAGTGGCAGTCTTTCTGAATTGCTCTATGGCTGTGATACATAGCCTATAAAAGTAGAAGACATGCATAGGCTACAGACTTTTGATTTTGGTTGTCTTCTTTTTAGTGTCTCATTTTAATGGGACGATCGAGTGAGCAATAACAAAGCTAGGCATAGAGTATAAGACAAAGATTCCAATAGGTCGATAAAATTGTGGGTCTTCATCGAATGAGGTGGATGGGATATATATTACGTATGAACAGCTATCAAATACCTCGACGTCCAATGTTATCTGAAGTAGGAGTGAACCAGAAGAAAGCTACAGGCTGCCAAACCTAGACAGGGTGTCAGAAAAAGAAATTATTGACTGTCGATATGAGCATTGTTTGCAGTAATGGTAAGAAACGTTGGATAAAATGGTTCAGAGTTAGTTACACTGGAAAGGATTCAAACAATTCAAATTCTCTAGGTTCTGAATCTCAGTATTCCTTCAATTATACATTGTCACTCAGTTTTTCCGAACCAAATTCTCAATACTTAGTTTTACTCATTACCATTGATACTACATTATCGTTATAGCGGAATAAACATCAAGAAATGTTGAACTTTCGGAATGACCCTATCTGAGGTTACTGTTTACATTTTGGTCGCATGTTTATTAAATACATAAACTGTTGTATTTTGGTATTCGCCTAATTACAAGCTTCGACGTGATGTATAAAACAATGTTATGTGTTGTGCGTTTGTAAAACTACTGTTACTTGATTAAGGACCAATCATTGAGATTATATTTTAATTTCTTAGTAGTGTTCATATGTGGTCAGGAAGCAACTAAAAATTGTATGATTCGACGTTATCTGTTTGCTGCGTTGTGTTCTATTCTGTCTATCAAGTGATCGAGCGTGAGAATCTGCATTCTGTGTCAGTCTTCTTTAATTTTATTGTCCCAGACTTTATGCTGATTATGACTGACCCAAATAAAAATTATAGCCGGTATTGAAACCAAGTTACTTGTATACTACTTCAGGTGAAACGCTAGTCTTCCGTAAACTTACTTGTAAACGTTCAAGTATCCAATTAACTGGATAAGTTGTCAAGTAAAGACTCAATGCAAAACACACCAAAATATTCAGCACAAATGCATCTATTGAAATAAAACACAAGAGAAACAAAAGATTAGTGTATTGTAAATCTTTATAACTATTTAGAGACCAAACAAGAACATATTTATGTGAAGTAAGTCATGGAATCATTCAAAAGTGGATACTATAGTCAAACACGGATTATATAACCATAATTGGAAATTCAAATAACACGCTGATTAGTAAGAATCAGCCAGTTTATATTCACTGGATAGTGTTTTAAAACTATTGACATAGTAAGGAAATAAATATTTCATACAATTAACTAGTCCGAGTTACAGAAGTAAATTACTTGGTAAATGTTATAATAACTAAAGAATTACTAAGTCCCCATGAATATAATTCAAAGAAACGTTGTGCGATGGAAATAGCTTAAAAATGCATCAATTCAAATGATATGAATTTTCCTAATTCGTTTGATTCAATAATTTCTACCTCAACCAAGTAGTGTAGCAACATCTCTGCATAATAATCTAGAGATAAAAAAGTCGAATCTAAGATAAAACCCAGAAAATTATATACTAATTCGTCTCATTGGATAAAGAACAACAAACAAGTGTTAACATTACCATCACAAAGGGATAGTTGTATGTTAAATTATAAGTTGAAATCTCACTACCACAGTAGTACACCCAGTAACTTCACGAGTTTTTAATACCTAACGATTTACGTCATTAATAAATATTTATGTACACAAAAACAACTTACAATTAGTTAAAATTGATTTACGATATGGTGCTCCTTTTGAAAAGGCAATGGCCAAAATTATATATTGATAAGTGGAGACTATAAATACAGCCGCATTTTCGTAGTTTTTATACTCAGCTGTATTAGAGTACGAATATAACGGCATATACCTTTTAAAAGTATGATCAAAGAATGGTAAATTTCTTTAATCTTACATACAGATCAAGCAAAAATTTAAGAGTAAATGATCGAAGGTTTACGTCTGTGAAAAATAAATCGACCAATAATTCACTACATTCAAAAACATTTTTCTTACTTGGTTTACACATCACACCATAAGTTTTAGGAAAAAGCAGATCACATTAACGCGAAATGCATGCATAAAACATCTTCAATCAAACGTTAAACTCTGTTTCCGTTCAGTTTGTAAGCTAAGTTTCAAGTTTCTAATTAACTTTAATCTTGTTGCCTAGTCATGCAATCATGTTCACAAAAAGAGTGCTTTTCATGGTTTAAGAATTTCACTAACAAGTACAAAGCGACACCAAATCTAGATCTGAAGTACCCTATCTACTGCATACAACCATCTTACATGGATTCAATATCTGTTTGCAAATATATCAAAATGTGTAAAAGTCAACTTGAATTTTTATTTAGTTCTTCAATATAGCTTGGATAATGAATGTTCAAAATGTTTCTCATAATACGAATACTCATAAGCAAGGTATTGGACTTGTATTACATACATTAACAATTAACTGGCATTTACATTTTCTTCTACAACTAATGTAAAAATATGAAAATGCAAGCAACTAACAAAAGAACAGTGACGAATTAAATTCGCTAACAACGTGCAGACAGAAATAAAATTCAACGAAATCGCATACCAAGATTGAAAGCGAATCAATATGAATGCAGTTGCCTGAATAATAAAACCGATTATCACTTGACCAAATAATGAAATCATTGTTACCATGCTCAAAAGTCTCATTGTAGGTGGTTCAGCAGAAAGATATGGATAAGCATGTGTATATCCAACTAGTGAAGATTATTAACATAAAATGGAAAAAATTAAAGCAGTCAATATGTAGATTATTTTATAATGAAGAATAAAAGTAAATTTTTCTTGAGAAAAACACATTTCCTGTGTTTGATAAAGCTTTCATGGTGCAAACGACATAACTGAAATTCTTTCTTATCAATGAATCAACCTTAAGGGTGATTATTAACTAATTAATATCTTCAACTATAAAGTACTGTCAGCCAACACAAAAGTCAGAATTTTTAACAATAACGTGAAAAAGTAGGGGACTATCACCATCATCACTGAAAAGTTACAAGTGTTCATATAATCTATTTACGGAAGATACTCCAGATTTATTGGAAAGAGTCGATCAGAAATATTCTACTCTGGAAGAAAACAATTCATCTTCTAGTTAAGGAGCGAATTAGACCCTGGAGATGAATGGGGCATAGTTTACGAAAATCACCAAACTGAATCACAAGTTAAGACCTATTTTGGAATCCTGACAGATCAAATAATCCTCGGTGTTATTAGTTGGAGGTAGACATCAAAACAAATGACAATTAACAACTGGAAATAAGAAAAACGTTATTCGGATATCTGTGGTTGGCACCCTGTACTCAGGGAGGGGTAACCGGCTGTAGTGAATATGTAGGTTAGAAATTAAAATAAGTCGGTTTTTTTTATACCTGAACTAGTCAGAAAATAAAACGACATTTTGTAGTCACCTTAGGAACTCTTCTCAATTAGTCTATGAAAGCACAATTAACTACTACTTATTGTTTAAAATCCTGATTGCTACTAGATTTTGAGCCAGAGTTTTACCCAAGAGATAATAATACAATACATCTACTAAAACCACCATTGGCAATGAGAAATTACTTATATAAGCAAGCACAAAATGTTCGTTATTTGATGTTATATATACAGAATATATGTATATATAGAAAACCATTATATTGATAGCGAATATATTGGTTATTACCAATCAAGGTCAGCGTGTAAGAGGATGCTTTCCAAACTTAGTGCAGTAAGAATTCCTTAGAACGTAAAAGTGGAAATTTCGTGTTCAAAATTACCAATTGCAGTCAAAATGAAGCACGACTGAATACTGGAACAATAAATATTTTGCTAACGACAACTTGGGACGCATGTGAAAAATAAATAAGTGATTGTAGAACATCGGTTGATTTATTGTCAATTATTGATTGAACTGTACAAAAAATCGCTCCTTCGTCAATATATTCGTTTGCGATCACATATTCTGTACTTTACTCAACACAACAAACATGATCAGTTTGAAAATCATTCGAAGTTTTTGCATTATTTGAATGTGTCAATCAATTGAAAAGAATTAAATTATCACAATCAGATATATTTATTTGACAAAATGATTGAGGGGGTTCATCCAAAAAACCTTTGTTTTTCTTATCCAACCAGGAATTAGAAAACATTAAGAAAACAGTCTGTTATGTAATTTTTTGTAAACATCACTAAAACTAATATTGTTAAAACCAAATTAGGTTGAACAACTAAAGCACAAAGGTATGGTGCCTGAAACGTTTAATAATAGTTTTATGCAAAGTCAATAAACCTATGATAAAGTCATTAACATCTGGAAGAAATTTAACACCATCTAGGTCATCGATTAATTATGGAGAGGATTGAAACGGTAATTTAAATTAATGATAAGCCTTATTATTACAAATTACATTGGGACAATATCCGAACTTTTTAAAAATGAATGTACTGTCTAACAGCTATAACGAATGTAGATGTTCTTCTAAAAACTTCACAAACTTTACTTTCGACATATGTGATATTAGTGTTCAGTGTATGCTGTAACATTTTTGTATTATTTTACACTGAGGTCATTCTCAATGACATTGTGATTATTTACAAACAAATAAGTTGAAACAGCAACAAGATTCATGAAGTTATTTTTCATCAGCTTAAAAGTTAGGTTCCTCACACCACAACATAAGGTGTATGCGCATATGTACAAAAAATATTGCAAACTAAAATAAAGAATATTGTGAATATATTGTGAATCTATTGATATTACTAATAACAAAACATAGGGCTATTCCGAAAGATTAAAATGACGATACTTTTCAAGTATTCTTGATGTAAACTTTGTATTTCGCTCCAAATCACTTAATTTTTATAAATATTTATTAAAAACATACTTTTAATTTGAAAACACAAAATGTACGTGCTGATTGGAGCTGAATCAAACTCCAGTATTAGAGAATAAAACAAATCTTTAAGCTGAAAAAGTTCATAACAATGATTGAACAACTTATCAACTGTACTTCCGGATTTAAATCGACCTCAGAAATTTTGATAAGATTGGTATGTTTACTTTACTTCTCAATACCGCTTTAACGTTTCGCATCAGCTGAGTTTTTATTTGCATGTTTAAATTCGTTTGAGAGTGTTTCCCATAACACGAGCAAGTAAATTGAAAGGGTTCACAGGATAACATTAACTAGAAGCGCACACATTATAGTTTCCGAAAATGGCCAACGATATCGAGAACAGAAATGAAATCTCTTGATTTTCCTCTGAAAACATACTATCTTAAATATTTTGAATATAAAATTTTTAGTTTTACTATGTTAGATTAGATGTAAGGATGTTTTGTATTCTAGGATTTTTTGAATTGACATAATTGATGACTGCAGTCACATCAACCATTTTAAAAAATTTTTAAAATCAAGTATTCCATTTTAACTGTTCAAATTTGGACTCGAATCATGAATCAGAATTCAAAATAATTACCACCTTTGGATAAAGGACACAAAATACTTAAGCCCACTGAGAATGTCTCAAGAAGACAGGTAAAATGAAAGGGACTTATACGGTACACTACGTCTAATAAATAACAACTCACATGTTAAGCTTAACGTCGTTATTATGACAAAATCACAGTATAGGAATTCCCATTCGGACAAATTGCTTCCGATCTGAAAGAAAAACGGAAGTCAACGCTGTACTTCAGCATATTTTATCGTGTTTGATGACCTTTTAAACTTAAGTATACCTCATTAAGCGGAAAATAAGATGTCTTTAACAATTCACTGTACAAATAAATACGATATAACATTAGATCAAGATCTTGACGTAATTGAAGGTAGAAACTTAGTATTTAAAAACTTTAGGTACTGTTTCAAAACCAACTATGAAACATCTTATTATATCTAAAAGTTGAGAAACGGAAATTCCACGGTGCTCCACTATAGTTGTACAAATGAATTTATATATTTGATTACATACGCAAAAAAATGAACTAAGCTAAACAAAGTAGAGGGAGAAATATATTATTTTAATTGTACCTTAACTTACCGCAAAAAGTATAATTGTGGAAAATGACTGAATAAGGGAATAACCAGCCATAAATTTGAACGTTCCAAAGCTTGTTACAAGAGCACAACGACCCTCTCTTATAAGCATAGGTACACAACTTATATTTTGTTTCTTTGATGTAAAAGGACTAGCAATACTTGCTTCTGCTTCACTTAAGGAAATCCCAGCATGAGCTACTTTTAAAGCTCCACAATCATTTGCACCATCTCCGCACATAGAAACAAAGTAACCAACTGACTGAAGAGCTTCAATCACTTGTGCTTTTTGTTCAGGAGAGAAGCGAGCAAACACTGTACCTTTCACAACCAGCTAAAATAAAACAATTATACTGGTACTTTAGAATATTATTCGGAGAAATAAACATAAATTTGGATTAATTTTAATTTAGTTGTTTATTCTCTGAAGAAGTGACTTACACTGAGTCACGAAACGTTAGAAAAATTAATTTTTCTACTCATTAGGATATTACAAATATATTTATTTATTTAAAACATAATTTCAGTTTGAATGACAGGCAAATGTTATCTATTTAATATAATCACCTAAGTTTCAGTTTTGGTGACTGGAAAAATGGTATCAAGACTACATGAATTTGAATTAACACAATGGTCATGTCAATGAGCTATTTGTTTCGCCATCTGTTTGGAATATCACTTAGAACGAGAATCAATGCTAAAATACAATTGAATGGTCGTACTTCGGTTAGTGGAACTATTAAATTAAAGCTCCTTGAGTATGATTTTTTACCAACGAAAATATTTTTGAACAACTGTAAAAATGAGATCCGTAGTCAAACGGTAAAAACTAAAACCAGACGCTAAACCATTGGAGCATAAAAGACAGTGATTCATAACATTAATTAGTTCTCAAAGAGAGCTTACTTTAGGTATTAGCCAAGGATAGTGCTCCTGAATAACAGACCATGTTTTCCCTGAAATTGCCAGATGGAAATCAGGTCTATCGATCATTCGAATGGAGAGTGCATAACGGTTTTCAGCAGAATCCTTGTACTTAAAAGTATCTGACTTATCTAAATGTTTGTCTAATTTATCAAACAAGCATTTTTCATAATCGGTATGATTGTCTACCTTTTCAGAATCGGCGTGGTATATTGCACTATTGCCTAGCGCAGACAAACTATGAATGAAATACATAAAGAAAACATTTAAAATTTACCATTGTAGTTATATGAAAACAGAAAATATTGTTACGATCCGGAAATTCCATGAAAAATACAGGCTTAATTACAAAATAAAAGAATAAAGATAGACAAAAAAGGCTACAGCGTTAAGCTGGGACTAAATAAACTTTTGTGACAATGTGGATTTCAGTTTCCATCATCTAAATACTATGTTACCAAGATGTGCTTAACAACGAAAACCAAAGAATATGAGTACTTCAAAATGCAATTAATTTGTGTTACGTTTACTGACGTTTAAAAACCATCTGAGAATGTGAAGTTTTAAAACAAACGGCAATGAAATTATAAGACGGCTGCAATTGAATAGTGCAAATTATCACGTTACAGCAGAGAATCGGCTATATATCTTGTGGAGAATCAAAACCGTAATAAAACTATCATGAATTCGAAAAATTTCAATTTCAATGGAATACATTTGGCCCTGGTGGATTGACAGTTATATGTGATACTTTTGCAAGAACGAGAAGAAGTTTCATTCAAACCATTTGTGGAGTTCCCTTTGATGATTACAAGTCAAAAGTTGTGATGAATGGTTTACATATAAGTGTAGTTTCAAAGATCAGACGTTGACGAAGGTAACCTATACGTACTCTATAAAAGTCAGGTTAAGTTAAGCAACTACAGTGACGCTAAATATTTGGTTGCATGAAACTTGTTGAGTCGATTGATTGAGAAAACTTAAAAACTGATTGTATCCAATACGATTTCAGTTGTGTAAAATCCGGGTTTTTTCATTTAAATGAAAACTGATCCAAATGGCACTTGGTGTTGTGCTGCTTGTATCCTCCTATAGAGGTTTAAGACTGCAGTTGATCAGACTCATGTTGGCATGCGGATTGTCTCGATATAGCCTTAAGTCACAAGCTTCTTAAGCAAAGATCGATAGTGGCTAGCAGTGGAATCCAAGACGCGCGTTTTGTCCTATTTGCGACTCGTCAGCTGGATGTACCTGCATCTCAGAGTTGATATTCACTCTGGGACTCAAACCCAGTACCGTTCGCATCAAACGCCATCGCGTTATACACTTAGCTACTGAGTCCTAATAGCCACCTTCTTGTGACTTAAAGCTATATCGATGCAATCCTCACAGGATGCACATATGCCAACATGAGACTGATCAATTGCAGTCCTAAATAACAATGGGAAGATAAAAGTAAAAAAACAACACCAACTGAATTTAGACTTCACCCCATTGCACAAGCAGGTGGCTATCAGGACTCAGTAGCTAAGTGTATAACGCGATGGCGTTTGAAGCAAATGCTACTATGTTTGAGTCCCAGAGTGAACATCAACTCTGAGATGCAGGTACATCCAGCTGACGAGTCCCAAATGGGACGAAACGCGAATCCTGGATTCCACTGCTTGCCACAATCTATCTTTGCTCAAAATGGTCCGGATGGAATTTATAAAAAGAAATTATTAACTACAATGTTGTAGATAGAGTCCTATGGACGAAAATTATATGTGTAAAATGTTATAACACATAACAATTTCATTATACTATATGTAGCTACAACAAGATGACTAACTATCCATTTATACAGAATAATACAACAGCCCAATACACTATACTTCACATTACTTCTCCGAAAATACAGATAATACAACGTAACACGGAAGGCTATATACATATGAGTATAAATGCTATTGAATGACTACTGAGATGTACCAGTAATGTTTAGCGATGCCCAAACAATGATGTTTAAACTGGTAGTTGGATACAAAACCCACATGATAAACAAACTAAAGTTTGTCATCGGAAAATCAGCTCATCAAATTCTTGTCAGAAGTGTGTGATTAAGTGTAGTATTCACAACCAAAATCTCTACGAATTTAGAAACTTTGGCGACATGATTGCAGTTTGTCGTCAACAATGCTAGCATGTTTACTACTATTCATTCTGCAGATTATGAACAGCTCAACACTCAATGCGAACTAATTATGCTTTTCTCATCATTTTGTTCATTCTAAATGTTGATAATTAGTGTATTAATTTAGTCAGTGTTTTGGTACTTAACGCAACGTTATTTATCAGTTGAGTACTTTTGGGTTCTTGTCAAAACTTTTTTCCATTGCCTTTGATCATTAATACCGTTAGTGTTCGCAGTATTCCTGAATCTTGTCTAACTGTTTCAAACAGAAGTTATCAAGTCTCAGTGAAATGTTTTACAATAAAATTCTGTTGTCAAAACTTAATTATGTGATAATTCGGTTTAAACATAGAGTTTTAAAATTATCTAGAAAATGGCCGACATAACCACATTTAATTTACATTGTGAAGCACCAATTCAAATATTTTTGTTATGACGAATAGTGACGAAATGTGGACAAACTGAACAATTAAAATTAAGTTTCTAATTGTTAACTTCACTCGTTTCATTTACATAATATATTCTAAACTAGAGATAATTAAGATTCATATAAACAAAATTATTTGAAATCATACAATTGTGTACTTGATTTTGTCAAATTCGAACAAGGTCCAGTTGAAAAAAACGTTATCATGTTCAAAGCCCGTTTTTCAGTTTATGAAATGCATGAATATCAAAAGAATGGCCAAACTTATGAATCGCGTTTAACCATAGATTTCCCTACAAAGTACTAATTTTGTTGAACATCATGTTAATGAAATGAAGCGAACTAAATTAATTCAAACTCATTTATGGACAGCTCCTGGAAGACTGTCAGTATCATTACAAGTATAAAGATATCACAATATGGTTTTTCTCTTAGAAACAAACTGCTTTCTGAATAGTCATAAGAAAACTCCTAGTGAACTGTAATCTCAAGAAAATTGTTGAAGATTCACGTCTCAAATCTCCCTTATATCTAAAAGAAGTACGTTGTTCGTTTACAGTTTCATTTATACCCTGTCATAATTTAACTTTGTTTTTCAAAATTCAGAATTCTACTCGGTTTCATTAATTATTTCTATTCGTCAAGTATCAGTCTAAATGATATTCAAACAATGAGAAACAACTGAGTTTCAATCCTTTACTACCTAATACGTATTGCTAGAAAGATAAATGATGTTAGGCTTAAATAACTTTTCAGTTAATCATTCCTTTAATACATACGTTTTGTTGTAGCATTAATAGCCGGATATTTCAAATTTCCTGGGAGTCATACATAACCTGAAGTAAACTTATTTCAAACAAATACACATTTCATAACATGTAACATTACACAGTAGAGCACCGTCGAAAACTTTCAGTACTTCGCAACAAAACTTTTAAAAAAAATTACCAATATTTTTTAAAACAGAGTGTTGTAATGAATGTTGGATTTGAAGTTTCACAGTAGACACTGACTCCGGATAGACAATCATTCAAAAATAGAAAGGACTGCATAGCTCTCTCATCGTATTACGAGATTACAAAGGAGTAGTGGATGGGCACTGCTAAGATAAAACTTCATAGATCAGTATTCCATATACAAGATATAAATGTCAACATATTGTGGATAATAAATAGAATGGAAATCTAGGTCCACAATATGTAACAGTAACGAACGGCATATTAAGTGTACTAATTATTTTACATCTAGTTTGACTAGTTAAATAGGAATAATGTTTCCCCAAAAACATTTGGCAGATTAAGTCTTTATTTAACAGGGATGCAAGACTATGAATGCAGAATAATTGTATTTAGAGCACTAATAGTACCAATGATGATTTATTCAACTCAACACTACTGACATACGCAAGTTTAAATAGTCAAAGTAAATATAAAACATTTAAGTACCTAGTGAAAGCTTTTGAGGGACTTTGTAATCGACCAAAATTAAATCTTGTTTTCAATCGCTTGGAAAATGACTGTTTTGATGTCTCTCTGTTGTCACTTTTAGTTAGATTTCGCTTCAGTTGAATGTTAGTTGTCGCAACTTCAGTAACCGGTCTGTGCAAGTCTTCTGCATAGTGAAACTGAACAAGGGAATTGATAAGATCATCTGAGAAATTTTTATTATTTCCTGCATTAGTAGCATCCTGAATGTTGTTCGGATTCTTTTCAGTAGAAAGTCCATTATTTGGTACAGGGATTGGTTGACTTTCATTTAACACATCTGAATCAAAATCATTAACAGGACAAGGTGGTGGACGAGCTGTCACGATGACAACTCGATCTAGTTCATCAATCATTTCGCAGTCTCGTGCCACAGAAAGAGAGGTAAGCATATGATCACCTAAAAACAATATTTTACAGAACTAATAGAAATTATTGCTACATATGTATCATTAAAATAAGTCTATATTGACAAACTATAAACGCTTTGGATCATAACGAATATTCATAAAAGATACATGAGAACTTTTGTCGATTTTAAGCCAAAAAGCAATTATCAATTCATTGAAGTGATTAAACACGGACTAGCAAATAACCACAACCCTTTACATTTACAACTACTTGGGTCACAAACCCGGTTTATACTTCTGACTGAAGTGAGAAACATTTCACAGGAAACAATTTGTAAAATTATTTTAAAGTATTGAACGAAATTACATGCAGATGATGCTAAAAACTAACTTATCAACTCTTCACCTTAAAAATGATAAACCTCGTTTAGACTATTATAAATATATTAGTTGGTAATGTTTCAATCTTAAGTTATTATGCTATGATGATGGAAATTAACAAGACATGGACCAATGCAATTTTACATCCTTTCACAAAGCTTCTATCTTTATGACAACTTTATATCTTTGATTTGTATCACTACTACTGTCCATTTCTATAAAACAATTTATACCAATTTATTTATAAATTCAGATCTATTCATACTGTTATATCGACACTTTTATCCCAAAAAGATCTAACAAAATACTCTGATGTTCAAAATGCCAAGATTTAAGAAGGCAATTATGACCTCATGGTTATTTAGATTATTACTGTCATACTTACGGTACAAGTACGTTTGCCTGAAGGTAATTCAGAGCATATAAAAATAAAAATAAATAACCTTATTAACCAATATCTCTCAAACTTTGTACAAGAATTTGTGGATCAAAGTAGTCAAGTTTCAAGCATTTACCACTAGATTCAGAGACTAAACTATGTCGTGTTTACCAAGATGATCCGGAATACTGATTAATTCTAAAATAGGGCAAAGTAATTATTTAGGTTTGCATTTCAATAATTCATCAGCCAATATCAGTTGGACACACATGCCCTCTTTGAATAATAAGATTCTTCACGAATCTACTTGTTGTCATATCGAGCAGTACAAACAAACTAGGTAAGAGTTTAACATTCCTCCAGAAATAAGCTCACATGGCTGGCCATTCCAATAGAGCCACAGAACCTTCACATGTCTGGATAAGTCCCAGAAAGTTTAACAAACATCAACAGTATATCACTGTGTCACATAACATATGCATTTTGGTAGACCTGACTGACATATTTTGGTAATTACTGCTTTGTTGTTCCGTGCTCTCTGTTTTCGTTTTAATCTCTCTAGTTGTAGATAATTATCATCAATTCGATCTGGAACACGAAATGACTTTTATTACTCCGTTCACAAATTAACGGGCTGTCCATTTAAGAAATATTAAAAATTCCCGGCTGATGCGTTGGATCGATGTAATACATGTACTACCTAAACAATCACTGAACTAGTATACCTAAAACTTTCTACCACATGTTTGTTCTGTACATCTAATGTTACTATTTATGTCAAATTGATCATGCCTGTAAACTGGTGTGAATTCTGTAACTATTATTTTCAGAATATAAATAATAATTATTATTAAAGGAGAAATGAAGAGGAACATTCACTACTTAAACCAGGTTGGTGGAGATAAATGGTCCAAAAAGATAAGTTGAAAACCTTTAAGACAATCGTCTGCTTCAGTTTGAGTCATTTAGCACTGCAAACGTTTTTCTATATGCCGTCTTAAGAGGACCATCTTTAGTAACGTCCTGACACTGGTTTCCTCAGAAAACGGTTTATACTATATTTCTGTTCAGCCGTCTTTTTCAATTGACGATATTTGGCGATTTTCCGTATCCCGTCATCATTATCTCCGATTGACTGCTTGCTTCTGGTGGTAAACACATACAAGTGATGATGACTTTCGGCAATGTATTCAGGCCTAATCATTACAACTTATTTGGTATCATCGTCTCGAATTTTCGCTTCAGTAACTTTAACCTATTTTACGAATGTCGTTACAGCAGCTTCAATACCGTCCATAATTCACAGACTTTTGTACTGAGTGAATAAAAAGAAAAGAAAGTTAATAAAGTGGTATCTTTCATAGTATAAAATTCACTGATCCAAGACAGTCATATATGGCTCAGAATAAAACCTAGCACTGATTTTCTCATGGTATTCAATTATATACCTCACAAAAGCCAGGTGCATCTTCCTAACTGAACATAATCGACCTCGGTTGTTTTCGGTATTAGACTGTATCTTTTGTTGATTTATCTATTGACTGTACGACCTCTCGCTATCTATTCCACCATAATGTTTATGTTTCCTATAGTGAGGTAGACTGTTGGTGTCCCACTCATACGTAGTCAAAATTTAATCAGGTATTTGCCTAAAATGATACTTGGGAGCAAACACTAATGAAATCACCTGTTACCATAACCGGTCGTATATTCGCTTGGCGTAGAGTTTTAATAACCGGACCAGACTCAGGTTTCAGTCGATTTTCCATCACCAGTAGTCCCAGGAACAAAAGATTATGCTCAACTCGGTCACGCGATATGCGCATAATACGTAAATATGATGCCTTGATAGGTCGCCAAGCCAATGCCAGAACGCGGAAGCCTTCTCGAGTGAATTCCAACAAATTTGAGTGGAAATTAGTAGGTACTGCAACAGAAACGTTTATTCAACAATACTCATTATAATAAATTATAATACATGATTCTTAATAAACATTTACTGTTACGTGTTATATGTTTAATTCATGAATTATCGTTATTTGCTGCTAATAAGTGTAGGTACAGGGCTACTGTAAAACAAACAATAAGTCAAATTAGCTGTAATGATCATATTACAACAAGCAGATACATTTTCAAGAGATTTATTGCGATTTACTTTAGTACATGGAAAAATATCAAACGGAAATTCGAATAACCAATGCTATAAATACACTATAATTCTCAAAACTCCAAAATGAGTATATGACAGCGATTTTTAATCACACGAACCTAGAAACTACTGTTAAGTACAATAGTAAACTTAAAAACGTAGGTATACTGAAACGAATTTGATTGAAAGTATCAATTTATAATTCAACTTTTGTGCTATAATCATTCAAATATTCCTGTTTTATTAAAAAATGGGATCATTTAATCTATCAGAAGAATATAGTTTGGCTTAAACGTTTAGCTTACTTATGATGAAAACAACTATTTCAATTAGACGATTATTGTGCCCTCGTAAACTGAATTACAAATTATCAGCGACAAAATACACAGCCTGATGATATTTCAGAAAATAACGTTTCATACATTGGAGGTTCAATGCGTTATCTGATGATAAGAATTGTATAAACTGAGAACTTCCACATTTACACGTAACTCGTGTACACTTTCGAATGCGGTTGGTTTTACTTCTATATAGTTAGATTTGCCATGCGCACTTCCTTCTTAATATTTTCAAAATAAAGGAAATACAATTTGTAAAACTATAAAATAACAAAATACATCAAAGTGGTTATTTACTTGTATCACGTCGACACAAAACTTCAATTGTCTCTGGAGCGCCCTTTGTATATATATGAAATTGAGATTCATTTAAAGTACGTGTTATCACAGACATCCGTTGTACGGACGAACTGAAAGGAAACTGACGTACTATACCGATCTCATATGGTATCTTCTAAAAACGAAATGCATATAAACTAGTCATTAAGTTTAGATTACAACCTATGAAAAATAACCTACAGTAAAAATGTACTTTAAGAACAAGCTACTTTTGATTTATTTACATCTTATATTCTGAAAGATTCTTTCTTCTTGAAGTCGGTCAGAATATCGTCCTCACTGGTGGGCCCAGTCTAATTTTTCGTAGGAGGTTGAATAGTTGTTCATGCTTGCAAAGTGAGTATCAAATACCTATGAATAAATAGCGATCCTTTTAAAAAGGTATATCAGATTAGTCAATTACTTCAAATTAGCAGCATATTTTTTAGTTAGATGCTTCGGTAAAGATTAAAAGCACATATACTTTATTCCTATTTCATACACAGACACTTTGAATTTCTCACGGATAAATAGAGAGGGAATTTTAGTTATATACTGCTACATAGAAAGCACATGTGAAAAACGCGTTTTACAAAAGAATGCCTAAGACAGAACTTCTACATGTTGGTTTTGACTAAGCAGTGAAAAACTACGTCAACATAACAAAACTCCTGACACACAGATGGTCCTGAGAAATAAAAGGAGTGAGGAAAATACGCCAAATGGAAAAATAGTAAAACCTTTTCACCAATGAATAAGGAATAATTATTAGAGAAGAAAGATTAACAATGATTAGCCATAGTAGTAAAAATTTTACATGAAACTGAAACGTACTTCAAATATGTCACCACACTCATCCTCCTTGGGACGTACTATTGCCGATATAACTAAATCAAAATTATGTTGATCTTCCGAAATAACTTCGATAAATTCCTACAAACGAAAGATCGATAATGTGCCAGTAAATAAAGAAAAAAATCGATCTACAACATTATGGGCATTTAAATTGCAATAATAACGTTACAGCTTTACTAAAAGAAATATTTATATAAGAGAAATAAAAGCAGACTAAACAATCTGTACACCTTTACAAGGAGAAGACACTTCAAACATCTTATGATTTTGGAGCTATATATTTCAAAATAGTGTTAGAGATTCATCAAGAAACGTATCTCGCTAGAAAATATCCATAGACATTCATAACCTAACTCCACCTGTAGCTCTTTTAGGGCTACGTCAAGGCGCAAGCTGAATACACCGAAAAAAAACAAGCGAGTGAATAAGAGTATTAAAGCTGACAGGCAGAAGTACGTGAAACACCTAACAACGACAGCGGAAAAAGCTGCAACAAAAGGAAATATGAAACAACTATATGACACAACGAAGAAACTGACAGGGAAACAGCAAACCGGAGAGACCAGTCAAGGACAAAAATGGCAAGACAATCACTGAAATCCAAGTACAGAGGAAAGATGGGTAGAACACTTTGAGGAACTCTTGAATAGACCAGTTCCATGAACCCACCGAACATCGAAGCAGTACACACAGGCCTTCCTATAGATGTCATTCCATCAACAATCGAAGAAAACAGGATGGCCATCAGATAAATCAACAGTGTGAAGCCAGCAAGACCTGACAGTATACTAGCTGAAGCACCAAAGTCACACATAGAAGCAACTACAAACATGCTCCATGTTCTATTCAGGAAGATTTGGGAGGAGGGGCAAGTGTTGACAGACTGGAAAGAAGGAAACCTCAACAAGATACCAAAGAAAGGAGATCTGAACAAATGTGAAAACTACAGAGGCATCACACTACTGTTAGTACCAGCAAAGATTTTCGACAGAGTTGCTGAACCGAATGAAAAATTCAGTAAACGACCAACTTCGAGATCAACAGGCCGGATTCCATAAGGATTGGTCGTGCACAGACCAAATCGCGTCACTATGGATAATCGTTGAACAATCAATTGAATGGAACTCATCACTATACATCAACTTCCTTGACCATGATAAGGCGTTCGATAGTGTGGGAATGAAGGTTTTATGGAACCTTCTTTGACACTATGGAGTACCTGAGAAGATCATCATCATCCATATTTCATACAACGGACTACACTGAGAAGTCATGCTTGGAGGACAGCTGTTAAACGCATTCCATGTCTACTCTCCCCTTTTCTCTTTCTTCTGGTAGTTGACTGGATTATGGAGAACTCCACATATGTGAAGAAGTACAGAATACAATGGACAGTTTGCATCCAACTAGACGATTTGGACTTCGCGGATGACCTAACCATTCTATCCCATATACATTAACAAATGCTGGTCAAGACAAACAATGTAGCAGCAGCCTCTATATCAGTAGGCCTCAGCATACACAAGGGAAAAAGCAATATCCTGTAACACAACACGGAGAACATCAACCCAATCACGTTTGATGGAGAAACTCTGAAACAGATGGAAACTTTCACGTACCTGTACAGCATCATCGATGAACATAGAGGATCTGATGCAAACGTAAAGGCGATGATCGGCGAATTAAGGGTAGCATTCCTACAGTTGAAGAACATATGTAACTCCTAACAAGTGTCAACGAATATCAAGGTGAGAGTCTTCAATACGAACTTCTAGACAGTTCTATTGTACAGAGCTTGAACTTGGAGAACTACTACAACCATCATAGAAAAAAAGTTCAAAAACTATGAAAAGATGTTGGAAGTGGATAGGACACACATTGAGGAAAATCAAACTGCATCACGAGGCAAGCGCTAACTTGGGTTCCAAAAGGGAAACGGATAAGAGGAAGAAGAAAGAACACACCGCGTCAGCGGTTGGAATATCATCTTAAAAGCATTGCCCAGGACAGTGTTCGATGGAGAATGCTGGCGGGTGGTCTATGCTCCTCCACGAAGGACTAAGCTTATTATAACCTAATACTTTGTATTCGGTCTCTAACAAGACTGATTTACATAGTGTTTCGATGTGATATATTTCTTTTGCACAATATAAGAAACAATGATTTACAAAAACAGGTCGTGAAATGTCAAAATATGGTCTAGGTTTTGTACACCATTAAGACATGTACCTAGAATATTCAGGAATATTCATAGATCCCTTGTAATCCCTTTATAGTTATCCCACATTCAGAAAACGTAAGTTTTGAAGAGAAAATTTTGGCAAGGAGGTAGGTTGTCAGAAGAACATACAATATGAATTTCAAAACAGCTGCAAAGTAAAAGATAGAAAAAAATGTCCCTGATTTTTACTGTTCGCTCCATTCTGTTGCTTCCTCATAACGGAGTGAGACGAAAACCCAAATTATGCAGCGTAAACAAAATTAGCAGTAATCAGATAAATATGAAAATTAAAAATAATCAGTCAGCTACAACGTAGGACCAGGAATATATGTGCGTCGGTCCAAGTTGCCATACCTCAGTACAACAAGATGAACACCGGATTCATAGAAGTAGTTAAGTCAATAAATGTAATATATAAAAGAAAGATTGCATAGAAAAATATAGTACAGGAAGAAAGAATTAGTTGGTAGAAAGAAAGATATACAGCAATTTTAATCTCATAGTTTAAAGGAAGACAGAGAGTGTGCACACCTACGCCATTGTCATCGATTCTGAGCCATGTCACCCAGAGTCTCCAACAATTGGTATCGATAGTCACACGGACCACAACCAAGTTGTCTGCATCTACTAACACGGTTCAGACTAGAAGTTATTGACTTCAAGCACTGATGCCACGTTCTGGTTTGGCCGCCCCCAACTTCCTTCCAACAATTCCCAACACTAGTCAGCATTGAGCGTCGTGGTAATCGGTGTTTAGGCACGCGTAACACGTGACCCAACCATCTCAGTCGATAACGATTTGCGTTATCAACTAATTTGCCATCATTCCCTAATACCCTGCGTCTAACCTCACTATTATTTACCCAATGATCGCAGCAGATGCGATCAATATCTCTAGGGTATCTGTGGTCAAATAATAGTAGCTTACGAGTATCTTTAACTCTTAATGGTCACGTTTCGCAGCCGCTAAGTAGAACAGAACGAACTGCAGAGCAGTATACTCGTCCTTTTATTGACAGACGGATATCTCGCCTTCGTCATAAGTGGTGACGTAATTATTTGGCAAAAGTCAAACGAGCTTTTCGAATCCGTGCTGAGATTTCGTCAGACACCAACCCATTAGGGTTGATGAGACTTTTAAGATTAGTGAAGTTGTCGACGCGTTCAACTACTTTACTCCCTATCCTTAGTTCAGGTGTTGACGCAGACCAGTCCTGAAGCAGCAGCTTGCATTTAAATGGAGAGAAGCTCATTCCAAACATTCTGGCATTGTTGCTCAGTGCTACCAAATGACTCTGCATTTAGTCAGCGTCTTCACCAAACAGGACTATGTTATCTGCGTATTCGAAGTCGATAAGTGGACCTCTTGGAAGAAGATCAATACCCGAGAATTCAGTAGACGAGAATGTTATTTCCATCAATAGGTCTATGATGAAGTTAAACAAAAATGGAGAAAGTGGACAACCTTGATGGACATCACTTGAGGTTCGCCATAAGCTCTAACTCCACTAGTAGTGTTCGAGTAAAAAGCCTTCACAAGGTTTATGTACTTCTCAGGTACACCTTCCAATGACAGACACTGCCACAGAATCTCGTAGTCTACAGAGTCAAATGCTGCTTTCAAGTCAAGAAAGATCACCATCGTCGGACGCCGATACGTATGACTGTGTTCTAGAACCTGACGAATGGTGAATATGTGGTCGATGCAGCCAAGACCAGGTCTGAAACCAGCCTGAATATTCTCGTGCTTGCAGTTCACAAGTCTTCGTTAGGCGAGCGATAATTATTGAGGGTAGTATTTTGGATGCTATATTAGTCAAACTTATGCCTCTATGGTTATCACAGGAAGATTTTGATCCCTTCTTATATATTGAGACAATCAGTGATTGTGACCAGTCAGACGGGATTACGTCCAACTAAAATATTAGTCAACCTAATCGCGAAAATCGGAAAACCGTCCTTAAAGACCTCTGGAACCAATGCATCTGTACCAGCTGCTCTTCCTCGTTTCAGATTAACTACAGCTTTTTGAACTTCAGATAGAGTCGACGGACCTACTTCGATGTTCCATTCACGCTGTCCGGGAATAGTGGGTAGTTGTAGAGTAGCTGCAGGCCAGTTGAACAGCTCCTTAAAATGTTCCGCCCGCCGTTCTAAACATCTGGACTGGGAGCAGATAAGTGTCGTCTTTTTCCGAGATCGTCTCAATTACACTTGACTTCTTTTCTATCTCGTTTGCTTTCGTTGCCCACCACTGCCCACAGTCATTCCTTCGACTTTTGCTTAACCTAGGTCTGATTTCTTTTAGCTCTTCATCGTGTTCAGAGCCTGATGTGGCGAGTTTACGAGAACCCATCAGTGCCACATTTTCTGTGAAAGTATATAAATAGCACTGGGAGAACTGTAAGAGCTACAAAAAACGATTGAAAGACATTTCATTGGCTGTTGCACCAAACAAATGCTTCATAAAATAGTAATATTCCAACCACATAACGTAATTCAACCTCTACAGCTCTTAACGCATTGCACTCACAAGCTAGTACATAAATGCAAAATAAACCATTTGCAAAACGCTTAACTGATCCCAAAGATCAGTACTAAGAGGTACTGTGACACTACCGGTGATAAATGTGCAACACCGTACAGTTAATTCCACTTGCTTATCAAACAAACATAAAAATAAATATTGAAAAAGTGCATTGTTGAATTAATATGTCATTTCTTCTTCTACACATTATCATGTAATAAATATCTTCGTTAAGAAGCTAGCTGCCACGCTCTGCGCGCTCAGTCAGCTAAAACGTAGGACAGGAATATATGTGCATCCGGCCAATTTACTATACTTCATTAGCACAACAAGATGAACACTGGATTCATAGAAGTAGTCAATTCAAATTTAACTAAAATGAGTAGATAGACAGCCTATCATCGCTTACAAGGCGAAATTCTACTTAGGAAACTATTTTGGTTATAAGCAAAGATGGAATGTGGCTAGCAGTGGAATCCAGGATTCGCGTTTCGTCCCATTTGGGACTCGTCAGCTGGATGTACCTGCATCTCAGAGTTGATGTTCACTCTGGGACTCAAACATAGTAGCATTTGCTTCAAACGCCATCGCGTTATACACTTAGCTACTGAGTCCTGATAGCCACCTGCTTGTGCAATGGGGTGAAGTCTAAATTCAGTTGGTGTTGTTTTTTTACTTGTATCTTCCCATTGTTATTTAGGACTGCAATTGATCAGTCTCATGTTGGCATATGTGCATCCTGTGAGGATTGCATCGATATAGCTTTAAGTCACAAGAAGGTGGCTATTAGGACTCAGTAGCTAAGTGTATAACGCGATGGCGTTTGATGCGAACGGTACTGGGTTTGAGTCCCAGAGTGAATATCAACTCTGAGATGCAGGTACATCCAGCTGACGAGTCGCAAATAGGACAAAACGCGCGTCTTGGATTCCACTGCTAGCCACTAACGATCTTTGCTTAAGAAGCTTGTGACTTAAGGCTATATCGAGACAATCCGCACAGGTAGCACATATGCCAACATGAGTCTGATCAACTGCAGTCTTAAACCTCGATGGGAAGATACAAGCAAAACAATACCAAGTGTATCTTGATTACAGCTTTAGATAAAATTAAAGAAGCAAATAACAATATTGCCAGAAAATAAAACCACAGAGTGAAATTAATAAGTGATGTTATTATCTTTGTAAACACCAAGCATGAAGTAAGAAATGGCTTATGGTTGAAAATAAATCGTACCTGACAATCATTGGTATTGCTGTACAGGCATAAATTTGTGAATAAATAGAGCCGAATCGCCCTCAACATCATCCCTTCATCTACGTAGAACATCGAGGTCACCGGCTAACATGCTTCTATTTAAACTCTGATCTTTCAAGACAAATTTCTGTGGAAACTATATATCACACCTGTCAGCTGCATTCATCAAACGTCAACGCAACAAATGATTCTAAAGGCATTTATTCTAATTCCTGTAAAACCGTTACATCCAACGATTGAAATACAGGGAACAAATGGAATCCAGTTATTGTGAGCTTATCCATAATTATGAAAAAAGTAAAAGACTCAGTATAATTGTAGTTCTCAATAAGGTGAGAATAATAGGAGCACTACAATAGCTAAATAACATCGAGTGAATAATTTCAGTAATGTTCTGAGTTCAGTTACGAGATCTCGAAATCAGATCACTAGTGTAGATGCAGTGACTTCTGACATAAATATTTGTAAACGCGTATTACTCAACATTGAAATGAACGCAAATCACGTACGTATATTTGTCTCTTCAAAATATGAAGTTTATGTATAAATTACTCTAACCATTCGGATACATAAAACCTACCCATTTGGTAGACTGGAACATTTTCACATCCAAGGGGTCACCCGATAAGACGCCATCAATCCGAGTCAGTGAATGACAAGTAGCCATGCATTCAACTAAAGGTCCATAATCTAACTTTGATGGTTCGAATTCAGGCTTTCCAAGAACTCCATCTCTGTTTGGGACGACACCCCACAAATCCAACCCATCTTCAGTGAGAGTACCAGTCTAATATCACAAAAAAAGATAATCAAGAGCATTAAACAACAAACTATTCGAAGATTTAACTATTTCCTTTGGAAAACAACTAACTTTGATGTTGCTTAGTTAATGAAAAATTCAGTTCGAAATGTATTGACAGATGCAGTAACTAAAATGTTGGGATATATAGTGGATCATTCATTCACTAATGTTCCACATTTATATTTTAAAACTTGCTGTTTGAAATATAATTTTTATCTAAAGAAACAATTAGATTAAATACATTTTTCTCCAAGAACAGTGTTTGACGCATTAATTCAAGATGAACAAAGCACTGTTTGTCATGTGAAACAGTGGGATAACTATGAGCAGTGACTTTAAATGAAACGCTATGAAGTGCTATCTTCAAATCAATTTATCTGTATTATAAACTGTACGATATAATTTTAGCGGTGAAACAACCAACAGTACAAATATAGTGGTAATCATTTTAAACTTAACGGATATAACAGTACAGTCAATCACAATAAAACATTCACCACGTTATTCGTGCATTGAGACTTTTAGTAGTGATGCCACCGACAAACAGCTAGCTAAACCATATTATGTCAACAAGTACACATGACGTATATAAAATGCAATATTTTAAAAATAGTACAATCTCTGTAAGAAGAGATTAGTGTTCAGTGAATACATAACATTCAAATGAGAAAATAAATCATATCATTCTAAACATTATAGTTCATTGTACCAGATAAACTTAGGTTTATGGATTTAAGGGAAGAAAACTAACAAAATCTTGGTATTTTAAAAATTCTGAAGCAAAACTGAAAGTATTATAAAAGTACTATTAAAGAACAGTTTTATACTTTTTAAAGGGTGTTGCATACAAATAACTTTACTGAAATTTATATCGCTTCATGCTTTATTCTCAAAATTCATACGTTTCTATTTGTTTATTGAGTTTCCTAGAGAATTCAGAAGTTCCGAATTTCAATACAACTTACTAACTACCCTCTAATAGTTTGATAACGCGTTTATTTTAACTTCCTGTGTAATACATCAATCTTCTATGATTTTAATACTAGACTGAAACATCAGTTGTTCGATGAAAAAATACCAAGCCACTGAAATGATCAGGATCACGCAACGTGATATTTACACATTCTACGTAAATAATTAAAATTACATATTTAAGATATTTGGAAACTTAGATAGTTAGGTATAAATTTGTATTTTAAAACAACCGAGTTCTTTGCCATACAAACATGGGAGCAAAAAACAAGTTAACGCATTTTCATCAATTCACTCTACAACTTGATTTCTTTTCGAAAAGTCAAAGACGTACACAGAGTAGAATTCATGTGCTTTATAGAAAAGTTTGATGTTTAAAATAAAACCAACGAGTGAACGAGTTTTGTCTGCTAAACACTTTTCATCAGAATTTTCCCCTATCAACATATCCAATTTCAACATTTGAAATTTAAGTACTCTTTTACACACATGATTTTTCAAATAAGGTCACCATCCAGATGTGCTAAAATACACGTCCTTTGTGACTTTCTGCATTCATGTCAAATGATCTTAGTAAAGGCGATAAATCAATCGATGGTGTTGTGATCTATCATTAACCAATGTTTAAACTGGTAGTTGGATACAAAACCCACATGATAAACAAACTAAAGTTTGTCATCGGAAAATCAGCTCATCAAATCCTTATCAGAAGTGTGTGATTAAGCGTAGTATTCACAACCAAAATCTCTACGAATTTAGAAACTTTGGCGACATGATTGCAGTTTGACGACAACAATGCTAGCATGTTTACTACTTTTCATTCTGCAGATTATGAACAGCTCAAAATTCAATAATGCTATTATGGTGGGTTGTTGATTGTTTCTCATCATTTTGTTCATTCCAAATGTCAGTAAGAGATGCGGATTATGAAATGTCAGCTAGCAAGGTTCTCCTTTTTTTAATTTTGTTGCTCGTTTACCACATTATGCCAGAGTGCTGTTTAGAAATATAATTAATTAAACTGAATCTCAGACGTGCGAAACTATATTCCGTTCATTGTTTGAAAGTTGAAGACTTCATGTTCCCACTTCTTTACAAAACAAGCCAGAAAACGTAGGCTCCTATTGGACTACAAATGCAGAACAATAACTCATCTCCAATTACCAGCACGTATATTTTCTACTGAGTAATTTGTTTTTGCTTCATCCTAGTACAATATTCCGATAACTTCGTGAAAAAAATCGATCACACTCATCATTAAAACAAATAAACGGATAAACAATATAAAAACGATATATCTAAGAAGAATACAAAATGTAATATACACCCACAAACCTTATCGAAACAGGTGAGATTAATCACACCACAAACATTCATAACGCTTGGATTTATACAATAAATACCGTGATTACGAAGTCGCCGTTGAGCGAAAACGATTCCAACACTCATCGCCACTGGCAGAATAGGCGGTATCACAATTGTTACTAAGTCCAAGGGCCTCAAAATAATATAGTACAACTCCTTCTTATTCCAATACTAGTTGAAATCAACATTTAAAATTTAAAAAAGATTTGCAAAATGAACCTTATAAAAAGAGATAAATTATAATGAGTTATTAAGTAAATCCTGTGTTTAAATGACAATCCATTTACAATAAATCCAATAATGGCACATAGATTTAGCACAAAAGGAAATGAGAATATTAATGCAACATTTTGCAGCTTTGGAAATATTTATCAGGTTAATTTTACGCCAACACCGAAAAAAAACACGTTCTCCACTTGAAGTCAAATGGCTACTTCAATACTAACTTCATTGCTAGCAATGAAGAAACCGCTATGAAACCTTTAATTTTTAAAAAGTTACTCATAAACAATTACTAGATGTAAAGTAATTCATTGTGTGACATACTACAGAGAAGCCAGACAAACGTTGTACATGTAATCATTTGTATTTGTTCGTTGCTGATTTTCAGAACAGAATTCGATCAGAGTCTAATTCAAAGTGCAAACTATGGAGTAAATACATATCCAATAGACAATTTCCAAGTAAAAGAAAATACGAATTCTGTATTCCGCTTCTACACGCAATCCAAAACATATCAAAAACTGTACGTGTAATATTTAGCATAATCAAATATTTATTGTTAAGTGCGTAGAATAAAACTACAGAACTGGTAGGAATATATTTCAATTTAACGAAGTTATAATATGTAGTACAATCTTTAGTTTCATATCTCCAGGTCTAAACTAGACCAAGATGGATTTCCTGGAAATCTAGTGACCGGTGTAGTCTAATTTGTGTCGAAGGTGAGACATTTATCCACCTCAAACAATGGATGAAGGTTTGGGCAAGATCGATTGAAGTTAGACATTAACACCGCTGGATGCCGGACCATTGGTCTGGAGGTCAAGCGTTTGCGCGCGAGACAGAAGGTCCTGGATTTGAGTCCTGCAGGAAGAGGAGTAGATGCGCACTGCTGAGTTCCGGACTATGACGAAACGGCCGTCCAGTGCTTCCAGGTTCGCAATGGTGGTCGAGCTTAGATCGACTCGTGAATTCAAGCACTAATATATATTTCAAAAGATATTTTATTATTCATACAAGTACACTATGAAATTCCTTCTGTTAATTGGCTAAACCATAACTCAAAACCACAGTTTGATGATAATAGTATGTGTGAAACAAGATATTGGACCACATTACTTAATTATGCAGAGTGCATTCAGGATTATTGCGTAAGATATTTTGATAATTCATAAAATTAATAGGATTTTTCCAATCGCATTTATTATTTATTTATATGAACACAATAATATTGGTACAAAGGGTCACCAAATACATATGTGCCATAAAAAAAAAGAATGTGAAGAGATAGAGGATGTAAAGTGCGCACAAGAAAAAAGAGGGAAAAAACGAACAGAAATTAGTGTATGAGAGTGAAATAATAATAATGGGAGATGCAGTTCAGTTAGCAAAAGTGAAACCAGGAATAGTTCTTTCAGTTAAAGAAGTTATGTTCATTTTTTATAACGAAAGTAAAAGAAAGGTACAGCAGGATCGCCACTGGCTTCTATTCTGAGCCATATCTGATAATATATCAAACCACTGTGTCAAATCATCTATAGGATCCCAACCAGCGACGCGTGAAGGACCAACAGAACCCAGTCCTGCTCAACTTTCTTACATATCACAACACCATGTCATGCGCCTACCACCTCTCCGCTTTTTCCAACCAGTCCCAACGTCGGCAAATAATGCACGACATGGAATTCTCTGGGACATGTTCAGGCCACTTAAAACGATGTCTCAAAATAGTGACACTAATGGAATTATCGTCGTTGTACCCGAACACACGATGTCGAACCTCTGCATTACTAACATGGTGTTGTCTCCTTCGGAGACAATGATGATTAAACAGAGATTCGTCTAACATCCTCATCTCGAAGAGGCCAGGTTTCACAAGCGTGAAGAAAAGCTGCCCTCACCGACACGTTGTAGATCCAACGTTTTACTACCATACTAACATCATGAAGGCGCCACAGGTGGCCCAGATTGACATAAGCCGATCTGATTTTAACTATACGTGAATTGGTTTCAGCACTCACGCCACCACTAGCACTTATGCAGCTACCTAGATACACGAACTTCTCGACTACTTCTATCTGATCACTACCTAGAGTGAGTGCAGGATCAGGGTCCTGTAAAAGTACTTTGCATTCCGATGGTGCAAAGCACATGCCATAACTACGGACACTGATTGCCAACTGATTAAGTGCGGATTGCATGGCTTAGGTATTATCGTACAGTAAGACAATATCATCCCCATACTCAATGTCGAAAAGTCTTCCTTCAAATGACAGATCCACACCATTATTATCTACATCCATCAGAGCTGTTTCCAGAACGTCATGGATAGCAAAGTCGAAGAGGAATGGTAAGATGAGGCAACCCTGCCTAACGCCATTGCGTGAATGGAACGATATGGTTGCATGCTCTCACTACGTGAAGTGTTAGTATATAAGGCTTTCAAGATGTTAATAAACTTCTCAGTCACACCCTTCTTCAATAGACAATCCTGTTCAACGAAACGAAGACAGCTCTAATGTCAAGAAACACTACAAATCAGATGACAATTACTACTGGAAATATTATTTTTGACTTTATTGTTCTTATACTTTGAATTAAACTAGTAATAAACAAAAGCGATGAGGAACTTACCATGAGATAAACAGAGACACACAAACCAACAAGTGCCACTCCACAAAGAGCTCCTAAAAACTGATAGGCATCCTGAGTAAATTTAAATTTCATAGGTTTCGGAAACATGATAGATCGCACAAGTTCTCCTTTAGTGGTCATAAATCCCGTTCGGATAACTACAGCCAAAACACGCTTATTTATATCACCACGTGTCTGAATGACAGATGTGCCACTGAAGAGAATATGTCGTGGGCATGAACGAAAATCAAATGTGGTATTTTCATATTGTCCATTGGGCAGTGGGATTTTTGTAATCGGAAGACTTTCACCTAATATTCAATAAAACATTTACGATAACCAGTTAGCACATATTTTAATTGATTACTTTAAAAGAAGCTTCATGTAAGTGATTTATTTCCATTGATGGAAAAACTAAAGCTTAAATTTCATGCATTTTTTGAGCGATAGAGAAGAGATTTAAAAATTAAATGAATCCATATTTGTAGTTTTGTATTGCCTTCAAGTGACTAACAGAAAAAGTGTGAGAGAAATTTCGCTATCTTGGTAGTCAGTTGTATGTTTGTTAAACTGATTGGTTTCGCTTATTTGGTGACTTCAAATCAGTGAAATTATTACTCATTTTTCCATTGTTTATTTTCAGATTACCTGTCTAGCTTATATCCTTGCAACACAATCATGCATTCCAACTATGCTATGATTTTTTTAGTCCCAATAACCCTTCTTGTTTCAAGCTAATAAAACACTATATGATTAGAATGAATCAATTTAGTTCTTTACATATATTTCTTATTTCTTCGCTATAACACTTGATTACGGTAGACATTTAATGCGTTATTATTATCTTCATTGATACGGATGGTGAGATAATAACGAAAATCTTTTTATAAATACTTATATGATTATTTCAAACAACTAAATTACTTGTACAAACAGCAGTTCATTCATCATATAAAGAGGATTCCAAACCCTGGAATTACAAACATTTCAACGTGCCCACATATGAAAATTAATCAAACACAGTAGATTCTGCACAAATGTGTACAAGTGGCCACAATTTTACAAAACACAAGGAGGCCACTCAAACTAATAAGAAGGGAATAGAACTAAAAAAATTTATCAAGGTTATGAGTCTAATTTGATTTAAATTTTTATTAAAAAGGCCAGAAATTTAACCTCAAACACAAATCATATTTGACTGATTATTGTAAATGATTCCTCATTCTTTTGTATCAGGTATATTAGTAACAGATTACATACAACGCTGTTTCCCAAATTAAAGCTGTACAAATTTTATTATGATCGATGGTACGTATATAGAAAAATTCACTGTAAAAACCCTACCCTCATTTACGAACAATACGGCTTGATGTTCTCATACCGTACAAGTTGTGCCTATATAACAAGTACTTTTACGGAATGTTAAGTTGCTATATACATATATAATTCATCAGGTGACCTACTCAGAGTATCTGACGTTCATGAGAACTTAGAAATGATTGGTGATGTTAGTATAGCCTGGAATACAATAGTATAATCTACACGAAAGTGTATGAATTTTGATTGATCGTACTATTGACCTCGAACAAAACAGCTACTTTAAATATATTATCATCTGGTAATGCTAAAAATGATTTAAATGTATTCTTTTTTAAAAGTAATTAACTGCAAGTCACTTTTGAGTCATGTAAATCTTGAAGAATCTAATAATACGACAGTGTTCACCTGACGTTTACATTTGTCTCCTGAGTTTGATAATCAATCATTGAGAGATCATTTTAAGACAAGTAAAACTGACAGAAATGTATGATCAGAGGTTCCAATCAATCATTCATCCTGGTTAGTGACAGAATCAGTGTGTCAATTTAAATACTCTATTAAAGGAGAGTGAATCAGTCATCCATTAAGAATAAATCTTCACATCCAATTGATCTAATAAAATTTTAATGAAGCTAAAAACCTACTTTATTATAGAAAAAGAAAAAATATAAAGTGATTGTAAACGAATACTGAAATTTCTGTAGTCAGATGCTTGTGTAATTCATTCATCCTAGATTTATCAAGTTAAAACCAAACAGACAAATGAATTTTATTTAGATCATACCACGTCTTCTGCGTTTACTAACAAAGGAACATAAGAGACACTATACCGATTAACCGGCATATGAGTATTTTTATTATGTAGCCTTAAAAAGGATCGAAGATCACTCTGAAATATAAACACAATACCGAAGGCAACTAACTCATTACCACCTGTGACTACACTTTTCCATAGATATTCAGTATAATGAACTATTTCAAAATATTCATTTAATAGAGTGAACATAAATGGTTTAATATTTCTAAATATTGTTAACATTTTGCCAAAAAGTAAGGACACTGAGAGACAAAATTGAGAAGAAACACCTAAAAGGATTAGAAATAGAAAGACAAGCAATCTTTTAGCAGTATTAGAAGTAGTCTTCGAGGTTAATCTAGCATACCGCAGTGTTCATTCTCGTATAAGACTAGCTCAGGCTTTTTCATGTTCATTAGCTGTCGGATCGCTAAGTCGAATCTCCCATCCTGGTTATTTGTAGTCGTAACTGGAAAACAATTAAACTGTTCTTTAACGCGTTCGCGCAACATTCCAACAGTCTACACTGAGAGTAGATTATGGTCCCATCTATTTTGGATGTAGTTTCACTGATACCTGACTTTCTGAACACTGGTTTTTGATAAGTCTGAAAAGTTGTCTGCTGTTACCTTTAGCCGCAGTCTTTCCCATCTCTAAATTCGCTACCCACCACCACTCACAACCAAACATAAGCCTTTTGTCAACCTAAATTTTAGTTGCTTTCGCTAATTATCGTGTTCAGACCCTAACGGGATGAGCTTTCGAGCACCTATGAGTTCAATAAATGCTACCAAAACCCACTGATATCTCTCCAACTTTCGGTATATGCCGCTGGTAGATATCAACATGGCTTTTACAGCCGTTCAGACATCAAGCCATCATACATAGGGCTGAATATTACTTTAATGATCGACTAACTGCTTCTCCAGTTTTTACTGTAATACACTCTTGGGTTTTCATTATCAAGTGGATTTTTTATGTGGCTCTTCTATATCTAGTAATATTAAGACGAACAGGCCTTTGCAAGTGTGACCAGACTTCAGGTATGTATTCCAAGATGAGAGAAAGGCTTATACAAACTCTGTTTAATGATGACTAGTGGCACTGAAGTCTATTTGGGTCCACCACTACGTCGATTTTCGAAGTTTTCAGGCCGGACGATGCCTTTTATTCTGTTTAAAGTTGGTTCTCACTAAAACTAGAGAGTAGAAGCACCCAGTCTGAATTATCTGTTTGCTGAGCTGAGATACTGTAGTACTCACTTAAATGTCTTTCGATAAGGTTAAGATCACACAATCAGGCAATAAAATTACCGGCTACAAGTACTACATCTGAGCGTCTAGCTTTTAGAAGGTTAATACCTATCAATAAAACTCATTAATACACAATTATATGAACGAAGAGTATTCTTTTCAATAATTCAAAATTGTAATATGTGAATCAAGAACTGAAGAAATGATGTATTCTGCCTTAAATCTGGCCAGTCTTATGGATTTATAATTGTAGAACCTGATGAGAAATTATTGAAAAGAATATTTTTCGTTCATGTGTTTTAACATAATCTGAATTTTTCAGCAATTAAAAGCTCATATTCTACTCTGTCCGACATGCAGTCGGTGGTAGCGTAGGTAGAGACTACGAAGAGGCACTGTCTTCTGTACTTGTCCAAATAAACTGTGAAAACAGGCTTCTTGAAATGCCAGTCTGCTTCCCTTTTCTTGCGAACACTATAGTAACATTTTACCAACAAGGATGAAGCTACGTTTTCAGCTTAAAAATGAAAGAAAAACTAGAACTCAAGTGAATAAAACGATTTTAAACTTTTATGATGAACTTAAGATCAAAGAAACTTTAAACGGATATGAAAAATACGATTTTTTAAGACCTACCTGTTAAGCTACTTTCATTCACGATGCAGTTCCCCATCAGTAATACTGCATCACATTGCATCAAACATCCACTACTCGGAATGGCAATTAGATCTCCTGGTACCAATTCGGTTGAGTCGACAAGCATAAAATCTAATCGTTAGAAAACAAAAATATACATAAATCGTTTTCCCTAGCCTTGTTTAGAGAAAGCAGTCGCATAATACAGTATATTTGATCGAATTAACACTTGTTGTTTCCTAAAGTCACAGTGAAGATAGCAGGTAGCTTTTTCTTGAGGAAGTTAGCGCTTTCCAAATTAGCTAATGTTATGAAGCCGGTAAAGGGACATTCACTTCTATTGCTTCAGTGAAATAAATCCAGTGTACCTTAAATAACCGGTCGCAAACACAGATGAAGACATATAATTACAGAGTTAAATTTGAATGCACATTTTGTAAGGCAAATTATCTGCTACTCTCTACATCATGTAAGCTTTTAATTATAGCATCTTCTGTTAAACACGGAAAGAACTTTACTGTAGATCAATGTCTCCAATTGCGGGGTTAGTGAAATATTTTAAAATATTAACACAATTATCTATATTAACCTGACAGGTTCTTCTTAAACTAATGCGAATCTAGCAGGCAAATTCAGAACTCAGTTATCTAAGCATCTACCAGTTATTCTCACTGTTCGGGAAGCTAAGAAATGGTCATTTAAAACACATAGGACTCAAAAGAAGTAAAACTAACTTGATTAGGATTTAAAATCTAGTGGCCACAAATCTATGATTTTACCATTGATCCCATTAAGACAAATTGTTAAGCGACGAAAGTCAAGCTAGTGAGCTTATTAAATGAAGGATTGTACTAGATCACAAGACGATCGAGAAGAAACTTTGACAGCATGAGATATATTTCGTTTAAATAACGGCATGAATATTATAGAAGCAGTGATAGATACCCAGTGAAAGACGGGTATGAAAAGATAAATTTCTTATTACTACAGAGTCCTCCAATTTACTCTTTTCCTTTAAATTTCGTAAAAAAAAACTTATTAAACAAGATTCATTAAACAGTAATTAAAGTTAATAAGGTAACTCCTTCAGGCACCACTGTTAATGATAGTTGTTTCAAGTATGTTTGTTTCCCAGTGCTTAATTAAACTTGTAAAGTGATTCTTCTTGTGCTTTAAAGGTTACAGCTATTTACTAGCATACTTTGAACCGTAAACATCTTATGATAACAAATAATAACATAATACTTTTTTTAGCTAACGAGATCGATAGAAAATTCGGCTAAACTATGTGACCTCTAAAATTGTAGGAGTGATTCACTTGAGTAAGGTTAAAATCTAACTGCAATTATGTATAGTATTTCAGTAGAAATTAAATTCATGGAGCATTTTTCATATGTTCGGAATAAACTACTACTTCATTTCTGGTGCCAAAAACATAAAATATCACGTTTTTATTTAATTTTGTTTTTAAAACATGATCGATTGAAACCCAAAATGATTGAAAACGTGAGTTGGTGGAATAGTTTATATATTATTCAATGTCTGAAAAACAAAAGCAAAAACCTTCATATCTGTACTCCAAAATTCACTGCTAAGTGAGTGAATACTTCAACTTTAATGAACCCAGCTTCACATCAGTATATTTAAACCCAACTTTAAAAAAGCTTTACACGAATTAAAGAGGAAAATATGTTCGGTTGAATTACAGCTAAAACAATTTATCAGCTGGTCTATAGTATAGGAAAACTTGTAGAAGAATTCCTTTCTAGTTTATTTAGGTTTTGCATCCAGTCTATAGTGGAGTTAGACATTTTTTACTAGATCAAAAAGGTTTAAGTCGTCGAAGTGTTGAAATAATACTAAGTGAAACATCAAATTTGCAACCGCTCAATACGGCTCCATAGAAAGCATATATAGCTAGACTTCATATAATCTGTAAAATTATTTTTAATTGAAAGCGACAAGTAATCATTAGACCCAAAAGACAAGACTTTTTTAGTATCTAAATTTCTAAACGAAAGATGCTATTCTCTAGATAGTAAATAGAGATGTAGTTATTGGTTACTAAAACTGATGGATCCGTGACAAATTCTATCTACCTGGATAAGTGTGTAGTGCATGACAACTCACACTTCGGAACAAATAAACAATCTAGATTTAAACACTTCGCCACCTTCAGTGGTTTGTTTAATTAAAAATAACCAAAAAACTTTAAGATCCGCAAATCAATGTACAATTTAGGCATGATTACCTTTGTGTAACTTCTCTGAACATAAGGAAATATATTTTTAAAATTCAAAAACTTCTTTTCAAAATCTGTTTAGTGTAAAAATCAGCAAATTCGAAATTAGGATGAATATTCAACCTTGAATTGTGTATATGCATGAAATATGCACACTAGTTACCAGATTATGGTAAGACAAATTACACTATAAGCAGATGGGTGGTGGCTAGTAATGAAATCCAGAACCAGCGTTTCGTCAGCTATATAAACCTGTAACCCAGAGTTGATGTTCACTCCGGAACTCAAGTCTAGAACTGTTCGCTTCAAATGCCATCGCACTATTCACTTAGCGACTGAGTCTATATAGCCTTTATTTTGTGCAATGTGCACACTGCCTCGATATTACCTGAAGTTACATGCATTATAAGCAGAGACAGATGGTGAGTAGCAGTGCAATAAACTACAAAGTCTATCATCTTGATCAGTATATTAAGAAACATATTGTACATGCAATGCTAGCGAAACTACCACGAGCAATACCAAAAATGTCTTTAGATTGAGAGGACATCAAGCAAAGATAACAAGTGTGTACCTCAAGAGCTTTAGAGAAACTAAGTTGACTACAAGTACATTAAAGATGTATTTAAATCTTGATATCAAAAATAAAATTTTGAAATTCGCTCAAACTTACCATCTTCCCCATCACGACGTCTGCATACAGTAACTTTAGATGAAATGCATACAGTTTTCTTTAAAGCTCGTTCATTCTAAGTTATTGGATAAAGAATAAATTGATGCTAATTTCTAAACATATTCAATTAACGAGTTTAATAATCAAAACCAGTTGACGTAAAAATATGTTTCGTATTATGTGTAACTCTGCAGAACCATTATTCTCAAAGTCCTGATTAAAAGTTACACTGAGTTAGAAACGTTCGGTGACAGCTTCCTCATCAAGAAAATAATTGTCCAGTGTTACATCACACAAATCAATCGTGATGTCGGTACAAATTCAGTTTACTAAAAAACGTGGCATGATTGTCATCTGAACTTAGTTTTGGCCACTTGACATAGATAAGTGGTTGTTGCATCAATGTAACGTTAAAAGATGCACAGAAAATTTTCCAAAATAAGCATAAACTATTTACATAGCTAACTAGTATCAATTACCGATCATTACAAACATAAATAATCATTTTTATTTATTATTTGAGTCTTGTTTAGTCGACTCCTAAAACCGACAACCAATTTATTGAATGTGGTAAATTCAAAAAACAATAAAATTAGGTGCTGCTAATGTTAACAAATGGTCAATAACAAGATGGATTACTAGTTTAATTGAATGGAATATGGCTGTAAAGGATAACTTAATGACATGAAGGGAGTCTTCAGATGCCTTTAACTCAACTTCAGGTTAAAAGTACTATATAAACTAATACACCGATTTGATTGAACCCAAAAGTGACAAATGAGAATAGAAACACGATAAGATTAATATAAATGGTTAAGTGTCTTGAGTGGCTTACGAAATTGAAGGAATTAATTTTAGTCTAAGTTTTAACAGAAGTTACATGTGAAATGAAAAAAATTAAAATTCCATAAACTAAATTTGACATATGGATTGGTTTATTTGATAAAACGTAAGGACCATTGATATTCTTTAAAAATGCACAACGTACAATCACTTAATCTTCTTAAAAATAACATGATTATGAAACGGGATTAAAATAATGAAAGATCAAGTACATCGGAGTTTTTCCATATATACATATATAGTTTCCTAGGATCATGGCAACAGTCAACACCACTAAAAGACTTTTTCACAGGTGTGTCGGTTTACTGAAACTATCTTTTTAGAATCTCCTAGCTAGGCTATACATATGTTATCCATAAAAATGGACTTCGTATCAGGAAACATGAGCTATCGTGCAATAACGTAGCTAAAACTAAAAGTCGAAATCTGAACAGCGTAAGGGACCTGAGTATATACTTCAGCAGTTAGTCCTAGACAGTATGAAACCTGTTACAAAGGTATATTGATCCACGTCACCACACCCAACACCGGCAAGTAAAAAATAATAATTAACGAAGAGAGAAACAAAAGAGCCACAATAATTTTGGTTGCAATAGTAAATAAAACATAAAATATCAGTCCAAAAAACGAATATCATAAAAAAATGAGAAGCGTGCACGCCAAAAGTTAAGTGAAGCAAAGAATGAATATAGAAGAGGTACTTTGACTTTCAAATATTATAACCCTTGTATCGACAGGTCTGCAACTACAGGCGCTGCTCATTCCAGATACTAACAATTGATTTGCGTAGCCCTTCTGGTCTTTCGTCAAACTAACCTAATGCGCGTTGAGGTAGGAGTAGCTGGTTATGAGTACGATAAAGTTAACGTCAAACTATGAGATCTGATAGGAATTAGGGATCTTTTTACCCTCTTTTCATAATCTAATTGTAGTCACCTCTTCTCAAAGACCAGAAACAGTTAACTCTTAGTTTACGGCGTTCTACAGATTTGTTTAGGTTGCTACATTATTTCTACTTATCTGTTTATGTCTACATCGAGATAATTACATTATTTATAATTTGGCCTTGTATATTTTCAAAAATGTCAATTCAGTAAACTATAGAATTTCTTATAGCCTAATGTTCTAAATGATCGAATGTTCACCGATGAGCCCCAGCACAGGAAACCGCGACAGCTAGTTTAGCTGTGGTATCCACATGCTATAACCACCCATCATACATTAAGTTTAGCCTCAAAGGAAGTAAAACTCTTTGCTTTCACTAAATGAGTTCTATGTATTTTAACCAACAGGTAAGCCCTGTATTTTGCCTTATAAATGATATCTTAACAATATATAACAAGGACACTGAACAATTTGAAAACAATGTTTTTGATTAGTAAAACCACATTTAAATAATATAACGTTCATTTGGTTAGCTTGGTATTTTTGTGGTGAAAATATTAAATGCGACATGAGTAAACATCCTTACCTTACGGAGCTCGTAAACCTGAAAAATAAGTGATGTTACAGAAAACACAGCAATACACGTTGCATATATTTCGTACTCGACGCAAAACCATATTACACAGCTGAACACTTGAAAGCAGTGAAACGGGGTGAGACACTGGAATGAAAATAAAACAAGTTGACTGGAGTAAACGACCACGAGTTTACAAAGATGATGTTTTAGAAATAAACTCTATCAGAAAACCCTATATGCTAGTTAATTTCCGTCTAGCATACTATATTTGTAGAGCATACATGAGCTGGGTATGCGAATCACTGTAAGCAAACGACCTCAAGTTACCAGTTTGTCTCACGGAAAAGTCTCCTTGATTTGTTTTTTTAGCTTCCGTGTGTACCAATTCGGTCTGTTCATGAATGAACAGATGCTCGTACATACTTAATACTGACTTGCACCAAAAATGTAATTTTGTAATTAGCTGTATGAAGTAACCCCATGAACCTAATACTTGTTCGATATTATTTTGGTTTATATACTGCTTGGTTATTGAAAAGTTGTGTACTTATATGTATATTAGTTAATTTTTACATCTTGACGGCTTTTTTTATACACTAACAGAAACAACTGTGTTTTGTAGATTACAAATATACACAGATGTTTTCTTAAGATGATATTTATGAAGTATTCATGTTAAGTTGAGACCAGATTCAGGACAATTTATCACTTATTTTTTATCTACTATAAAAACAAAAAAAACATAAATTCATACCAAAATTATCAACGTACTCCATTCAAAACAAGCCTCATTATGGGTGTAAGACTGACATCTATCTTATTAATTCCATACAAGTTTCGACGAGTTTCAATTAGATCCGTAGTTAAGGTGGGTGCATTTAATACTTCATCGTAAGGACGCTCATCCCAGTTTCTAAAGAAAATTCAACAATATTTCAGGAGAATTCAACTGGCTGTACAAAACAAAACGAGGTATAATTTATTTCTTGAAAAGTGTACATAATTATAGTCTGATTGTTTCATTAAAACTAAACCCTGGGATTTCAAACAAATAAAACTATGTGCAAATAAGTGTGATTTCCAAGTAGTGATATGTACTCTTTATCTAGTAAAACTACAAGACGAAATGTTTGGAAAGGCGACTTTTGGTACACAAATATCCTACACTACGTGCAGATCGCATATGAAAGTAGAAAAATGTCATGCACGATTTTACCTCACAAAACACTAACAGCACCATCAATTCGACACTATGAAGACTTTGACTTAAAATATTAGTTACAAAGAAGTCTACTTGCTTTATAAATATAAATTTTACATATTCGTGTTTATAAAAGTACTGTACTCACTGTAGTAGCTCGAAATTTTCAGACTCAAAGTTCCAGATGTATTTTAGCTTTTTATGTATGATATATGGGCGTTCATTTTGTTTTTCAAGAAAAGCATCCGTTGTTGAATTGTGGTATTGTGACCTTGATTAAAAAGAATAAAGGTTCATTTTACTTATCACACAGCCCATAATTTGCAACAGTATTATCAATCAAGTAGTAACTTAACCTTGGCTTTCCTCGTGTAGGATATTGAACTTTATGGATGTAAATACCAGAAATATCCTTTTAAAATTTAGAGAACATTTTGAAAATAAAAGTACCCAAACCTTTATCTTGACTTTGTCCGCCTCGTTGAGATCACAGACTTTATGTGTACACCATAGCATCCAATGAGGAAACCAGTGAAACAGTAAACGTAGAAGTCCACCACTTAGAATACAACCAATAATCACACAGATGTATCGTACATACGAGAATTTGTAGCCCTCTATATCCTTAGAAAAGAAAATAAATATACTGTCTTAAACTTGCTGAGGTTGATCCTTCGCATGATATTTTATGTGAACTTGATTTCTTGACACTCCCACAGTGCGAGAACATCACACTAGCCTAGCGCAATAACATAAAGAACTTTTAAATCCCTCCGACTTCCAGCGAGTCAAACAAAATATTTAATATCTAACATTACGTTGATAATGTTATTGTAGTATATAGAAGATTCAAAAAGCTTTTGCACTCAATTGTGCAATGCAAAGTAGTAAATCAATTTCTTTCACACTGACTGATATTCATAGTTTTGGTCACGAACTGATCGTAACTAAACTATCACTGTAGACCTTGAAGATATTTAAAAACGTTTCCGTTGAGCTTAAAGACTCTTCAGAAATGAGCACACAGTCTGACATCGAAGAGTCGAACCCAAGATGTGAAGAAAGCGAATTTTCCAGCGTTCTGGAATATCAGATTTATGTTACGTTTGACGCAACGAAAGCTAGATTAAAGCTTATGTTTAACGCTTTCATTGATATTTGGTTTCGTGAAATACTCTTTACATGTCTTTGGCTGAGTGAATCGTATTTCTTCGATGTGTATCTATGCATCCATACTTACCGTTTTTCTGTTTTTGTTCCTACAGTTAAACTCATTAACTTTTTGACGTTCACTTGACTTAACGATCGTTAAAAATACCGTTCTCGAGCATTTTTATATAGTAGTACATAAAACCAAATGAACAGGTTTCGAGTTGAAGGCGAAACCAAAATACAAAAAAGGGAATGTTAAATTACTTAACAAATGCAAAATCTTACCCCAGATTCTATTTTCCAGCCATATTGATCACCTGTGGATTTAACTAGTAAGGGTGCTCTCAACGATTTGGAAACTTAGAAACAAAATCGTGAAGCAAACCTCTGCTCTCAATGTTTTTGGTTAGCTCTATCTTGGATGTCCACTCTACTGAAGCCTGTATGGGTAGAACGAATGATTCATAAGACTCTCTTTGTCTTAAACCGCAACGTCCAGGTTTAGTCTAATGATGGAATAATTAAGCCCTCACACATTTCTTGCCACATAAATGTGTTACATTGTATGTGTGATTCGTTCTCCAATAACATCAGTGAACATCCTCATACGCACACGGAGCAAAGTCAACTGTTTTCTCATGTTCGGGTTTTCAATGCGTCACCCATTATTTTGATAGAGCATATAACTCCCAGCAGCACACTAATATGCAGTGATCACTTGTAAAGTGTTACGAAACAAACACAAATTTACTTAGAATATACATCATCCCTGTCAGACCTTGCTTTCACATAACACTTTGATGATATTTTCGATATTCAGTACCTAACTCTATTTATGAATAGTGATCAAAGTGTATTGTACATAAGGTCTCAGACAGTGTTCAATATTTTTCTACTGCACGCGTGCGAATACTCAGCGAGATAAAATTGCGACAATCATATAATATAGTTTCTCAACAGATTTGTCGGCACAGGAAACATTTTCGAAATTCACTCTTAACAAAGAATCGTGTATCACTGGATTGTGAATACCAAACTATCCTAAACAAATGTAAGAAGACTATATCTGGACGCCACAATATTGACGACAGACGGCGGTCATATGGGTGTCGTGATAATCCAAAACATGTTTCGCACACTAAGCAACGAGTTATTTCATTACTGAATCCCATACACCTAAGGCAGAGATGTCGTCACACTATTTTAGCTAAGTCTGCTAAACACGCATTCTTTCAATGCTTCTCAAAACTTAAGTATTGAAATCCCAGTCGTAAGCTTAGAGCTGTGCAACGATTATTACTTATTGAGATTATAAGGCCACCGGACCCCGACCGAATAAATTCACGGCTGCCGTCAATCCACGTTGGGCTTGTCTGTATCTGCTTCAAGAGAATTTTGTCACTACTGAGGTGTGACTGTAACAATATTGTGGCTTTCTAGATATGAGGTGACGTAGATATTGAACTGTGTAAGTAATAAATCGAGAGTTAGCATGAGCACTTAATTTTGGATTATATTAAGAGCAAAGCAGGCTCTGACTAAGCCTATCTATTAGTTGTTACTTCAGTTCAAGTATCCTGTTTGCAGCCGACCTGTGTAGCACTCAACCGAGGCTTTAAGAGCATTACAGGTGTAGTGCAGCAGGTGAAGAGTGCAATTGCCCATAAATGTTTGGCACCATGTGTTCAATTACGAACTATCTTGCTTTCAGACTGACTGGTTTCTATGCTAGCGAACCCAAACAACTGGCTCGTAGCCTTCTACATTTATATCAAGAGTACATTTTGTGCTCACTTAAGTGACAATGAAAGATATTTTACTTAGTGCGGCTTGAAGGATTGTATTGTGGAATCAAATGAGAACCAATTTTTAAAGCACATTTATCCGTCTTAATATACTGTAAACTTAACCATAACTGCCAAGCGGCTTGAGCAGTTTAGCATTACTTTGGGACTTCAATATCAGGTGTCTTCCCAGATAGCCCTTCTTCCACTCGGTAATTGCGCTACCCTGTCTTTAGCAGCAGTCTTATATAGAAGCTGTGTCGCGGCAAAAATACAAAAAAGAATAATATTTATGAAGCACAATCGGGTTAAAGCATTCACTGATTTCATCCAGTTGAATAACTAATCCATATTGGTCACCATGAAAGTTGACAAATTGCGTCACGTGGTTTTATGATAGCAGTGCGCTCACTATGACAGATACTCCGACCATAATTCAGCGTTGTTGCCCTGCCGTGAATTTATTTGGTCGGGGTCCGGTTTCTTATTAATCTTAATGAGTAGTCCTCACAGTAGGCTGTTGCTGATGGTGTCCTGTCAATGAACATTGAGTATCGTGCGCCGAAAATTCTGAAAAATTATCATGAACTTTTTGATGATTGCTCAGATAGTTCTCCAAGATTTACCAACGTTCATTAGAAATTTCATAACATTCTGATTTTGTATTGGTTGACACTTTTATGATTTGCTTATGTTCTTCAACTGTCGGAATGCCGCACTTACTTTGTCAATCCTAGCCTTTAATAATAATAATAATTTATTCTCAAACAACGGCTTGTTACATGAGGCGTGCCAGTTTACAAACAAGATCAAATTACTACAAATGATACAATTTTCACTATGGTAAATTACTCAGCTGTGTAGGTATTTTATAAGATATCAACGTAGATGGTTTTGTAGAATTATGGTCTACTATGATATAAGTACTGCTTTAATAATAGACCTAATCCTAAAATTGTAGATTTCTCATGATATAACTGTCTTATCTTTAAGATCTTACGTGTAGGTCACATCAGCGTGTGACTATCGATACTAATTGTTGGAGACTCTGGGTGACATGGCTCAGAATCGATGACAATGGCGTAGGTGTGCACACTCTCTGTCTTCCTTTAAACTATGAGATTAAAATTGCTGTATATCTTTCTTTCTACCAACTAATTCTTTCTTCCTGTACTATATTTTTCTATGCAATCTTTCTTTTATATATTACATTTATTGACTTAACTACTTCTATGAATCCGGTGTTCATCTTGTTGTACTGAGGTATGGCAACTTGGACCGACGCACATATATTCCTGGTCCTACGTTGTAGCTGACTGATTATTTTTAATTTTCATATTTATCTGATTACTGCTAATTTTGTTTACGCTGCATAATTTGGGTTTTCGTCTCACTCCGTTATGAGGAAGCAACAGAATGGAGCGAACAGTAAAAATCAGGGACATTTTTTTCTATCTTTTACTTTGCAGCTGTTTTGAAATTCATATTGTATGTTCTTCTGACAACCTACCTCCTTGCCAAAATTTTCTCTTCAAAACTTACGTTTTCTGAATGTGGGATAACTATAAAGGGATTACAAGGGATCTATGAATATTCCTGAATATTCTAGGTACATGTCTTAATGGTGTACAAAACCTAGACCATATTTTGACATTTCACGACCTGTTTTTGTAAATCATTGTTTCTTATATTGTGCAAAAGAAATATATCACATCGAAACACTATGTAAATCAGTCTTGTTAGAGACCGAATACAAAGTATTAGGTTATAATAAGCTTAGTCCTTCGTGGAGGAGCATAGACCACCCGCCAGCATTCTCCATCGAACACTGTCCTGGGCAATGCTTTTAAGATGATATTCCAACCGCTGACGCGGTGTGTTCTTTCTTCTTCCTCTTATCCGTTTCCCTTTTGGAACCCAAGTTAGCGCTTGCCTCGTGATGCAGTTTGATTTTCCTCAATGTGTGTCCTATCCACTTCCAACATCTTTTCATAGTTTTTGAACTTTTTTTCTATGATGGTTGTAGTAGTTCTCCAAGTTCAAGCTCTGTACAATAGAACTGTCTAGAAGTTCGTATTGAAGACTCTCACCTTGATATTCGTTGACACTTGTTAGGAGTTACATATGTTCTTCAACTGTAGGAATGCTACCCTTAATTCGCCGATCATCGCCTTTACGTTTGCATCAGATCCTCTATGTTCATCGATGATGCTGTACAGGTACGTGAAAGTTTCCATCTGTTTCAGAGTTTCTCCATCAAACGTGATTGGGTTGATGTTCTCCGTGTTGTGTTACAGGATATTGCTTTTTCCCTTGTGTATGCTGAGGCCTACTGATATAGAGGCTGCTGCTACATTGTTTGTCTTGACCAGCATTTGTTAATGTATATGGGATAGAATGGTTAGGTCATCCGCGAAGTCCAAATCGTCTAGTTGGATGCAAACTGTCCATTGTATTCTGTACTTCTTCACATATGTGGAGTTCTCCATAATCCAGTCAACTACCAGAAGAAAGAGAAAAGGGGAGAGTAGACATGGAATGCGTTTAACAGCTGTCCTCCAAGCATGACTTCTCAGTGTAGTCCGTTGTATGAAATATGGATGATGATGATCTTCTCAGGTACTCCATAGTGTCAAAGAAGGTTCCATAAAACCTTCATTCCCACACTATCGAACGCCTTATCATGGTCAAGGAAGTTGATGTATAGTGATGAGTTCCATTCAATTGATTGTTCAACGATTATCCATAGTGACGCGATTTGGTCTGTGCACGACCAATCCTTATGGAATCCGGCCTGTTGATCTCGAAGTTGGTCGTTTACTGAATTTTTCATTCGGTTCAGCAACTCTGTCGAAAATCTTTGCTGGTACTAACAGTAGTGTGATGCCTCTGTAGTTTTCACATTTGTTCAGATCTCCTTTCTTTGGTATCTTGTTGAGGTTTCCTTCTTTCCAGTCTGTCAACACTTGCCCCTCCTCCCAAATCTTCCTGAATAGAACATGGAGCATGTTTGTAGTTGCTTCTATGTGTGACTTTGGTGCTTCAGCTAGTATACTGTCAGGTCTTGCTGGCTTCACACTGTTGATTTATCTGATGGCCATCCTGTTTTCTTCGATTGTTGATGGAGTGACATCTATAGGAAGGCCTGTGTGTACTGCTTCGATGTTCGGTGGGTTCATGGAACTGGTCTATTCAAGAGTTCCTCAAAGTGTTCTACCCATCTTTCCTCTGTACTTGGATCTCAGTGATTGTCTTGCCATTTTTGTCCTTGACTGATCTCTCCGTTTTGCTGTTTCCCTGTCAGTTTCTTCGTTGTGTCATATAGTTGTTTCATATTTCCTTTTGTTGCAGCTTTTTCCGCTGTCGTTGTTAGGTGTTCCACGTACTTCTGCCTGTCAGCTTTAATACTCTTATTCACTCGCTTGTTTTTTTCGGTGTATTCAGCTTGCGCCTTGACGTTTTCCGTTGCTGTTCAATTACCAGTACAGAGTTCCAATGGTTTACTTTGTTTATCGCGTTTGACGTATGGTCAAATATGGAGCATTTTCACTATTTAGTACGACCAAAATAGCAGTAGAATGAAATGCTGAACATACTTTCACGTAATGGAATGATGAGTCAGAGAATGTGTCAAGACATCATATTTCCTTGGCTCCTATGACATAAGATTGTTGTTTCATGAATAGCAGTTCGTGTGTGATCTCAATCGCTTTTCGTAAGACAAGGTAAAATGAAAAGTTATTTGACCCGCTATTCTTGAGCTCTGTTATGTAGTTTAGGGATTCTAGGTGACAAATCATATATAAGAGAAATTTTATAAATCCATTTTTTTTAGTATAAACGAAATATACATTCCGGACAACATCAATTTGCATCTATAGGCAATTTCTATCTTGGAATCCTGTAGGAAAACGACAAAGAGGAAGGCCAAAATCACACTGCGTCCAGAATTGAAGGCAGACACCAAACAGAAGAATAGCGACTGGAAAGTATTGCCCAGAATATGGTTCGATGGAGAATGCTGGTGAGTGGCCTATACTCCTCCACGAGTGTCAGCAGGCGTACTTAAGCATACAAGTAGCTGCTTTATCTACGAATTAATTAACACAACGTACGCGTTTTTCAAGGTAAAGACCACAATCCAACAAATACTTCAAAACAAATTAGAATCAATCGAGCATTTGGACTGCGTAATTACTTAGCAGCACCACAGTTCTAACAGCTGAATGCAAAATTTGGATAAGAATTGGGTTAGGCAGATTATGAAAACTGTGGACCCATTGTAAAAAACTAGTAAATAGACCTATCAAATAATTTGTTGTTACACCTGCCTGTATGTACTGTTATTTATTACCATTGAATGGTCCTATTGGGTATCATCTTCTTTGTTAATACATGTTGTTAATACATGTTACTGAACAGCAAGCATTGATGGTGAGGGCGATAACTTCAATCCACCTGTGTTTGTGGGGACAGGACATTTTGTATGTGTCAGGCTCCTCATGACTAAGAATAAGTCAATCAATCTGTGATATAGATTGTTTTCCTACGCTCACCACTCAAACTCATGTTTCCAATATTATGCTGGATTAGCTTGTAGTGACTTACATTTATCACGAGAACACGACTGATTTAATAAGAACAATTATTATTATAAACAGTTGTACCAGTGTTTGTTTTAATGTGCTTTTGTTTGACTGTGCTAATGACAGCTATATTGGGCTTCCATTCTTGTCCACACACTTCGATTGTAACTTCGCGCGAATTCGGTTACCTTCTGTAACCAAGCTTGTAACCTGGCACGATCTCGGTATCCCTTCGATGCCACGAGATCGCCAGTGAATAAATCTTGACTTGGTCCATTTTCTGCCCTCTGATATTTGGCTTCTCGGGGTTTTTATGGAGTCATTTTGAACGAGCTTCATGGTAGCGGTGTTCACAGTTAATCCCGACTCGACCTCACGCTACAAGCTATTCTACTAAGACAACCTATTACATGCTAACTCGGACTTTTACACTAAGATTGTGTGGCTGGCATCGGACAAACAAAAAAAGGAAAAAAAGTTAGACAATAAAAGATGTAGTCATTAATATTCTTAACACTTCACCCTCTACATACACACCCTTCTTATAAACCGCTTTCCTTGTACCAGCCTTGACTTCCTTCCCTTCGTGTGAACTTACTCCATTTTGTTAAACATCACAACTCATTGTTCTTTATTAGTACATTCTCTAATATGGAGCCTCTGACTTCATTTCACTAACAAGACATAATATGAATTTATTCTAATTTATTATACCTCTGTCCGTTCTACTACACTATGTTAAGCAACGTTTGGCGTTCATATCCAAGTGCCTTGCTGCTCTTCTGTTTCTCTTTTTCTCTCTTCAGAATCTTACTCTGAGAGCACAGCTATGAAACTTCTGACGTTTGGAACAAACTTGATGTACGCGTCCTCTCAAGGTCATAGTTCACAGCAGGCGCTCTACGATTTTAATTTATAACAACTATAAACTTAATAAGTTGGGAAACATTTTGTGAACCAACAAATCTTGTAATTTATAGATTATGCCTGTAAAAACGGTGTGTAACTGCACACGCAGAAATATATTATCATTATTCTTAATAATGATAGTGATTGTATAAAATTTGTAAACCTGTCATGCCAGAAATATACCATTGTCACATGTAGCACATATAATTTGAAATTAATCATTATTTCATAAACACTTGATGACAGAACAAGAAGATATGAATTAATGATTTACAATGGTGCGAAGAAAGTCCTGATTGATAGCAGAGAGAAACCATCGAATGACAATTTGTTTGACTGGTAAATAAGTTGTGAAACAGTTAACTGCAATGCAGGATTTCATGCTTTTATTTAGAAGTTCTGGAACGGCAAGTGTAAAATGACTTAAATTTTAGCAGATCAGTGATTATGATAAGGATGAATACAAACCTCAGCGGATTTCGGATATTTGCGTTAAAAATTCAACGGTTCATCTGCTTTAAATAAATACTCAACCTTGTTTATATAAATCATTGGTAGTCGCACTGCTGTTCAATAGATGACACAGACAGCTTTTGGAAAGCAAGCCATCAATGGGAATTTTAAAACGAGTTATAGTTTCACGGCAAGGAAAGCTTAGTGGCAGTCTGTTCCGCACAGTTGATGGTTTCATGATTCGTTTCAAACCTTTTGTAATTTGCGAAATAACGTGTGTATAGGACGAACGGTTGTTACTTGAGTTCCGATAAGTTCAGTTGGTTGTCTATGTAATTGAAAGTAAGAATAAAGTGGGATTTACATCTAATTAGAAGTTTGCACTATAATGAATAATAAGCAAAAAGCAAACAATACTTGGGTTCTGATATAACTTAAACGTGTAGAAAAAACACATTTTATTTGAGTAAGGCGCATATGTGGTTATACGTTTTAGAAAATCAGTGCCATGTATTTCCGAATAAAGACTGTTCCATATAAGTGAACACCTGATAACGTTCAGTTTTCCCGGGTTTCTTGGTTCGACTTTGATCAAACACGTGTTACTTGTAACAGTTAATGTTGATGCTATGCCGCTGTATGATTTAACTTTATGAAGTGAAGTGCACCGGTTATACAATTTTATGTGATAATTTACAATGGTGTTTTCTGAAAATGTACTAGTTCCGTTGCAAAAGCAAGCTCAGAAAAATACAATAATTCCTATCTTATCTCTGTTAGTAGCTTCCGGTCTTTAAAATCGATGTGGTTTATTATGTAGTTGCATTGATAAAAATATATATCAAATTAAGGTCTAGCCAGATAGATAACGTAGGTGTGGGTCAAAATCACAATCAAGTTCATTAGAGTTTTTATGAGCTCTTCAAACTTTTGAGCTGCTGTTTTTATCCAGATTGCATCTGAGGATATCTTGTCAAACGGATAATAAGACGCTACTTCCCCAAAGAATCTGATGTAAAACACAAGAAAAGTCAAACCCGTAATAAAAAACGCTTCTCACATAGTTATAAACGAAAAAAGTGTAGATGGAGGGTCGAACATGAGTCATTCAGGGTCTCTTAGTCGTCAGTAATCACCACAAAATTTCACAAAATTTTAATGTGTTGACATTTTTTACATGGTTTAGAAATTTTTCAACTTGTTCTTTTGTAGACCGTATTATATTGAGATTATCATCTTGTCTTTTATGTCAGGTACATCTTACCCCTGGAAAATAGTGTTGACGGACACTTGCCAATTAATAGATACATATCGTGGAATTCGTTTACCAAAAATGATAAATAAGCTCCCAGCAAATGACATTGACGCATCTCTAATTTGAGATTATAGGTATTCAATTGATCGTTACTCTCCTATGTCACAAGTGAACACCTTATATTTTAAATACATTATATGCACATATTCTCTGAACCTAGTATTAACTCGGTTAATACTATTCTTACTTACTAACACCTGTCACTTGCGGTGGACGTAGGCAGCCGACTAGCATTCTGCAACCTACTCTGTCCTGAGCCTTCCTTTTCAGTTCTATCTTATTGTTGTTCATCCTCCACACGTTTCTCTCCGTTTCTCAACGTAATATATATAGTTTGGTCTTCCTCTCATCCTTTGGATTTAAGGATTCCATATGAGTGCTTGTCTTGTGACGCATTAGGGTGCTTACCTCAATGCTTGTCCTATCCACATATAGTGCTTTTTCCTGATTTCTTCCTCCGCTAGAATCTAGTTTGTTTCTCCCCACAGTAGGTTGTTGCTGGTCAATACTTAATAAAAACTATATACTCAGGTATTTTATTTAATTAACCGAGCTCTCTAGTCACATAGTATTAAATTATTACACGTTACACTGGTAAAAGAGAAATTCCAGAGACTTCTAAGCCAACTAGAAGGTCAAAACCTGTAACCCCTATGACTGTCGATTCAGTATCTGACAATATTAAATCGTTACCTTCTAAGCCCAATGAGTCTTATGTACAAATATAACCATCAACACCTGATTCTCCATGTAAAAACCCCTATATCTCTTCGTGCAGTATGCCAAAGGTAAGACTAGTGGACATAAAAGGCGAAATACACACATGCATCGAAATGTCAACACTGGCTGTCAGACGGCATGTTTTACTAAGACCTAAATCCAAAATCTCAAAAGCCAAAGAGTCTGATACTTTATCTCACACATATGAAAACACCGATAGATATAGAACTGATATCCGTCATTTACGAAACTCTCTATCCAAAGTCAAAGTAAGACTTAGCCAATCATCACCTCTAAGACACATATGGGGCCTTAATACTGATAAACGCAGAGTCACAATAAAATGAATGTACGAGTTACATGTACTGAAAGTTACAAGTTCCAGTGAGAATAGTAGTTATTAAAAGACTAAATATGACTCAGCCGCCTTACAATACCCGAGTCATAGGCGTTTTGTAGCAAGCTAGTACAAATAATGTAGATTGTCAACACATTCTACAGCCTCCACAACAGCAGACATACATAACCACGAAGAAAACAAGTAACATAAAAAGTAAGCCAGTGCTTTTTCATCTACCATTTTCGCTTTCATTCTTATCTCTTTTGGATTATCTCAAAAGAATCTACGACTGCATTGGCTAAGTGATGAAAACACCTCTAGACTATCACAAGCGTGTCAAACTCTAATTATTACATACTTGCTGTTAACCCAGGAAGGTCATTACTTCAAAACTCTGGGACCGTCAACAGTTTCGTCGCATAATGCAACTTTTTGATCGAATTCTGACATTGACACAATTATCCGAGAGCTTATACATCATCCGTGTTAGGATCTTACCACAGTCTAACACCTAGAACGGTCTGGTGAAAGCTAATAGATTTTACTAACAATACCAAATCAAAAACATTTAATTGCCCTCAAAATCATGTATTTTTGTGTTCATTTGCTTATTCTCCAAAGTAGTTTGGTTATTTGTGTAAGTCTAATTCACAAGACAAAATGTTTGTTCCTTTAATATAGAACGTTTAAATATACTAATTTTTAAGGTGACCGACTGAAACCATAACAGCGTGTGGCCTTTCGAATTTTTTTTAAGTTATAAAACACCCACGTTCGTAACAAGGGCTTATTACTATTTGTGCTTTAAAGATGGTTTACAACTACACTAGACCTCGTGGTCCGATCGCCGCAATGTATAGCAGCCCAGGACCATGTTATGCACTTCCTAGTTTGGTTGGCTTTCCAAATCACGACCCTCGTTCAAATCATCTCCGTGGAGCACAGTGGTCTTTTGGAATTCGACACGAAAAGTTCAACAGCGAATGTAGCCCAGGGCCGTGTTATTATCCTGACTCGAAAATACTACGTGATGGCAAAGATGGAACACCACACTACTCACTATATAGCCGACAGAAGGAGGCGATGATATTTTCAAATCCTGGTCCAGGAGCCTACACTCCTGAAAACAGTGATCACTTTGTTTTTTGCAAAGCCCCAGCGTATTCATTAAGCTCTAGAAACAAAGAGTTCAAGGTGGACGATGTTCCAGGTTTCTTATCATTTTCATTAATCTAAATCGATATTGTAGGTCCGAATAGATACAATATAGATCCTATGCTTGGAAAGACAGTAAGAAGTCAAAAGCAATCAGCTCCAGCATATTCTTTGTCCAGCAGGACAAAGCTTTTTGGTGCTGCTGAGGTAGGTTTATCCGGAAGGAAATTACTGCTGTAGACACCTGGAGCTGGAGCATATAATATCACTGATCTTAATTTGTACCGAGAAGCTGCCCCTAAATATTCTGTAACAGGAAGAAATCAGCTGCCAGCTGACACGACGAGGAAGCCAGGTCCAGGCGCTTACTATCCCGAAAGAGTGAGATTTTACTTATAATCTTTGCAAATATTGAAGTCGAGTTTTAAAATTAAAGATAGGAAAAAAATAAAAATAGACTTATGGTTGTGTAATGAATGGGGATTCACTGACATATGTTTTTGTCTCACAATATAGTTGTCAAGGCTTTTTAGTGACTGATGGATAAGTTGTTTACCTGATTTCAAATTTTTGTCGACATATCCATGTTAATTTCTCTATTAATGAAATACTTTTGTGTTCCCAAAACTTTAATTTTCAGCAGAATACTTTAGTGTCATGAATTATATTCTTAAAGAGATAGCTTGATGAATGTTTACCTTGAATATTTTCTCCATTTTATCATGTCAATAATTTTGTCCAATCCACTTCTTGAGGCCATTGATTCTAATAACATTGATGTATTTCATCATATTCAAAGTATTAGTTCCAACATGAGCTCACAGATTTTTAATAGATAACGTAACCATTGGACGTACTAACATCAGATTTGGTAGCATTTTATACTAGACCTGTCAGTTACTGAAATAAAAGTACTTAAATTCAACAATTCTTGTGAAATATATATATTTATATAATTTTTTATTCCCGTGTATTTCCAAGAATATCTTCTCTAACTTGATAATAAATTTGTATGTTACTTCATTTATCATTGAAATTTTGTTCTTTTAGTGGTTCTAGGATGTGGCAATGATTAGCCTTCTATTCAAAACAAAATAAAACATTGATACTTACAGCCATTTAGTTTGACTGGTATACGATCTAATACTCGTTTGCCATGACCAAACAAGACGATAAGTACATGTTTTGGTAAGGTTTACCCTCCCAGAATGGGCCAGATTAGGAGACCATTTGCAACTTGTAATATAGTTTTATGTATAACAGTAAATCTAATTAAATGTGGATTCAGAAACTTAACGTCTGAAGTACCATATACTAAAATAGATGGGGACTATAATTTACCCCTAGTATATTTGATTACTACCAATAAAGGTTAAAGATCCCACTTGGATGTTTTGCACATTCAAACTTAGTGTGATTGGTAGGCATATGACAGATTAGTATCTTACTTGAGTCATTAAAACGATTGTCATTTTTATTTAGTTAGGATAACTTGGTTTACCTTTTCGTGTTTTCAGTGGACTGAGTATTTTATTCCATTTGTACAATGTTTTTCACAGGAATGTTTGTGATTGTTATTTGTGTACTTCTACAACGCTGTTGCATACTTACTTTATTGTGATAGTAAGCCAGAATTTACTCCAATGTTTACAATACACTGTAGTGTACTCAAGCAATACCATTTCCTCAAAGTCTCAACATCTGTTCATTCTGTTAGTTGACGCTTGGTATATTAGCCTTCCATAATGTTATGTTTTACTACCAAAGTGCATTATTTCCAAACAGTTATGAGAGTTTCTGCTTCAATACCATACTTCAATGTTGACAGTGGCTAGTAGAAAAGCACAGCATCGTCCCATTTAAATTGGGGTAAGTGAAACGTCATATCTACTCACGTGTTACTGGAGAAAATTCCGGCAAATATAGCCCATAATGTTTTCAGTGAGTCAAAATATGTTTTGATGAGCTAATTCCATGAATATAAATCTTAAAACCGAAGTTCAAAACGTTTCGTGTAAAATCGTAATGCAGGTGAATGAAGGTTTGTTCAGCAATTGGTATAGAATATAAATCTAAGCTTCATATGACACAATATAAACATGACCTCAAAGTAGTCATCCAATCTCCTACAGTAAAAGTTACCGTTAAGTTTAAATTTTCTGGAAACACCTCTGGCTTGATATAATCTACTTTTGACTGAAAAATTATTTTCTAAACGCTTAGGTAAAAGGTCTTTGGATTAATTAATCGCTCCATTTGGTCATACAATACCACTGTAGTAAGTCTTCTTAAAATGATTCAAGCAATTTCGGCCATTGTTTTAAAAAAAATGATTCTCAGACAAATTTATACAACAACAGATTTAAAAGAAGCTAACCAGTTTTACAACACAAAAATGGTTGTGCCTATTAAGCTGGTCTAGATTTAGTTCTTCAGACCGTCATAGCATATAGTAACTGACAACTACATTTGCTGCTAGATTAGCTTACTGAAGTTACATGGTCATTGTTAAATGCTGGAACATTTAATTAAATTTATGTGTTATGTCAAAATAAATATCAATTGATAGAAATCAAATCTTTTAAATAACGACACTTTTGTTTATCTAGATCTCACTTGCGGTAACCACACAGCACTATTTATCATAATAAAGGTGAAGTTGTTGAGTATGTTCTGTAAGCTTTCACACCATTCGACGAAATTCTGGCAGTTACTTACTTTGTATATAATTTAACTGAACTATTTTTATCTTAAAAGGTATACACTTGTCAGTAGTAGTTTGACTAAATAAAGTTATTTTGACTATGATGTCTAAAAGAATATTAAGGTTTACTTATTGGTTTGTATTTCTGTGTATCAAACATTTCTTAACATTCAGCACTGTCTTATTAAACCTCAAAAAACCTCGTAAAAGTGTAGCAAAATTACAGTGGTCATCAATAAATATTCAACAAAGCTTGTTTTTGAAGCACTGAGACGCTGTTTAGTCCGTATACAGTTTGAAACTGTCTAAAAATATAAAAACAGAGGTTTTTAATGCCACATATATCATATCTGGATTTTAAATTTTTTAATATTGAAGTGCTTTCAAGGCTTATACATCTTATGTTTTGGAAAACGATGACTCTGGAGTAAAATATTTACTAAATGTTATCTCATTTGAAGCTTTTAGTTAGTGAGAATATTTTGATATTTTTCAGTGTGAAGTCTACTGAACTTACTAAAATAAATTTATGGTCTTACAATCTGATCCTGTTGAATATAAAAGATATTACACTACATTCATTCTTTGTTTAGCACATATAGTTGTCTTAGTTATGCATCTGATGAAGATCGTTTTATCTTTTAGAATGTGGCGCTTTATATATTTTTTTCAAGCTCAATAATATACTTTCTAAAACTTTTACTTTAACATTTATTCACTTTCAAAACTTCATAGTCATTTCTTCTTGGTTTTAGGTTCACATGAATTCACAATCTGCTCCACAGTATTCATTTGGAATTCGCCATTCTCAATATAAGGGCGAATTCATAACAGACGCTGATCTGGATCAATAACTATGTATCAAAGACCTAAAAGTAAAGAGGAAATATTATATTATATTACTTCGCAAAAACGAAGAGCTGAAACTTAATAATTATATACGTGATAATTTATAACTTATATGATACATGGCTTACAATTTTACTGCCTGTGATATAGAACAAACACATCAATTTTTCTATCATTATTTAACAAAGCGTACTATCATAATTGGTTATTTTAACTTCGATTATCTGCTTTTCATATTTTTCTACTTGTTATCTGCAATTCACTTAATAGAAATAATTTAATTTAAAAGTTGCTAATGTCTTTCATGTACTGAAGCTGATTAAAATAGACAAAAATATAGACACAAAACTGCTCAAGACCGTATTTTTGAACTCTAACGCAAACGCATATTATGTGTATGAATTAGGCAACGCTTATGCAGTGTATAAAAACGTAAGCTGAAAAGCAAACTAAGTTCATGCAGTTCTGACGAAAATATAGTACATTTTCTATGAATTCCCCAAGAACAAAATAAGCAATATGTAAACGAGCAAAGAGTTCTTTGAGTTTCAGTTCTTACAAGCAGCACTGATGCTTAAATAATAATTTCATAATTCGGAGAAATATAACATGCAGTTAAGGAAAATCCAAAAGTGTTTTGGTTTAAACTTATTCGACTTAATAATGTCAGTTTCTATTTAGTTGTAACTACGTAGTTAACATATTTTGATTATTCTATTTTTCACTTTCTATCTATTATTTAAATTTACCCGCTGAATGAGCTAAGGATACGTGTAAGTACTATGTCTATTAAATAAATACATTACTCAGTGCAAGAAAATCAGCTAGGCGTTCCCCTCAATTCTATGTGATAGGGAAAGGCAACGGTTGTTGCTTAGTCGTTATGTAATTTATGCTATGCTCAAAAATCAAAATGTCAAAAGTTTTTGACCTCTAACTAATCAAGATCGAGGTCTGCAGGACAAGCTGTGAGTCATATGCGGAGAAATTCAAATGCATTACTTCCACCTGAAGTTTGTGCTAATGACATTCAGAAGAACAATGATAGCTCCACGACCGAACCATGCAACTCAGAGATCAAAGTTCCACCTAAAGCATCCAGAATTGCAGTAATATAATTTTGGTCACCAGTCATATTATTGTTTAATAACAATATAACATGGCAAACAAAAAATATTCTTATTCTGCTGATTTATCCATTTCTGTCGCATCTCTTCAACTCGAGAGGAATATATTTGTTAATGCAATATAATTTATACTATAAAATGAATCAAATAATCTTTATCACGTTGGTGGGAGAAATTTAAGTACGTTAACTTCCGGCTAGTATTACGTATAATGCACCCAACATTATGTGCTCAAAATCTAGTTTTACGTACTGAAAATGTGAAACTAATCCCTTTATTAAAAATCTTGCATAAGCTTATATGTTCTAAAACGTTTCTGAAATACAATGTTAAATGTAATCTGACACTAAATTTATTTGAATTACAGACCAAACGCAAATATTGATCGGTAATTAAACAAATCTTGCATTTTAAATCGTTGAGTTTGCTGATAATTTGCTCATTGTTGTTTCACTCTTTAAACTAATCTAAAGCTTCCGTAAACAAAACAACTTCACCTGATGGCTAAGTATATAAAAATCGTTATTATAAAATATATAGAAGTTAACTATTCGGTCAGCTGATGTAGTTTGAATAATAATGTCTGTGGATTTTTTGCGCTGGTGATTCTTGTATGTCACCAGCTATCGATTGTGTATCTAAGGTACTACTGTATTTGCGAATAAAGCACGTTATATTGCCCATTTTTACTAGTTAATGATATCACAATATTCTAACTAATGAATTTAATATAAATTCATTTCTATTCTTCGCTTTTAATTCTCACTTCAGTCAATCCACCTGTAAGTAGTTTTAGACCGGAATACTAAGGGATATGATCTACCATGGATAACTCCAATTTATCGATTTAATGATACATAGTAAAAATATTTTATTCTTCCTTATTTTTATTAAAAGACACACCAAAGGATTTATCTGAATGCGGAAATGCTGTTGAACTTTATTTTACACTCATTTTTCTTTACACTGAGGGGACTGATCAACAAAATCGCTCCTTTGAATTTAATGAATAGCGTATTATAAACTTATTTTCTTTAGAAAAAAATGTTCAAAATATTTAAATCAAAATCTGATTTTTAACAGTAGTTCTTGTTGGCTACCAGCTCATTAATCTAATTAATGTGTTTGCTCTGTAGAAAATCAGTCTGATTTCGTAATCTCTACACTAAAGTGTACAACGGACAAATTGACAGCTCTTGAAGATATTCTCAATCAACGATCATGATGGATATCACGACGTATTTATAAGAGTATGGAAACGAATGTTTCCTCTGAGAACATTTAATATACAGGTTGATGATAATTAGCCGTATGATATGAAAGAGCATAAAAGCGGTGAAATAATATTCCGAGTTCAACGTTGAAAGATAAAATATTGATTTATCAGAAAATTCCCGAAAACAACAGTATATTACACAGAGATTCAGACTTGAAATGAAAAGGACTAACTTTTTAATTTCACTTAAACTGTTCAAGTTAGCGGAAAGACTTTTCACAACTGGTCTTCTTGAAATAATGGATTGCATACGTCCATCATTTGGTCTGCTTGTTCTTTTGTTTAGAAACTACTCAAGAATGCTATATTATTGGACATAAATTATCAGATAAGGCTAATTGCGTAGTTGCACACACACACACATAAAATTACTCTAGCTTGTGATCATATTTCAACTTAACTTATATGGGTATATATGGATGTTTTGAGATAACTGGATAAAATTAAACATTTTCTCGACCTGTTGTCATGGTGATTAAGGAAACAGGTATATTATTTTGACATTTTAGTGTTTATGATTTTTTTAAATGTTTTGATTAAAGGAGGGACTTTCATGGTATCACAGATGGTTAATAGTACTGTAAAAGTCTCAATATGGTGTTTGTTTAACGAGTTGAGTGCTTCGACTAACCTCCACTTTTCAAGTACCCACCAAAGACAGATTATTAACGCATTTATATTTATACATTGATGAATAAACCAATAAAGTGACTGACATAAGATCATAGATAAAAATGTTTTTTTTAGTGCAAAAAACGCTTTCAAGCTGACTGAACTCATAATGAACGTGTGATTTTTCAAATAAGCATTTAACTATCGAGAGTGTAGAGATTATCCATCTACATTATTTGTTATCTAGTTAATAGAGCCAAATGAGATCTCCTATTAGTAAAGTTCGTACACTAAAGACGCTATAAAATTTTTATATCCCGATGAGAATAATGAATGGTAATTTTTGGGAACCATTTACGGACCAATACTATGCGTATATTTTTATCGTATAATTATTTTGTAACTAGACTGTTCATATTCATGTCTCTTTTATTATGAGTTTTATTTTGACTTATGAACTATTATTATACGATTTACCATTCTTGATTTATGCCCTGTCTATCAATTACTATTGCCCTTATTAATAGCCTTATTTGGTTAAATCCTGTGCATACAATGTTTCTTATTTTATGGTACGATGTGGTCTGTTTGGTTGGTATATAAACCCAGTGTGTTTTAAATAAATGATTCATATCACAGAGAGCTGAAATTGGGGTTCTGGAATTAACCGGCTGGGCTAGGCGGGAAGCAGGACAGATAAAGGCTCTAGACTGCTCTTCCGGGTTTTATGCGTCATTGGTTCGGTCGATAATTCACTGTTCTCCAATTGGCGGTATCATCACGTAATACATTAACAGGGCACACAGGCCACAAGTTATGACAAAAATAGGAAAATTCCTATCCAATTTAAATGTATAATAGAACTAAAAAGCATGATGAGAATAATTCATCTAAAATAAAAAAGGCGTCAATGAGGAAATCAAATGTAATGCAGTGTTATATATGTATTTACTTAGTTACTTTCGCTTGTTACTGCCAATAAAGCATTGGGTACACACCAGCATTCTCCAACCCATTCAGTCCTGGGCCTTCCTTTCCAGTTCTATCCAATTCTTGTTCATTTTTCTCAGGTCTATCTCCATTTTCCGTCTTAATGTGTCCTTTGGTGTTCTACTTTTCTTTTGGTCCACAGGATTCCAAGTGAGGGCTTGTCTTATGACACAATTGGGTGCTTTCCTCAACGTGTGTCCTATCCACTTCCAGCGCTTCTTCCTGATTTCTTCCTCCGCTTGGATCTGGTCTGTTCTCTCCCACAGTAAGTTGTTGCTGATAATGTCTGGCCAACGGATCCTAAGTATTTTGTGAAGACAGCTGTTAAACACCTGTATCTTCTGGATGATGGCTTTCGTAGTTCTCCAAGTTTCCTCCCTATACAATAGAACTGTCTTGACATTTGTATTGAAAATCCTGACCTTGGTGTTGGGTGACAGTTGTTTTGAGTTCCAGATGTTCTTCAATTGTAAATTTGCTGCTCTTACTTTGCCCATCCACGCCCTCACATCTGCGTCAGATCCACCGTGCTCACCAATGATGCTACCCAGATAAATAAAGGTTTTTACATCCTCCAAAGCTTCTCCGTCAATTGTGATTGGATTGGTGCATGCTGTGTTGTATCAGAGAATCTTGCTTTTCCCTTTGTGTACGTTGAGACCCCTGCTGCTACACTGGTCGTCTTCTGCATTTGTTGTTGCGTGTGTGACAGAAGAGCCAGATCATCTGCGAAGTCTAGATCGTCCAGCTGCATCCACTGTCCACTGTATCCCGTGCTTCCCTTCAGATGTTGACGTCTTCATGATCCAGTCGATCACCAGGAGAAAGAAGAAGTGTGAGAGTAAGCAACCTTGTCTGACACCGGTCTTTACTTCGAAAGAGTTTGTCAACTGTCCTCCGTGCAGCATTTATCAGCTTACTCCATCATTGGAATTCCGTATAATATTGACTATCTTCTGAGGCACTCCTTAGTGTCAAATAAGCCTTCATAGTTTTGTCCTGTCTACGCCATCAAATGCTTTCTCGTAGTCAATGAAATTGATGTAGAGTGATGAATTCCATTCAATTGATTGTTCCACAATGATCCTTAGTGTTGTGACTTGGTCTGTACACGATCGATCCTTATGGAATCCAGCCTGTTGGTCTCGAAGTTGGGCGTCTACGGAGTTCTTTATTGTGTTTAACAATACCCTGTTGAAGACTTTTCCCGGCATTGAGCGAAGAGTGATGCCACTGTAGTTATCACACTTGCTGAGATCGCCTTTCTTCGGTATTTTGATCAGAAGTCCTTCTTTCCAGTCTGTTGGTACTTGTTCCTCATCCCAAATCTTGCTGAAGAGAATGTGGAGTATCCTTGCGGTTGCCGCTACGTCTGCTTTCAGTGCCTCTGCTGGAATGTTGTCTGGTCCTGCTGCTTTGCCACTCTTGATTTCTCTGATGGCCATGTTTATTTCTTCGATTGTTGGTAGGCCAAAATTGATTGGGAGTTCCGTGGGTGCTGCTGCGGTGTTGGGTGGGTTCAGTGGGACTGGTCGATTCAAAAGTTCTTTGCAGTGTTCTACCCACCTGTTTCGTTGTTCTTAAAAGTTGATGATTACCTAGCCTTCCTTGCTTTTCACAAGTCGTTCTGGTTTACAATGATTTCCAGATAGTTTCTTTGTTGTATCATACAGTTCTCTCATGTTTCCTTCTCTTGTAGGCTTTTACGCGATCGTTGCTAGGTCTTCCACATATTTACGTTTGTCCTTTCTAATGCTCCTCTTCACTCGCTTGTTTACTTTTATGTATTCAGCTTGTGCCTTGGCTTTCTCTGTTCTTGTTCAGCTGATATTGATTGCTGCCTTCTTGTTCCTCTTTTCTTGAATCATATTCAGTTTATCAACAGTGATCCATTTTTTGTGATGGTGCTTCTTATGGCCCAGAACTTCATGACATGTTGAATTGATTGTCTCCTTTATCCCTTTCCACTTGGTCTCTATAGTAGTTCCCTTTCCATTGAGTAGATCATGAAAGGCCTGGAACCTGTTGCTGAGGGCTATCTTGGATTCGTTGAGTTTTTTGCTATTCCGAAGAAACGTCGTATTAAACTCTTGTGATGTTGTCCACCCTGTTATCCAGTTTCAATTTCATCTTGACGACCAGCATCTGATGATCTGAAGCTATTTCAGCTCCCCTATTGGTTCTCACATTCTCCATCGTCCATCTGAACTTTTGGTTGATTCAGATATGGTCGATTTGGTTCTGTGTAGTGTGATGCGGTGCAGTCCATGTGGCTTTGTGTATGCGTTTATGTGGAAATATAGTGCCGCCTATGACCAGTTTATTGAAAGCACATAGGTTCGCAAATCTCTCACCATTTTTTTTCGTTCTCCTAATCCATGTCGTCCCATGATGTCTTTATATTCGGTGTTGTCCATTCCAACCTTGACATTTAGGTCTCCTATCAGAATGGTTAAGTCCTTTGTTGGGAACTTCTCGACGATTGACTGCAGCCTATCGTAGAATTGATCTTTAACGTTTTTATTGTAGTCGTTGGTAGGCGCATAGCATTGGATGATGTTCATTGTAATACCCTCTTTCTTTGTTTTGAAGGAGGCTTTGATGATCCTTGGTCCATGGGATTCCCATCATATAAGTGCATTTTGTGCTTGTTTGGATAGCATCAATGCAACTCCTTATGTATGTGGGGCATTTTCTTCATCATGATCGGAGTATAATAGCATCTGTCCTGAAGCTAGTCGTTGTTGTCCAACTTTTGTCCAATGTGTTTCACTGATTTCAAGCACCTCTAGGTTGTGTTTCCTCATTTTTGCAGCAGTTTGGAAGACTCTCCTGGTCTCCCACATTGTACGCGCATTTCATGTACTTAAGTAAATTGTTGCTTTGGTTGTCAGAAGGGGCATCGACCTCGTGACTTCCGAAGGAACTCGACTTTCATCATAAGGCGTCATAGTTCTTCTAAATGAAGACCTTCTAACTCCCAGCACAGAGTTTAAAAGGTTTGAATATTTAATTCTGGTTAGCGTTTTTCTGGCGAGTAAGTTTTCTACGGGATGAGGTCGCTAACTCCATGCACAACCCTCCCTCGGCAGTATCTCCCGGAGGGACTCCAGGCGGAGTTGTGTTATACATGTAGATAAGATCAGATAACAAGACTAGAGTTTATACAAACACTCAAAGTCCTCACTTGTTTTTAATTTTTAGATCTTAATCTATTCCGAATAACACTGTTTATCATCGCTACAATAAGATGCATGAGTAAACCCAAAGAGAATTCTTAAATCAGTTATCGAGTTGTATGAACGAAATTAATTACAGCATAACATTACACTGTCCAAGGCTTCAGTAAATTCTTTTTATAATACTTGTTGTTCGTATTTCCCCTTGAATCTCATAGATTTTAACTGTTTAAAAAATGAGTGCATCAAGTTATACAAATTGTGTTCTGATTGCAGCACCCAATATCCTGGATGAGCAGATCTTTATATTTCAAATTATTTTCATATTTTCTTCCAGATTTCTGGAAATAAGAATTTATGTACTTCAGCGCAGCTTAGAAACTTTAGTAAGGCCCGTTTCGACAAAATCGATTCAGTAAATAGTATAGCACAACTCACCAACAGTACTATTTTGAATGATCACTTGGAGATTTTCACTTATGAACAGAACAAATTTCTTGGAATATTTTAAAATGGAATTTGTAGCACTTGTTAACTGTTTTTCTCTGATAAAGTCGGCGGAAAAAAACTATATCCTGAAGTAGAAATCTCGGAACTGTGTGTGATTTATAACTACAATACAAATGACAAAGCAGCGAACTTATGTGTATTCATATAGTATAATCACGGGATTATAACTATTTGAGTAGTATATTATTCGTGATCTAATGATCATTTCAATCCAGATGAAGTTCATGATCTGAAATTTTTCAGATCACTACTTCTTTGAAAATTGACTATTAACTGAGACTTTGTCGAGAATAACTCAAATGACCAAACATTTCACCACTGAAATGTTTAACGTAAAGAAATTTGAAAGAGAAAGGAGTTTACATTGTCGTTACCTCAACCAAAAAAATCATTCCGATAGATTAGTGATAGGTTTATTTGTTTCAATGCTCAATGTTTGAACCGAGATTTTCAAATAACTTCAGGAGTAGTTGGGGTTTGCACCAGAAAAGGGATTTACTCTTATGATCCCAGCAAATCAAAATAATCGATCTGCTGATCTCGTGTAAGCCTACCACTCAAATAATAAACTAGGTGTACAAATTAATAAACACGTGATTAATTTCACGAGATTCGGGATTTTGTTTTCCAACTTTATTGGAATTTTCAAAGTTTGGTTATTATAATTACAACTAACATATCCCTAAAAAAATCAACAGCCAATACCACCCTTCATTTATGAATCTATAACTCTTTAATGAAATATCTTGAAAATGATTTCAAAATGACCACTGTGACCTTGAATTCAAACATAAGGTATGACATAAAATTAAATCGATAAACCCTATTAAATGAACTTGGAAAATATTTTCCGGGAGATATGTCGGTGATTTATCTCCATGATTTTGTCTTGGTACCATATAAACCCGCCATGAAGAGTTTAGATCAAGCTCATGTGTTACATATTCCTTATAATTGTAACATAAGGTCTCTCTGCAATACAGGTTACATAGTCATTGAACTCTTAACTAAAAAGGCTGTGATTTAAGGTATTGAAAAAAATAAGATTTATACTGCTAGTTGAATTATTCTTAAAAATTCAAAAAATTAATAGTTTGGCCGGTATAATTTAGTAGACCTAAAGTACACATTTTTTAAAATTCAGTTTGTAATACAAAAAAACTGTCCCTAAAAATCCAATACGAAATAGATTGTGCCTTCGTAACTGAAGTGTGTTTAAGCTTTAAAAAATACAGTAAAAATGGTTTGAGATAAAAGCTAAATGTTTTTATTTAACGGAGATAAGATTATAAACAATGTGTCATTTGACTAAGCATTGTACATTTCAATGTTATGTAAGAACAGAACTGAATCCATTGTATATGTTTAATACCATTTTTGTGTTCAACTATTTAATTTACTAATCAGTAGATGTTTACCTTATGTTGTAACGGGTGACTGCAGGTTAGATGCACAGCGTAATTATCGATCGATTCAGTGACACGTAAACACGTAATGAACGACTTAGAGTCCCGATTGGCCCTTACTTCCCTGTCTAGCCCAGCCAGTTGAGTCCAGAACGCAAGTCACAGCCTCTGAGATATGAATTATTATATTTCAGACATACTCTATTTATATACCAACCAAACAAACCATATCGTACCATAAAATAGAAAACAACATTTACACCATATTTAACAAGTGAAATAAATATCGACCAATAGGTAATGTACATTTTAAGTCCAAGAACAACATTAGACTTAACATGATAATTATTGGTATATTTTTCTGCATATCCTTACATCTTAGTTATAATAAAGATGTCATTTATGTAAAAAAAAATTGATTGTTCATAAATCTGAATTGAGGCTAATCAAATTTTGGTACAACTGGTATCCTTAAGAATGCTAAATTACTGTTCAACGTATTACAGGCACTGTGGTAATTAACTGTTCAAACCAAAAATCGAAATCCTTTTTCTAAACTTTAAATATATATATAACTAGATTCTTTTTTATCTTTGTGGACGAACACATGACTTATCTGTAACATCTTCTAAAGTGAATGCGTAAGTTAATTCACTAAGGTACTAAGAAATTCTGGGATCTGCAGGGATCAAAATAAATTTTCTATCCTGTTAAAAAAGTTAAACATGACATTTTAGAAGTGTACGTTCATTGTTCATTGTACAATTACTACACCTCTGTTGGGTAACGCATAGTGGTGGTCAGATTACGTTAATAATGTTTGTAGTATACTAATTAGTCCATATAATTCTGTTCGATAGTAACTTGAATAATAAGCAAAGATGGATGGCAGCTAGCAGTGGAATCCAAGACGCGCCACCATCCGTCTTTGCTTATAATGCTTGTGAATTCAAGCGAGACAAACAGCACGGGATGCACATATATCAACAAGAGACTGATCAATTGCAGTCCTAAACACAAATGAGAAGGCTCAAACAAACAATACGAAAATGAAGTGACGCAAATTGTTTTTAAATTATTAGGAAATTTTATCAGGTAGGCAAAGAAGAACTATCAGTTACATCGAACCATTCATCATAGCTTTAGTTTATTTCTCAAACATTAAGGAAGAAATTATATTTGTATAAGCTTCAGCTATTGAACAAATATAGTTTCCTTCTTAAAGCCTTATATCAACTTGGTGTCTAGCGACTGTCAAACTGCCTTTTCAAGTCTATGAGAAGTTTCTCATAAACTTATATATAAGAGGTTAAGCGTTCGCTCGCGAGAACGATAGGTCCTGGGTTCGAATCTCGAGAGACAAGATAGTGGATGCGCACTGCTGAGGTGTTCCACAATAGGCAAAACGGCCTTCCAATGCTTCCAGGTTTTCCATGGTTTACTAGCTTTAGTTGACTTATGATCTCAACTATTGGAATTATGTCTAACAGTTTGCATTACATATTTGTTGATATTAAGGACTAAAGCTGACCAGTCTCTGTTGGCATACAGGGAACGTAAGCCGATTGCCTCAACATCGACATTTAGTCACAAGATTTTAATAAATCTAGATAATGTAGAGAAGAAGAATCCAGAAAGTAGGTTTTATACTGTTTTGAACTTGTTAGCAAGACGTACATAAATCTCCGTGTCTTGCATTCCACTGCTAGCCACTATGGTACTTTAGTAAAATCTTATGACTTAATGGAAATACCAGTGCAATCAGATCAGAATGCCCATATGCAATTATACACTGATCGATTGCAGGCTTTAATGTAAATAATGAGTAAAGAAAATGCTTACATATAAAACTCAGACCCGTTTCAGCTAACAGCTATGTGGTCCTGTGACTTAGTAGACAAGGGGATGTTACTAGGTTTGAGTTTGAATATAAACATCAACAGTTAAGTACAGGTGCTTCCAACTAACAAGTCGAAAATAGGATTAAGTGGGCATCTTGAATTCCACTTTTAACTTTAATAATAATACAAATTTATTTAAAAGTATTCACAAAATATGAATCACAGCTTTTAGTGCTAAACTTTGTTTTGTCACATAGCCACTAATCACAAATATTATAAAACAATGTACACATATTAAAGATTAAACTTCATAATTCCCCAAGATTTGCACGCGTTTTAACAGCTGAATTGATTTTCAATAATGAAAATTTTTTATCATTTTAATTAATTTTCCGTCAGTGGCTAAAGCATCGTTAAGTTTTGACCTAACTTTATTGAACCTCATATGTTGGTAAACTTAACTTTCATAAAATGACTAAAATATATGTATTTCTGTTTGGTTTCTTTTCGTTAATATCATTGTCCAATTATGCCAAGGTTCAAAATAAATGAAGTTAATATAGTTATACATAACTAGCAGTTTATTTAGTTTATTACCAAAGAAACAAAATTATATGACTATAATCCAATAGTGTAAAACTTTAAATAATCCAAGATTTTCACTTTATCAAAAACACTTTTTACAAAATCTCTGATATTTCTGTTATTTATCCATTTTAAATTAGTGAATATAGCGAAGAATAAATTTTAAGGAAATTTTAAAGTTGATGAATATTTAATAAGAATTTTAGTAAATCAAGCTTATTGTTTCCGTCTGTTCACTTTTTCTATTGAATAAGTTTATAGTAATTACTAACAAATTTTGTTTTAGGATAAACAATCTTAGCGAATCATTTTCTTACTAATATTAAACGAATAAAAACAACGTAGATAAAAATAAGTTTCTTTGGTAGAAAACGCTATTAAAACCATCCCAGTCCAATAAGTTATGCCTATTTTATAGACAGTTAAAATTTTAACTTGGAACATAACAAATGATTGGTTTGCTTTGTGGGCAAACAAATAATGAAGATAATAATTATTTATTTATAGTTAACTAAGTATAACAGTTCTTTGGAAAATGAATTCTAATTTGAGGCTAAATTAATACAAATAACCATTTTTAAGTTTACTACTATTTCATAAACCATCAAACAATAAATAATTAATCTATAATCGTTGAGCTATATTCAAGCTACTTTGTCTATCTATAGCAAAATGAATTGATATTGAGATGGTGAAGAAGATTTGTAGCTCAGGTGGATGATTTTGAATGGCTACCCAATCAACTTCATCAAAAAGTACTAGCCAACTGCATCATCAGAAACAAAGTCAAATACAGAAATTAACAAAAGGATCACCCTACCATACATAAAAGGCATATCAGAAATGACGATGAGACTGTTGAAAACCTTCGGAATAGGTGTTGCACACAAACCAACAAAATCCCTACAATCAATCCTATGCAAACCAAAAGACGAAATGATGAAAGAAAACAAACCAATCATCATCTACAAAATAAATTATGCGGACTGAGAAAAACATTACATCGGACATAGCGGATGCCATCTTCATCTTCGCCTGCATGAACATCAATTAGCAGTCAAACACCATGACATATCTGCACTTATATCAATGCATGTGGACAACTGCGGACACTGATTTGACTGGAAAAATGTGGGAATCTTGAGTAGCGGAAATTTCAAAAACACTAGAGAATTTTTAGAAGCTTGGTACTCATGTCAATCAGCAATCAACAAGCACATTGAAATCGATCCAATTTATCAACCAATCAGGAAAATCATCCATAAATATAGGAACAAAAATCAAACCAATAGGAGATACAACCAAAACAACGGTAGGTTTAAGGTCAACAATCGAGGTATATAGGACAAACTGTGAACCACATGTGAAGAAATTTGAACACTTCACTTCTACCTGAAGTTTGTGCTGATGATGTCATCCAGAAGAATGAAGAAAGCTCCACGACTAAACCATCTAGCTCAAAGAACAAAACTTCATCAAAATGAAATGATTTTTTGAGTCAATATAAACGAATGATAAATTACGACATCCATTAAACATGACAGTTGATTAGGTCAACAAAATAAATCTTGAACTCGTTGAATTTCAACACTTGTGTAATATCCATCAAAATAGTATGAATAAAATTCTTATAACAGGAATTCAGCTTTTATTCAGCTGTCTGTTGAAAACTATTATAAGTCTAATTTAATTTTAAATCTTTTCATATCCTGTTGATCTGTTAAGTACACTTCACTTTATTTAAATTTTGTTTTCTCAGTATAATTTTAATATTAAAAAGAATAAAAGAACATATGAACTTTTCATTTGAATGCCCTTTCTTGTTTTAAAAGTATATTATTTTTTTATAAAAGAGAAAATACAAATTCATTCCCAATAAAGTACTTAAAAACTGTGAAATCAGGTTACTCAACACGCTTTTGCACTATTGTTTTCTTACAAAATGATGTTGCCTAATTCTAAAATACTCCTGTTATTTGTTAAGCCTGGAAATAACTTCATACGATTCTTCACCATTATAGATATTATAGTGTAATGAGGACATATTCTATGAACGAGACACATAAACTTGCTTCAACAACCGAAGAAGTCAAGATAACCATCAGATAAATCAAGAAACGGAAAACAGCAGGACCTGACAACATACCAGCTGAAGCATTGAATTCAGACAAAGAAGTAACTGTAAGGATGCCTTGGATTCTATTCAGAAAGATTTGGAGGGACAACAAGTGCCAACAGATTAGAAAGAAGGACACCTCATCAAGATTCCAAAAAAGGAAAACTAAACAAATGTGAAAACAAAAGAGGCATCAGACTGCTGTCAGTACCAACAAAGGTTTTCGACAGAGAGTTGCTGAACCGAATGAAAAATACAGTAAACGAACAACTTCGAGATCAACAGTCTGAATTTCTTAAGGATCGGTAGTGCACAGACCAAATTGCGACACTATGGATCATCGTTGAACAATCAGTTGAATGGAACTCGTCACTATACATCAAGTACATTGACTGTGAGAAAGCACTTGACAGTGTGTTTAGTAGAAAATTACGGGATCTTCTTCGACACTATGGAGTTCATGAGAAGATTGTCACCATTCTCCGGAATTTATACTACGGACTACAGTGCAAAGTCGTGCATGGAGGGCAGCTGACAGATACATACCAAGTAAGAACCAGAGTCCGACAAGGCTGTTTACTCTTCCCCTTCCTCTTTCCCCTGGTGCTTGATTGGATTATCAGGGAAGGCACGGAATACAGTGGACAGCTCAGAACTAATTAGACGATTTGAACTGCGCAGATGATCTAGCCCTTCTATCCCGTACACACGAAAAATGCAGATGAAGACAACTAGTGTAGCACAAGCCTCAACATCCAGTGGCAAGATATCATCAGCAACAGCCTTCTGTGGGAGAGAAAAAACCAACTTCCAACTGAAAAGGAAATTATGAAAAGACGATGAAAACGGATAAGACATACATTACAGAAATTATCGAACTGCATAACGATTCAAGCCCTAACATGGAATCCTGAAGGGAAGCCGTAAAGAGGAAGGCCAAAGAACACATTACGTCGGGAAATAGAAGCAGATATGAAAAGGATGAATAACAACTGGAAAGAGCTGGAAAAGATTTTCCAGGATAGGGCTGGATGGAGAGTGCTGAAGGGTGGCCTATGCTCCTCCATGAGGAGTAACAGGCATATGTAAAAATCAATAAAATGTGAAAAAGAAGCACAATATCGACCTTATGGTTAAAAATCCTTTATCTAAGTGTACGATTATGGAAAATTACATAATGATAATATACTTTGTCAAACAAGGTGGTTTTTTGAACGGTAAAGTAGTCATTTACTGTTTTATTTAAATCAGTAAGATTGTAAATCACCAGTGACTAGGCCCAACTTCTTTAATATCCTATGTTTCACTAATCTTATACTCTTGAATGCAGAACAAACAAGAAAGTTGAAGAGTTTTGTTTTTATTCTCTCCATAGTTTGATGTTATATACAACACAAGTTTTTTTCTAGATAGTACTGAGAAAACGTATGGTCAACTAACTTGACAAGTCCCTTACTTTAGACATAAACATGAGGAAACTAAACTGACATGCATTATTCCGGAAATTATTTTTTTTTCATTTTCTAAAAAATCTGTGATAATGTTTGACTTTTAAAAGGCAATGTTTCCTCTGAGACAACCTGATAAATTGATGAGTTTTGTGCTTCTATATCTGAGTTATGGGATTCTGTACATGAATTAAAGGTAATATTCCTTTTACGAATTAACATGGGCTTGTACTACACTAACATGCGTGTTCATTTACCTTTGAAGAAAATCTGAGAAGCAAGAAGAAATAGTCTCCGTTAAACTTCAGTCACATTACTCTCGAAATCATGTCAGGCTACCAACTTTCACATTGAAAATAATATACTTCTACGCTTTCACTCATTTCTGATTTGGTTTCAGATCAAACAAGATAATCAAGCAAAACTTAATTGTTATATATTTTGTCCTTAAGATAGTTTGACTAATGAAATAATATCTACTAACTGAACTAAATAAATACTTGTGAATCACTACTATGTTTTTACGAACTATTACATTTCAAAAGCAAGTCTCGCCTCAAATATAACTCTAAAAACAGAGAGTCACCAACCGACCATCAATGAGTCTTCCTTTCCTTTTATCTTTATCTTGAAATTTCTCTATGAGATCTATATACCACAAATTAATAATATACGAATTTTGTTTAAAGTTGACTTCAATTAGACATGTTGTGAGAGGAAAAACTGTATAAATACTAAAAGGATCATATCTTTGAACATTTGCAATGGTATATATGGAAAAAGATTGTTTCTTCAAAGATAATAAGTTCTTCAAACTAGAATATCTTCCTCTTCATTGTATCATTTGGATTTTTCCAGCAATGATCAATCAGTTTATTGAAACAAATAGGATGAAAACTTAAAAAAGCTCAAATTCTAGATCTTTATAAAAAGCAGAAATTATGACAACTAACCAAATTCAGTTAAAACTTTATGGTTATCAAAATGACTGTTTGAAGAAACAAGCCCAAAGAAATATTGAGAGCATTTAAGTTTCACTGGTGGAACAGGTAAACACAAATTCAAGTGAGAACTTGACAGTTTACGGTAATCATAACTACTGATTTGGTTTTTCTATACGTACAAATATGGATGTTGTGGATGCGAAGGATAGACCAATAACTATCATGTTAAGTCCAATGGTGTCCTTGGACTTTAAATGGACATTTCCTACTGGTCGATATCTGTCCACTTGTTGAATATGATACAAAATGTTGTTTTCTATTTTTATGGTACGATGTGGTATGTTTGGTTAGTATATAAATAGAGTATGTCTGAAATACAATGATTCATAACTCAGAGGCTGAGATTTGTGTTCTGGACTCAACTGGCTGGGATAGACAGGGATTCGGGACCAATCGTAACTGTAGGTCGTCCATTACGTTCGTACGTGTTTACGTGTCACTGTAATCGATCAATAAGACGCTGCTCCATCTAACCTGCAGTCTCACTCATCACAACAATGGATGACTTTAAAACAGATCACTTTAAATGAGATTAACTTTGACCTTGAATTCCTTTTCTAGCTTTGACGGTGATTTGTATTGTTTAGGTGATCTTCAGAAGATAATTTACTAAAACGATAGGCGAGTTTCACAAGAAAATAATTATAGGAGTTACAGTATTTTTATTACTTAACCCTTTGAATTTGTATCAATGAAAATATAGTTGAAAAAGCATTAGCTTCTATTAATCTATGAAAAAACTTAATGATCAAATACTCTTATACTAGCAAACATTAAATTTTGAAAGAGAATGAACCAGACCACTAAATTGTTTAAACTTAGTAACCTTGATGAAAATGTCATTCGATAAGATATTAGATGAAGTGCAATTGAAGAATTAAATCCGGTTACGTCCTGCAGTTGGCTAGATGAATTTAAATATATGAACACAATCTGACTGACCACACAGTTCAAACCAGGGGCCCTTAGATTATTGCTGCATATTCTAGAAAATAATAAAAATGACAAAGGAACTCAGTAATTAAATTAAAATTTAGTATAAATGGAACAAAATTCTAAGTGATTTAGAGGCTACACATTCATCTTTCAACACATTTTTGACCACATTAGAATAAAAATAATTTTACTGGATATAAATAGAAAAAGTCAACTATTACTTATTCTAATAAAGGTCTACTTTCAGGACATTTCTTTACAGTTGATCTAATAATTTTGATAAGTTTAACTTTAGTATGGCTGAATATCTTTCATTTATAGTGAAACAAAGATTAAAATTCGTCTCAAATTACTAATGGACTAATCGTTTTTAAAACATTCAATGACTAGTAATGTAGTGCTTCATACAGATTTAGTCAAATTTAATTAAAGAATTTTGATGGATTTCTTTATTTCTCTAATGAAATAAATAAAATGCTTATGTACGATAGATAGTGAAAATTAATTTCTTTAATTCAAGGGTACGTGAACGTTTAGGTTGTTTTATGTACAGGATTTAACTTTCAGATCAAAAGGTTTGACAACATACTGATTCAGCACAGGTTTTTTCAAGTACACTACAGATCAACATTAGTTTTATTCTGGAGGAAATGTAAGTTTTGAAAGCATTATGTATGTAGAATCTGTAACCAGTTTTATCGTTGGCGAAGTTACTAAAAGAATGGTCTTTCGAAACAACGCGATTATCTATAACACAACTGACAAAATCGCCCTTAAATCTATAGGGAATTCGATACTAAAAGCAGCTAACCTCCAAGATAGTCCACGCCAATGTATTCGTCTTAATAAAGAGCACCAGAAATACTCGTGCCCTATCTTGTTTGGATTCAATTCCTATTTATTAGCTTGTAGTGACTCACATTTATCACGAGAACGCGACTGGTTTAATAAAAACAATTATTATTATAACCAACTGTACCAGTGCTTGTTTTAATGCGCTTTTGTTTGACTGTGCTAATGACAGCTATATTGTGCTTCCATTATTATTCTCACATTTCGATTGTAACTTCGCGCGAATTCGGTTACGTTCTGTAACCAAGCTTGTATCCTGGCACGATCTCGGTATCCTTTCGATGCCATGAGATCGCCAGAAAATAAACCTCGACGTGATCCATTAATTGCCTTCTGATATTTGGCTTCTCGGGGATTTTATGGAGTCATTTGGCACGAGCTTTTTGGTAGCGTTGTTCATGGTCAATCTCCACTCGACACCACGCTACAAGCTAAAGAGTTGAAAGAATCCTAACGGCTAATCTGTGCACTTACGAAGTTTAGGAACACTCAAATAGTCTCAGATAAAACTACTAATCAAAGACTTACGCAAAAATGTACTCTATACAAAAACAACGTTGTTGAGATTACAACGAATCCCGTTGCCTCAGCAGCTGGACTCACTGATGCGGCTAACCTATCTCATGTCCAACACTACGATTTACATTTCGTATTCTTTTGATTGATTGTACTTTAAATTATGAGTCCAGATGTAATAAACATGGACTGGAGCCTTTGTAGAAGAGAAGACTCAAATTAAATTTAATCATTTTCATCAAAATACTTAATAAACTATCTTTAACATTCAGGCAAGCAATTCGATATGCAGAAACGTCTAATTACGATGTCCGCAACTTCTTGTCACTAGTGAAACAAACTTATTGTAAATCATTTCTCTACATGAATTACTTTACCTGTAAATTTTCTAGACTCTGGAATAATCTACCACAATCTATTCGTAAGATAAAATCACTCTCATCTTTTGTTGGCTGCATTGATACATACTGCTCCTCTGAAAATGCATTAAATATTACAGCACCTGTAAGTGTATCTCATTCCACAAGTGGCATTTTAGGAACTTTAAACGTTTAGACATTCTTTTTAGTGAGTTCACTAAGTAAACAGCCTACCTGCTGTTACTTTACTTCAACACAGACCATGGCAGCCCCCAACTAATTTAAATAATATCTTACATGAATAGAATATTACTGAGTCACATGACATACGCATTACGGTAGACCTGATTGACATATTTTACTAGTTATTGCTTTGTTGTTCCGTGCTCTCTGTTTCCATTTCACTTTCTCTAGTTGTAGATGATTATAGTGAATTCGTTCTGGCACAAGAAATGACCTTAAATGCACCGTTCACAAATCAACAGGCTGTCGACTTAAGAAAAATTAAAAGCTACTGGCTGATGTATTGCATTACCGTAAAATACATGTCATAAATATACTACCTGAATAATTTTTTGGACTAGTAAACTTGAAACAATCCTATATCACATATTTGTTCTCAACATTTAATGTTACTATGTATGTCAAACTGATCATGCCTGTAAACTGACGTGAATTCTGTAATTAGTATTTCTAGAATATATTGTTATTATTATCTTATTAAAAGAAATTCGAAGTACGCGATTTCACACTTGCTTGTTGAAAACTAGTCCATGTAACATTTAAACTACATCGCAGTTGTCTTTTTTTAAATTCTTCAATGCATCCAATTCTAGAAAATCGACATCTGAGATTTCAACATGCATTACAACACTCATCGTTAAGATTTTTGATAAAAGGCTGTACCTAACTGTATTCTGACTTAAAATAAAATGTATGTGGTAAGAATTACTTGAAACATGAATCATTTTTCTGAGATAATGAAGGTTCAATTAGAAAAATTCTATTCAATTTCAACACACTATATTGATGTAACCAAATTATAGTCAATATTTATATTCGCGCTTCAGAAACATGCTCTAGGCATGTTGACTTTCTCTTCATAAGAAACAAGAGTAAGTAGTCGTCAGTTCAAGCTTACTAAAAGTAGTTCCCTATTATTATTCATCTTTTCTGGACAGCTTCATAAAAAAATATAACTGTTAGTTAGGGTTGTGGGAATTATTGAGTCTTATCTGAGATCATGAACCGATCAATGTTAGGCTACCATTGAAAATCTGAAAGCACTGGAAAACCTTTTTGTGCTTGTAGGGAACTCCACAGTAGTGCTCATCCACAATCCCTCTCTCTGCCACTCTGGGTTCACACCCAAAACCTTCTGTTTCGTACCTAACTTGTAAACCACTGAGTCAGGATTTAATGGAGTTTATGTATAACTTCAACCAATCCACGATGTTGCGCAACCATCTTCCGTTGTTTTCGGTGGGTAAATGCAACATACCTAACTCGGCTGAAATCCACTGGTCATGGCTTTTCTTAGTAAGTCGAAACGGCCGTCCAGTGCTTCCAGGTTTTAAATAGTGGTCTAACATTAGTCGGTTCATGATCTCAATTAAAATTAAATGGTTATTGGTATAGAAATTTTGAAAATCGACGTTTTAAATAATGACCTTTGAGAAACACTCTATTAGCTAATATTGAATAAAATAATTACTGGGAACAGATCATTGACTTCTAATAAACAATTTGAGTCTAAATTAGTAAAGTGATATTGTAGTATTTTTACTAACTGATGATTCCTTTGTACTTGATTTCGCGCTTATTACGAATTCCAAATAAAATACGTCCAGTTGTGTTCATTTAGATCTACATGTCTTAAATGGAACTGTTTTAAGGATTATTAGTTAGCACATTAATTCGACTACTTCGAATTATAGATACATTCCTCCATCTTTATAGAATGGGGTATTTCATACTAGCCTTTAGATGATTATTTCTCTTGTCATATATAACATATTTCGTTTGCCCTTATCAAAACATCTATGGTAGTTTTACGTACTGACGTCTTGTGAGACATAGAGTGATTGTTTTTAAAATTTAGACTTGAACCAACATTGGCTTTAGACCTATACATTCTGTCAAGACAAATGAAGTGGTGAAATAAGGTCACTAAGCTACAGACAATTGTTTCCTAAAACAGAAAAAGCTCTAACAGTGATATCATCTTTTATATTATTTAACAATTGCAAATGTTATTGCTCGATATATGAGATCTCAAGATTTCTGGCTTTAAATATACTCACTGTAAGCGTGATGATATGTCAGACTAGATCATTTCTAAAATTGACTTTCCTGACTATCAACCATTCAGACTCCTGAAAATTATAAAAATGAACACAACTGAGTATAATAACTTTACATGTTAATGATGCACGAATTTGTCAAGCAAATTACACAGATTGACAACTCAGTTCTTATGTTTCCAAGCTCCAAATAAACTTAAATTATTCCTGTCCTGGTTATCTACGAAAAATCAGGAAAATATTAGGGAATTAAACTTGTTACTACTCACAGTAGTTAAATTTTTTCTGGAAATTAATTTGTTCTTTAAATACATTCATTTCTAATTTCAATCCCTAAATGACTGATAACTGCTTATAGAACCTAATTTAACTTCAAAGAACTTGTGTTCTTTTGTTAATGCATATTCACGATATTTCTCTGATCTTAACAGACAATTTCTCAACAGAGATAATGAACTTATAGATATTCTGATATGAGGATCAGCCGTCGAAATGAATCTGAAACCATTCCGAAACAATACCACTAAATATTCTTGCGGTTTTAAATAAAACATTTTGGAAATATCCAACAGAGAAAATAAAACAATGGTTAGCTCTGATAGTGTATCTTTATACATTAGTGTTCCTAATGATAAGTCCCTAGATTTCTTTGGTGGTTTACGAGAGAATGATAACACTACATCTTCGAGATGCCTGTCAACTACTAGTTTAATAATGAAATCACTTTAACTATACCTGCATTTGACTTAATTCACGTTCAAATGGGCTTTGCATAAATAAACTGTTAGGGTATCCATGAGGTCGCTTGTATCACCGATCTTCACCTATTTATTTATGTTCCATATAGAACAACGTAGAATTAAAACATTCTATAAAACAACGGACACTTTGAAATGCTTTTACTAAATAAAACGTAAAATCCCTGTCACTTCGATACAGATCTGCGTCTACAGACTAGAATGTGTAAATTGTGATGCTTGCTGCATTTGAGTCTTTTCGTAAAATCATAATACTAATAAAGAATTTGGCACACTAAAAGACCCCCAAATAATCGTGTAGAATTTGAAAATCAAGTCAAAAATAGCAGTACATTCCATTTTTAAAAAACCATTAAATAGATATCAGTTATATCAAAGTAATTCAAAAAGGTTTTTTTATTAATCAGAAGTAATCGAATTCTGTATACAAACTAGTAATACCTAGAACTGTTCAATATGTACTCTAGTAATTACTTAAGGACCAGTATTCATGTCAGAGAGAACTTGATATAACGAGCCAATCGAAAGTGGACAAATGAGATCCTTATTGACAATACGAAATCACTTGAAAGATAAATGAATGTATTATCCAAGAATTGGGTTGCTTTTCTAAGGGGAAGAAATGCGTATATATAAATGAGTAATTATGCATATCATTCGTTAGCTATGATGTTTGCATGAACTTGTAGTGACTCACATTTATCACGAGAACGCGACTGGTTTAATAAAAACAATTATTATTATAACCAACTGTACCAGTGCTTGTTTTAATGCGCTTTTGTTTGACTGTGCTAATGACAGCTATATTGTGCTTCCATTATTATTCTCACATTTCGATTGTAACTTCGCGCGAATTCGGTTACGTTCTGTAACCAAGCTTGTATCCTGGCACGATCTCGGTATCCTTTCGATGCCATGAGATCGCCAGAAAATAAACCTCGACGTGATCCATTAATTGCCTTCTGATATTTGGCTTCTCGGGGATTTTATGGAGTCATTTGGAACAAGCTTTTCGGTAGCGGTGTTCATAGTCAATCGCCACTCGACGCCACGCTACAAACTAATGATTACTTTGTACTCGTATAGTGAGGGAGAAAACAGGAGAGGAAAACTGAATTACACTTCGCGCAACATTACAGAGTTACTTGGTAAAATAGAAAAACCGTACTATAACACCTAATTTGCAAAATGTTCAATAATTGTCTCGGACTTCATTGTTCTTGCATTTCTATACTAATTGCTTTCTATTTTCTTTCTTCTTTTCATGATATTCTCAATCTTCTACTGCCAGACATTGCATTCCTGACTCGCGTTATATGCTACTTATGTCAATATAAGTACCACGCACCACAATTGGTGACTGCCTGTTTTCGAATTCCATATACAACACGTTCGTTCGTGCCACCCATTACTTCTTTATCTAAATTTAGTTATTTCTGGGATTCTTAGTTCGTACAATATTTTAAATACTTCAAAATATTACAGTTGCCATATGACCTTTCTTTCCCCCTCCTACCTTTCCTTCAGACCTATTTTAGTTTTGATTTTACTGTAAGTTGTCCACTTTGTGTCCTTTGTATTATCTGAATTTTTGTTTATTTAGTTTGTTATTTAACAAACGTCTGAAACCCAAAATATACTCATTGGGACTTGATTAATACATTATATTTTCTACTGAGAATCTAACCAGTTCCGAAATTATTCGAAATAATCGAGTGGAGCCTTTGTACAGACACTTATAAAAATCTGTCTGTGTTAAGTCTTTTTTTATCATTTTCTGGTTACACTTAGATGAAATAGACTATATAAAACATTCTTTCATCTTTAGGAACCCATCTGAAAGTGACGTATACGTAAACAGCCTTGTCTGACTCCGGTCCTTACTTGGAATGTATCTGTCAGCTGTCCTCCATGCACGACTTTGCATTGTAGTCCGTCGTATGAGTTCTGGATAATATTGACAATCTTCTCAGGAACTCCATGGTGTCGAAGAAGTTTCTATAACGTCCTCCTATCCACACTGTCAAATGCCTTTTCATAATCAATGAAGTTGATGTATAGTGACGAGTTCCACTCAACTGATTGTTCGACGATGCTCCGTACTGTTGCAATTTGGTCTGTACATGATCGATCCTTACGGAATCCAGCTTGTTGATCTCGAAGTTGAGCGTCTATTGCATCTTTCATCCGGTTCAGCAACACTCTGTTAAAGACCTTCCTTAGTATTGACAGTAGTGTAGTGCCTCTGTAGTTCTCACATTTGCTCAAATCTCCTTTCTTTGGAATCTTGATGAGGTGCCCTTCTTTCTAGCCCTTGCGGCACTTGTTCCTTCTCTCAAATTTTTTTTAAAAGAATGTAAAGCATGTTTGTAGTTATTTCGATGTCTGACTTCGGCGCTTCAGATGGTATGTTGTCGGGTCCCGCTGCTTTCCCGTTCTTGAATAGTCTGACGGCCATTCTGATTTCTTCCTTCGTTGGTGGGTTGACGTCTATGGGAAGATCTGTGTGTGCTGCTTCGATTTCCGGTGGATTCATTTGAGCCGGCCAATTCAGGAGTTCCTGGAAGTACTCTTCCCATCTGTTCCGCTGTTGTTGAATTTCGGTGATTGGCTTGCCTTCTTTGTCTTTGACCAGTCTCTCTGGTTTACTGTACTTCCCTGACAGTTTCTTCGTTGTATCATGAAGCTGTTTCATATTTCCTTCTCTAGCAGCTTTTTCTGCCGTCGGTGCTAGTTCTTCCACGTATTTCTTTTGTCGGCTCTAATGCTCCTCTTCACTTGCTTGTTTGCTTCTGTGTATTCAGCTTGTGCTTGGACTTTCTCTGCTCGTGTTCGGCTGTTGTTAATTGCTGTCTTCTTGTTCTTCCTTTCTTTGGTCTTGTCCAATGTTCTATAAAGATCCACTCTTTATGATGTTGTTTCTTTAGGCCCAGAACCTCTTGACACGTTGAAGTAAATGCTTCTTTGATACTTTTCCAGTCATCCTCCATAGTAGTTTCTTCTTCCTTCAGTAGATCTTGTAAGGCTTGGAACCTGTTGTTGAGAGCTATCTTGAATTCATTGAGTTTGTCAGTATCTCGAAGGAAGGCTGTATTGAACCTTTGTATTTCTGTTTCTCCAGTTTTCCAGTTCTTTTTAAGCTTGAGTTTTAAATTGGCTACAACTAGGTGGTGATCTGAAGCTATGTCAGCTCCTCTCCTGGTTTTCACATCTACCATTGTCCTTCGGAATTTTTTGTTGATGCAAATATAATCTATCTGGTTCTCTGCAGTGTGGTCTGGTGAGATCCATGTAGCCTTGTGTATACGCTTGTGTGGAAATATTGTGCCCCATATGATCAATTTGTTGAATGCACAAAGATTTGCAAATCTTTCTCCATTTTCGTTTCTTTTTCCCAGTCCATGTCGTCCCATAATATCTTCATATCCAGTGTTGTCTATTCCAACTTTGGCATTTAGATCTCCCATCAGAATAGTTAGGTCCTTTCTTGGGCATTTTTCAATGACTGACTGAAGCCGCTCGTAGAACTGATCTTTAATGTCGTCGTTGCTATCATTTGTGGGTGCATAACATTGGATAATATTCATTGTGATCCCCTCCTTCTTTGCTTTGAATGATGCTTTGATTATTCTGGATCCGTGAGATTCACATCCTACAAGTGCATTTTGTGCTACTTTGGACAGCATAAGGGCGACTCCCTGAGTGTGTGGAGCATTTTCTTTTACGTGACCGGAGTATAGCTGCATCTCTCCCGTAGCTAGTCTTTTCTGTCCATCTTGGATCCAGTGAGTTTCGCTGATTTTCAGTACTGCCAAATTGTATCTCCTCATATCCATCTTCCCGATCTCCCACATTGTTCGGACGTTCCATGTACCTACAAAAATATTTGCTCTGGTTGTTAGAAGGGGCATCGGCCTCGTGGCTTCCGAAGGAACTCGTCTTTTACCATGAAGCGTCATAATTTTTCTAAAACAAAACCTTCTAACTCCCAGGGCAGAGTTAAAATGGTTTGAATACTTTTTTCTAGTAAGCGTTTTTTTAGCGAGTTAGTTTTCTACGGGATGGGGACGCTAACCCCATGCCCAACCCTCCTCCTTTACCCGGGCTTGGGACCGGCAGTAACTCTAGAAGTGCTACAGGCGGAGTTCCATAAGAAGTTACTGTCAGAAAAAAAATTCAACCAGTTACTGTCACTTAAAATTTCCCATTTTGTAGTTTGAATCCGTTATATGAAATACAACCTTTTGTTTCCCAGTTTAGATTTTCATCTTAAAATATTGTGGTTGCTTGAAACTTCAAACAGACATGTATATAGTGATACTGCTGTTACTTTCCCTTCTTTCGAATGCATAATCACCTACGTTATCGGGGTGTTTGAACGAACTAATGAGACCATTGTACTTGTTGAAGGCTCGATTTCGAATTCCGAATACAATACATTTGTTTGTGGTTTTGTCGTAGTTCTTGATTCAATGGTGTTATTTGTGGGACTCTTAGTTCATACTATAATTCAAATATTATACTGGCGATGGAGCCTGCGATGGAAAAGTTAGATATTCATTCAACTTTGGAAGCTTGTGAGGATTATTTGGAAAGGTTTGAAATCTGGAGCATGACTAAGAGAGATGTTAAAGGTGATAAAATTGTGACACATTCCCTGAAATTCATTGGGAGAGAAGCGTACAGCTTATTAAAAACTTTGGCATATCTAGAAAAACTTATTTCACTTCTTTATGTAACACTTAAGGAGCTATTATTAAATCATGTAAAATGCACCAGTTTTGAATACAGTAAAAGGGCGAAATTTCATAAGATGATTCGTCGAAATGACCAAGAGGTTAGGGAATTCATCTTTGAATTGCAGGAACAAGCTACTAAATGTAATTTCAGTGATCGACTTCATGTGCAACTGAGAGATCGATTATTTGCAGGAATTAACATACCGGGTTTGGAAAGAAAGCTGTTGAGAATGCCGAACTGTTCCTTTCAAGATGCTAGAACTGTGTGTATTAACTATGAGGTAGTGAATGAACTTGGTATCCAGTCAATGAATATTTTTAATACTTTGCTTAGTCCTCATGATGAAATACAACTTCAGGGTCAATCAAACTTGCGTTCGTTTAACAGTGATTCCTATTCTCGTGTAAATATGAAAACTGTTTCAACAAGGAATTACAAAGCAAATCACAAAGGTGAGATCAAGTTTGGTAAATGTTTATTATGTCGAAAGTTTCATTCACATAATTCATGTGCATTTCGTAATGCTAAATGTTTTAAATGTGGTAAGATAGGACACATTCAGTCAGTATGCAAAGCTACTGTCCATTTAGCTTCAAGTAGTACTAAATCTTGTAATTTAGATCCCACTAATTCAGCTGTTCCTACTGATCATTTATCTTTGTCTACCATTTCGAAAAGTAATGCTCATATTCAAGAGCGATTGTATACATCGCTTGGTTCATTTCATCACTTTATTGTGGACACAGGCAGTATATAGCCCATTATTGCATTTAGGAACTTGAAATCTTTAGATCCTGACGTTGTGGTACGACCCCCTGCAGTATCAGTATTGGGGATTACTTGTCACAGATTGCCCATACGAGGATGTTGTGAATTGCTAATAAGAGATGATAATTCTTCATACATACCTTGTGAATTTTTAGTTAGCGAAACAGGACTGTCAATACTGGGTTTGAGGAATGTGAAAAAGCTTAAGGTGGAGCTGTCTTTCCTAGTTTCTAAAGAAACTTCTGATATTTTACTTAGAGATTTGATAGCTATGTGCGCTAAGTGCAGTAGAGGTATGAAAATTCAGCCTATAAAACTCTAAGTACAGGGTGATCCAGTCTTTCTTAAAAGACGAATAATTCCTTATAGTCTTCAAGAAGCTGTACACAAGTTATTAAACGATTTGTGTGCGCAAGACATAATTGAACCATTTCAGTCCTCAGCATGGGGTACACCTATAGTTACGCCACTGAAGTCAGATGACAAGTCCCCTAGAATTTGTGGTGACTATAGATTAACATAGAACTTCCGTTCGTTGAAGCAAACGTGCACGACGGTAGAGGCCGAGGATATCCTAAATCGACTTCATGGTTCTAAAGTGTTCTCGAAAGTTGACCTAAAATATGCCTATCTTTAAATTCCTTTAGATCAACCTTCATCTATTTTGACGACAATTAACACTCCTTTTGATCTGTTTAAATACAATTTCCTTCCATTTGGTCTGCGTTGTTCTCCAGTCATATTTCAGGAAGTTATGAATAAAGTAGTTAGTGATCTTGAATGTTCTGGAGTTTATCAAGATGTTCTCATTGTTCGTGATTCTGATAAGGTAGTTCATGACCAGAGACTTATTGCTTTATTGCGTCGTTTAATAGAGAAGAATATGACAGTGAATCCAAATAAGTGTTTTATTTGTGTATCTAGTTTTGAATGCCTTGGATACCTAGTTGATGGTAATGGTTTTAGACCAGATATGAAACGACTAGCTCCACTGACAAATGCTTCGTCTCCAAAAAATCTTACGGAATTACGTTAACTAGTGTGTGCTCTTCAATATTATACCCGTTTTATTCCTGATTTTTCTTGTCGTACAAATTGCTTATTTAATATTTTGACATCCAATTCAGTCAAATAGAGTGAGGAACAAGAGTCATGCTTATGAAGTCTACTAAAGTTTCTTCAAAGTGATGCTGTTCTTCTAACTTACTCCCCTAGTGTACATTCTGTGCTTATTACTGATGCATCACCTGTGGGAATTGGTGCAGTTTTGGAACAGGAAGTTAGACCAGTTATTTGTGTTTCACGCAAACTCACTGTTACTGAACAAGGTTATTCACAGACTCAGCGAGAAGCATTAGCTGTGTTTTGGGCTGTTAAAAGACTTCATAAATATTTATTCGGAAAGAAATTCACTATTGTTACTGATCATGAAGCTTTAAAGTTTATTTATCATCCTGAAAAATCCTTAGCACGTTCCTCAGCTGCTGTGGTTCAACGATGGAGTGTTGCTTTGAGTGCAAGTAGACAGATAGCTCAATCTTATAAATGTTGATCTACTAAGGACGACCATTCAAGGCTCAAAATTTGGCCACAACGTCTTGTGAGTTTCTCAATGTTTTATTTGTCTTACCCTGAAATCTTTTTTTTCTACGATTTTATACCCTCTCATATCTTTTGATTTGCTATTAGTCCTTACTTCTTTAAACCATTAGTTATTTTCATAGCAGTGTGATATACTATGTGGACATCTAACTTATAAAACAGACTTTTCAACTATCTGATTTGCTTGTAACATGGACCTAGTAGAGACAGTGTATTCCAACTATGGGCTTTGATTAAAGCAGTATTCATACTTACCACAAACGTAAGAGAGCCTAACATCACAAAAGGAGGGAGGGTGGCGTTACTGACCAGCAAACATCAAGGTGGGGAGATAACTTCAATCCACCCATGTCTGTAGGGCAGAACATTTTGTTTAATTACGGCTCCTTATGGTTTAGTGGCATGTCACGAACTTATGGTATTGAAGCTGATCTATTCACGCAAAATACCTCTTTAAGTCGTGTTACGAACGTTGAATTGGTTTCACTTCCTACCTAGAAATCCTATTACAAGCAAACTAGACAATTCGCTAATATACGAAGCCTAATCAAGACCCTATAATAACTGGGGGAAAAATATTTTAAAAAAAACGAAAGAGGCTCTAATAGCTTCGATATTAAAGGGAAGACAGCCAAATGTATATCACAATACTGTTTCTAGCACTATATTTTATTTTAAAATCACACATAATCTTATACTCTCAGCTCTTTTCCGAATCGCCCCCATTTGTCAGTTGTATGTCCACTCACACCTTGTCAACACTTATTTTCTTTAACATATTAAAATGCTCTTTCTTAACATATACATTAATAAAGGAAAATTAGACTGAGTAATCATACCTTAAACATTCCTTCATGAATATTGGCTACTCTGCCTCTCGTGTTTTCTTTTACTTGCTCCCTCTTTCAGCCCCCTTGAGATATGGAACTGGTGACTTCATCCTGCACCATCCTTAAAGCCTTGGATATCCCAAAGGGACATAAGGTTGCTGTTATGACCTTGGGTATGTCTGGTTCTGCTATCTCGCGACCTATCTACCAATCCGGATACGACTTATACGAATTTCACACTAGGCCAACCAATGACGTTCAACCGGTGTGGGCAGTCTAGCGTCCTTATTGGTCCTATGTACTACGAGCCCTTCCACTTGAGTCCAGAATACAATACCAGCTTCGAATTAGGGCAGATCGTTTATTTCAAACATACTCGGTTTATATATCAAACAGACAGACCACAACACACCATAAATTAGGAAATAACATATGTACACAAATAAGCCAAAAAGTGGCTGTGATCGAGGGGAACAGTAATTAATAGACTGAACATAGTTTAAGAACCGTAAATCGTACAATAATAAATTATAGATCAAAATAAAGCTTATAATAAGAGGGATATAAATATACATAATCTAATGATTGAATAGTTTTACAATAAGAATATTTATAGAATATTAGTCCACTAATAGTCCTCGGGAGTTACCTGTAATTTAATCTTCGCTCGGATATAACACCTCCCCTTTTTTTCGAAGATTCCAAGTTTAGATTCGGATTTTAAAAAAAAGAATTTTTTTTGTAACTTTGAATTCTCCAACATTCTCCTCCTCCTCGAAATAATGTTGGGTCCTTATATCTCCAAGTTACAAATAATAGGACATTATTTAAACGACGTTTCTCGCATTGAATGTCGGATCCACTAGAAACGACTAGATGATAGTGAACAACCTTTGATTTGAGGTCAAAGTTTAATTCTTCTGAAGCATTACTTTCAAATCCATTAGGAATTTCATCAATGGATAATGGATCATTACGGAAATCATCATCTAACAAAATTACATTAGACTTTTGACCATAATTTGACTCAGCCGATATTTTTTTCTCATTTTTATAAAAAATTTCATCAAAATTACATGCATTATTCTGAGAACCCATATCTGCTACCTTGTCATTAGATATCGGATAAACTGATTCAATATAAATTTCTGTCTCACAATGATTTTGAGTAACATTCGGTATAATTTGGTTCATCGTGTCACTGCAGTTATTTTCTGAATACGAGTCCCCATAGCTTTCTCGGCTAATATCACGTGGACCATAATTTTGTTCTAGCTGAAATTCATTTTCAGAGCTAGACAGGACCAGTAGTGCTTCATTCAATTCTGGACTCCGGGCTTCATCTACAGGGTCTGGCTCCTGATCATCTGGTATTGTCACAACTTCATGAGCATTCAGCACAGTATTTTCTTGCTCTGAGCCGGACACGTTACAAATATTACGTTCTGATTCAGGTATAAAGGGATTTGAACCCTGCACAGGATATGCTTCTGAAATGTCCATTTCTGCACCATTATCTGCATGATAAATAGATTTCTTGTTTTCTGCTTGAATGCAAAGTCTGCCCAAAACTGTTTCAAATACCTGTTGTTGCAAGGCCAACATCTTCTGCTGGTGCTGTAATATTAACCGCAACTGTTCTAAAGAAATCGACATATTTTTTTTTACTGCCAATAATATTAGCTCCAAAATCACCGGCAATTATAACAGCTAATTTATTTACAAAATCTGAGTCACCACTTGTAGTATATTTTTCCAAAATCCCCGTCGCCAATTGTTATGACCTTGGGTATGTCTGGTTCTGCTATCTCGCGACCTATCTACCAATCCGGATACGACTTATACGAATTTCACACTAGGCCAACCAATGACGTTCAACCGGTGTGGGCAGTCTAGCGTCCTTATTGGTCCTATGTACTACGAGCCCTTCCACTTGAGTCCAGAATACAATACCAGCTTCGAATTAGGGCAGATCGTTTATTTCAAACATACTCGGTTTATATATCAAACAGACAGACCACAACACACCATAAATTAGGAAATAACATATGTACACAAATAAGCCAAAAAGTGGCTGTGATCGAGGGGAACAGTAATTAATAGACTGAACATAGTTTAAGAACCGTAAATCGTACAATAATAAATTATAGATCAAAATAAAGCTTATAATAAGAGGGATATAAATATACATAATCTAATGATTAAATAGTTTTACAATAAGAATATTTATAGAATATTAGTCCACTAATAGTCCTCGGGAGTTACCTGTAATTTAATCTTCGCTCGGATATAACAGTTGCGATTTCTAAAAGCTCATACCTTCAATGGACCTATCCTTGACCATCAGTCGCGCCAACTGTGGCACTGATTAAAACCATCTACATTCATATCTTATAAATTATCAACCCAGCTATGTAATTTATTACACTGTATATTCTATCATTTGTATCAATTTGATCTTTCCTGTAAACTGGCATGCCTCATGTAACAAACTGTTATTTGAGAATAAATTATTATTATTATATGGTTCAGCACAGAAGTGCCAAACAAATTCTACATGTTGACTACATTTCTCGACAGTCATTACAAGATAGACCTATTAATACTTCGGACTGTTTGTTAGTACAACCTTTACCAGTGAGACGTTCAGATCTCATTAGAGAAACTCACAGTTTTTTTTTATGTATACTCAGTGCTATACGGAAAGACTGGACTGTTAATTCAAAACGTAGATTTCCTATCTATTTCTCAAAGCGGGATGAGCTATTTACTACTCCTGATGGTATTCTGTGTTTGAATGATCTAGTTGTCATTCCTCCTTCATTGCGTACATCTGTTCTTGAAGATCTTCATAGTGGTTATTTAGGTGTTGAGAAAATGTCCTTGGCAAGGCTCACATGGTGGCGGCCAGAGATAAATGCAGATATATGTCGTACGGCAAACAATTGTGAGAAAAATATCATCAGTTGAAAAAATCATCCATCAAAGTGGGCGCCTTGTCCAGTATCGTATGAGGCCTGGCAGAGAATTCATGCTGTTTATTGTGGTCCGTTTCTTGGTAAATACTATGCACTGGTAGTTATTGATTCTTTTTCAAAGTGACCTTAAGTTTTTTCACAACTTCACTAAATTCTGATTCCACGATCAAAGCATTAAGAAAGGTGTTTAGTCGAGAAGGGGTTCCTATGGTGTTAGTCACTGATAATGGCTCTCACTTTGCTGCAGATGCAGTCACTACCTGGTTGAACTTATGGGATGCAAACATCTGTTTACTGCTCCTAGATATCTGTGTTCTAACGGTCGGGCAGAGAATTTTGTCAGGACATTAAAGACTGCTACTGATTCTATAGCCGCCTCAACATTTAATGAGCTGGGGAGGGGAGTAGATACCTTTCTATTGCAATATAGAAATGCCAGACATTCAGTGACGAAGGAAACTCCAGCGAAGCTATTGAAAGGAAGAATTCTTCGGTCAAATATGAGATGTTTGGAGTCTGCAGAAGTTACATACTGTCGAGGAAACGATCTTTCACCATCTACGGATATTGTTCTAAAGAATGTCGAAAAATCGATGGTGCGAATTCTAGACATCAATGACTTAAGTACACACAGTCGACATGTTGATCAAATACAATTTCAGGAACCAGGTGAGTCAGTTCCAATTTCGGCCGTTAATTCTAATGCTAATGAGCACATTCTAGATAACACAGAATCCTCATCCAAAACATTGTCAGACAGACTCAGCATGAATTTGAGAAGACGTACGATTTATTACAAACACCTAGACTCCAATTAAGCTGTGGCGGATGTGGTGTTTGGACGAACTAATGATACCATTGTACTTATTGAAGGCTCGATTTCGAATTCCGAATACAATACATTTGTTTGTGGTCTTGTCGTAGTTCTTGATTCTATGGCGTTATTTGTAGGACTCTTAGTTCGTACTATAATTCAAATATTATAGTTATTCTCTGTCTTGCTTTATCAGTCAAAGCCTTTGATTCAGGATTATGGTATTGTTATGTACAGTTCAAGTCAATTTTTTCCATATGGGATTATTGGCTTCATTTATCCATAAAAACACAAGTGTATTTATACTTTCCTTCACGATGTCTGATACAGATACTCATAAGATCATTTACGTGAGCGTTATTCGGGGCGATTACTTAAGATAAATTTGAAATACCATGAAATATGTCGTTACTCTTGGTTCTAATACTTGCATATTTTACTTACTTTGTAGTTAGGGATAAAACTGTTCATTGAAGTAAATATTTTTTATCCGTTTAATTTGGTTTCATAATTTTAGCGTGCTACTTTTTGTTGACTAACTCTTTCAGTTGTATATCTTGGATGTATTTTAGGCATTTCTCTTGTCTAAATTTATGATGTCTATAGTACGAACCGTACCCAACCAAGCTACTGTGTACTGAAGTTACCTGTGGGGAAAGACGATCATCTATTATTTTACTGCAGTCCGTACAGAAATCAAGGTATACCAGTTTGGATGTTACAGTGACCTTATATTCGTTTTCGGGACGGCTTCAATATTACTCCCGTTTTATTCCCAATTTTATTTTAAACTCATTAATTTAGAGTGCGGAAAGAATGCCTTACTTACGAATTATTAAGGGGATAAAATCTTCTCTTATACGTCCTGCGTTTTGTGCTGCAGCACTACAAGTGTGTATTGACTCACTTTCAGAACGAGAAGCCAGAAAGTCAATCTACGTACTATTGCCTAACGGGGTCATTAGCATACAGAGAAAATTCCTGGCTATATTTCGGTTTATTAAACGGCTCCACCGACATTTACTTGTGAGGAAATTAACCATTGTTAAAGATCATGGAATTATAACATTCATTTATCAATTTGACAAATCGTTAAAATATTTTTCAGCTACCGAATTTCGACAAATAACTGTCTACCCAATTGCTCCACTGTAGTATTTAGAACAGCATTGATAAACAAAGTAAACGCTTAAACTACATATCCCGACAGTCGATATAATATAAACCTGTAGATACTTCAGGTTGTTTATTAGTGCAATCATTGCCGATTAGTCATTTAGTTAACTATAAAAAGGCTAGACAACACTTTGGGTGTATACCCAGTACTACAAAAGATGTGTGGAATGCTGAACTGAAACATAGATTTCCCGACTACTGTGTCAAACGTGACGACTCATGAACTTCGCCTGTTGGTATTTTGTGCTTAAATGATCGTTTTATTATTCTTCCTTCATTAGAGTAGTTTGATTTTAGTGATCTTCACACTGGATATTTAGGAGTTGCGAAAGTTAAATCGTTAACAACGACTATGGTTCGGCAATCGAAAATAAACAGAAATTAATGTCCCACAAAAATCAGACGTCAGTTATATCGCCAGTCAAGAAATCATAATTCAAAATGGACTCCATGATCAGCATCGTCTAAGGCTTGACATTGATTTTATTCACGTTTTAATGTTCCTTTATCGTCAAATATTATGCCATCAATGAACTTTTAAATGGTGAAATATTCTTTACAGCTTCATTCAATGATGACTTCATAATCCAAATAATAAACAAAACGTCCAGCCAGGAAGGAGACCTCACAGTATTGGTAACTAATAATGGTTCTAATTTCGTTGCAAATGCAGTTATCACTTTGTTGAATGGTACAGGCTGAAAATATCCATTCACTACTCTCGAAGGTTCTTGTTCTAATAGCCAGTTAAAAAACGTTTTCAAGACCTGAACCTCTATTTTCCTAGTAGTGCTGCAATATTCGATTAAATGAAGATGAAAGTATACACTTTTTCTGTGTTGTAGGCATCAGACGTATTCTAGAATAAAAGAGAACCTACTACAATTAATGGAAAATAAACTTTCGTTCGAATATGAAAAATAGCAGAATGAGTACGTTGAAAATTCCTTCACAGCTTTTTATTAGACAGTATTGTCAATTATTTGTTCCCTCTCCTTACCTGTTATTTTGATCTTCGTTCAGATTTTTTTCAACCGCAATTTATGTTCCCTGGTCTTCCTCGTCTAGGCTTTTATTGTTAGTCTTTGATTAAAATCCCACCTCAATTTTACTGCTTTGCACTGCTGGACCATTGAGAGTAAGGTCGTATTTGTCCAAACTCAAAGTTGCAGAGTGGTTTAAAGTGTAATTGCTAATCTTTCACTGTCTGCCTGAAAAGGTTGCAGGAATCCTTAAAAGCAGATATCTGATCCCATGTTGTTGGGAATAATATTGAAGTCTAACTAACTACTCTTTTTGTTGTTTAGCACGTTAGTTTATGTTAAAAATCTCTCGAATGCATGCCACAGGTTGTGCAGTTTCATGTATCGTATACTTTTGTTATATTTTGTTTGGTTCCTGAAAGTAAAGCGGATTATATTGAGCAAAGAGTTTGTGTTTTGGTGTAATTCAATGCGGTTCACTTATAACTCTTCGTACGCTTTTCACACGAACCTGGTCTGGGTTTAATCGAGCAAACTTCGGTTCGTTAGCTATACGTCTAAACTGATTAATGGATTGTGATCGTTGAATGAATATTTATAGTCTCGGGAATGGCCTGAGACGGTTCGCGCTGATCCTGGTGGAGAATCCCTGAAAACACTTGTCATCATTATTTACGCTGTGGCGGCATTAGCGTTTGTGCTAAGTGGTAAGTAGTTTGAACATTATTGCACCACATATATGATTCATTCAGCTGTGCTCAAGGTGCTCTCTCTGACATCAGTGCTAATCAACTAGTGAACCAACATTAAAAAATCCCGGAAATCACTGGTTGGTATAATGAATCCAATTATATTGCTTCTACATTTTATATTATTGAGTAGTTGTCTTTTCAAACGTCCCTCCAGTGATATAAAAGACTTTCTTCACTTTATATTGGTTTGATAAATATAACATTTTTAATCCCACATTAACACAAGCACGTATTTATCCAATTTGCGTTTTTTGTTTTTGCCATTAAAACGACGAATACATCATTAAATCACAAGTGAACGTCTCTAAACGGTTATGAAGAAACGTTTTCTAAATTTTTACTTTTCATCAGATTTAAAGTGAAAGGTGTCTAGTTGTTCTGTACCACAAATAGCAGATTTACATAATAATGATCCCTATATAATTGGTATACTGACAAAAACTTCGTCAAACCTGTTCATCTTACAACACAGCTGCTATTATGGCTCAATCTGTATACTGCACAAATGCACAGCTCTGTATGGAAAAGGTTGATTTGCTCCGTTCTGAATTTTATGTGGTTGGTATACGCCAATTCAGTTTAACGTTTCTGTCTCAATTTGTATATTTTCAGACAGATAAATTTTGTATAAGATAAACAAGAGAATACACGAACAAAGGAGGCTTATGCGTATAAAAAGATCCCCACTGTGATAAGTATACGATCATAAAATGGATAATAACGAGATAGTAACTTGCTCTCTGGGCTATTGAGATTTCTCAGAAGAATGAGTAAATTCATTCAGGCATGCACACACTAAATACGCCTTGTTTAGCATTAGATTATTTCGTCTGGTGAAACGTCTAGATCTAATGTAATCTTGGTATCTTCAAGCGAATAATTTCTCACAGTCAACCGTGTCTGGTGCTTGGATTACTATTTAAGATCAAAGTAACTAGTTGAATGTCCATAGCCAATGTTTCATGTCATTTCACATTGTGCCACATCCAATATGAGAATCTCTTTGCGTCTTCTCCCTAACCAGATTGCGGTTACACTTCCGTCTGCGTCTACACGAACACGACTGAACTACATCCAACCAACTAATGTTCTTCCCTCGTTATTATCATTTCTTTAGTTTTAAGATTGATTTTGGGTACATCGTGTTGCGGGTACAGTTGAAATCATTCGCACTTAGTAATTTTATAAAGCCAAATGCTTACGGAAATGTTTTTTAAAGATTATAATAACAACTAAAGTCTGAGCGTACCATGATAAACGTACTTCATTGGTTGGTTGAATTTCTTGTATCTTGTCAAATTTCTAGACTCATATGAGCTAGCAGTGTTGGCAAAAGAAAAATGGTAGTTGCGTATTTATTTAACTTAGTTGAAATTCACACTTGAAATTCTACCAAACTGGACGGTTGCTACATTTGATGACCGACTACATTGTACTTGCTAGTATTAAGTAAATTAGGCATTCATTCAAGCCTAATCCATAACTAACAGGGTGAAATCTAACGACTTGATAAACTTTGAGCCTGTCAAAAGGAGAGTTGTTAGCCAGTAGTTTGATGAATGTGTTTGTTCGTTGTGAATGGGGAGTTTGACACAAAGAACTAATACAAGTAATCATGGAAAGAAAAAATCGTATTCCAGATATGATCTGCATAAATGACGGTGCAGCAACTACATTTGAAATTTCATTTTATATTTAAGGAAATGGCACATCCGAATTTTGATGTTGTTTATCACGAGGGATACTATAAAATACAAAATATCAACCAGAAATTAAAAACATCATTTTATTATCCTAGGATGTGCACCTACTTCAGAGCCAGGTGGGCAATACATTGGATTTATCGAGGTCTTTCCACTTACTCATTAAGTGACGCATTTTACTGTGGTTTTAATTTCAAGTATTTAAAAGTACTTCTATTTATTTTCATAAACACGTCAGCACCCCCTTACCAGAAAAGATGCCACGAATGTTCACCGTTTGTCGCCTTTACACGCAACACCTTTTGTTTGGTATACGAGAAAATGTTCCTCTCATCACCAAAAATTATTTTATTTTATTTGAGCAAATAAATATTGGTACAAGATAGCACCAATATTTGTGCGCCACACAAAACCATGAGAATTTAAAGAGAAGGAAAGAGAAAAAAGGTGAGGAGCGTAAAATAAAGAACAATAACGATTAGATAGGTGTAAGTTTGTGCAATAGTAATAATAGTAATAATGGGGGAACGGAAAGGTACAATCAGAAGAAATCTTTCAGTTAAGGAAGATACAACCACTGTTTATGGAGAAAGTGAAAGAAGGTTACAGCAGGATCGCCACTGGTTTCTATTTTGAGCCATATCTGATAACGTCTCTAGCCACTGTGTAGCACCATCTCTCGGACCCCAACCAGGGAGTCGTGAAGGACCGACAGAAGCCAGTCCTTTGCAGCTTTCATGCCACGACACCACGTCATATGCTGACCACCTCTCTGCTTCTTCCAACCAGTCCCAGAGTCGGCAAATAATGCACGACGTGGAATTCTCTGGGATGACATTCGTAGAACATGTCCAAGCCACCGAAGTCGGTGTTTCAAGATGGTGACACCAATTGCATTATCGTCTCTGTGCCCGAACACACGATGTAGAACCTCTGCACATGGTGTTGCCACTGGCTGTCAGCAATCCTTCGGAGACAGCAATTATCGAACACAGAGAGTCGTCTAACGTCCTCAACTCGAAGAGACCAGGTTTCACAAGCATGAAGCAAAACTGCTCTCACCGACGCGTTGTAGATCCGAACTTTTACAGCCAGACTAACATCACGAAGGCGCTAAAGATGGCCCAGATTGGCATAAGCCACTCTGGCTTTCACTATACGTGCATATATCTCATCACTCACACCCCCACCAGCACTTATGCAGCTACCCAGATATACGAACTTCTCGACTACTTCTATTTGCTCACCATCCAGGGTGAGTAAAGGATTAAAATCCTGCCAGTCTTGTAGAAGTACTTCGCACTTCGAAGGTGCAAAGCACATACCATACCTACGGACACTGATTGCCAACTGATTAAGTGCGGATTGCATGCCTTGGGCATTATCGCACAGTAAGACAACATCGTCCGCATACTCAAGGTCGAGAAGTCTTTCCCCAGGCAACAGATCCACATCATCATTGCTTACATCCACAGAGCCGTTTCCAGAATGTCGTCGACGGCAAAGTTGAAGAGGAATGGTGAGATTGGGCAACCCTGTCTAACCCCACTGCTCAAATAGAACAATGGAGAGAGGTGGTTGCATGCTCTCACTCTGCCTGAGGTGTTTTTATATAGGGCTTTTAGGGTGTTACTAAACTTCTCAGGCACACTCCTCTTCAATAGACAATCCCAGAAAACAGTTCTATCCAACGAATCAAAGGCAGCCCAGCCTGCTCCTCATGATTCAATCTTTCTCGGGTTTTGAATAACCTACGAAGTATAATGGGAGCCAATAGCTTGGATGCAGTCGGAAGTAGACTTATCCCCCGATAGTTGTTACAGGAACGATGTGAACCCTTTTTAAAGATAGGGACAACTATCGACTCATTCCATGACGTTGGTACACTCTCTAGCTCCCAAACCTTTGTAAACAACGTCGTCAGTTCCTCAGCAAGAAAGTCACCACCATCTTTAAAAAGAGCCCGTAGTAAGTCATCTGGGCCAGGTGATTTGTAGCGTTTCAAGAGTCGGAGTTCCTTGCGTACTTCCGCCTCATTTGGTGGATCAGTCGTCACCGGCCCTGGAGGGCAGGACAGTCCGACCGCCCTTCAAAAAATTCTGACCATCGTCCAAGACGTCGATGGATGTTAGTGATTGGCATCCCGTCATACTCACAGATTGTTTCGCTCACACCAGACTTCTTGCTGCCAGTGGCTCGGATTAGCTGGAAGAGCTTCCGGTAGTTACCAGATGCAACTGCTGCTTCCAGCCCATTAGCACGTTCCGACCACCAGGCTTCTCGGTCCTTACGCAAGCCTTGCCCAATTTCATTACGTAACACCCTTCGTTTGTGGTCAAACTCACGGTCACCCGGAGTAGACCGACGGGCTTCAATGAGTTGTAAGGAACCAGAAGAAACCCAATGCTTAAAAGCGGGACGTTTCGCGAACACACAACTGACTGTACCCACCATTTTCATGGCGTCATGCAATTGCAACCAATGCTCATCTATACTTTTCGGTGGAATGGTAGCTAGCCTAGATGCTAGCTCGGTTCGATACCTACTTGCAACAGAAGTTGCAACCAGCTTGCTAACATCAATCCGTTGATAGCGGTCACTTCGTTGTCCACTGAAAAGTAAGGTAAGATTGGTGCAGACCAACGCATGGTCAGAGTCCAGATAGGTACTCCAAAAGGAGAGGCAGTATTGTACACAACCACGCCAGCGGTAGCCAGTCGCGATGTGATCAATCTAAGTCCAGGCCTGAGATGCAGAGAGAGGACGCCAAGTGGGACATCGGCGATGACTGTGTCGAAAGTTAGTGCTAGTCAGAAACAGGTTGTGGTCTGTGCACAGTTGCAGTAGACGGTCCCCGTTATCTGTCCTGCGATTAACAAGACCCCATCGGCCACCTAAACGACTCTCTTCTGTGCCTAGACGCCCGACCTGAGCATTCAAGTCTCCGGCTAGTACTACAATATCTGTCGAACGCACTTTCTGGAGAAGAACTTCCCGAAGACGTGGCCAGCCCTATTTGCTGTTCGACCTGCATAAGTGTACGAACGTTGAAGGCAGCCAGTTTGAATGGTGCACGTGGTTTCAGGAAAACTGTTTCAGCATTCGTATTTGTTAGTAGCATACAATTTTCAACCGGACAGTGACTCCAGTACGTTTAGATACAGTCGAATTTCCACCATAGACGAGCTGCTGTATAAGTCGAAAAAATCAGTATAACCAGAGTGGGAATAAAGGGGGGTGAATAATGACGTAGTAAATAATAATAATTTGAATCATTTGCTTGTTAGTTGAAGCAAGAAAAGTAGTTTCCATAATTACAGACAGTTCATCATTTGTGTGTGGGCTGTGATACTGCCCGGGTACCCAGACCAAAGCAGGTGGTTGTCTTAGGGGGTCATACCTCGAGCCTTTGTCCTAGAGGTCTGACCCACAAGGCAGTGGAGCATAGTTAGAAGATGCAGTCCCATGGCAGCCGGTGACTGAAAATTGGTTCATACGCCATTTGTTCCAGCAGGATACTGGAGCTCATGTTCACCATTGATTTGGTCTGGGATCCGGTTAAAGTGCCGGACATTCGCTTTTCGTCCTCCCATTTTCGTAAACAACAGTAACGCCAAGAGAAGGCAGTGAGTAGGACTTCTGTGGCAAAGGTTGTATACGCGTGGCCGTGTGAGAGTATTTCGAGAGGGAGGGCGAACCCACCCCACAAAAATATCATCATGCAGTGTCCCATCGCACTAAGCAGATCAGGCAACCCGAAAGTTACGAGAACACCGTCAGGGCATACGACAGACTAGGTACCCCATGAGTATTCGGAATTTGACAACGCCTCTACGCGTAACGTTTTTATGAATGAAGCATATCCACCGAATCAAATCAGAAGTCAAAAATGAAAGGTTTCGAAGATGTATTTCAAAAGCTATCGATATGTTGGGAAGCGTTTGGTATGAACCGGCTAGCGCTTGAAAGGAGTGCGTAGAGCGATGTACCCACTAGTGATATGGTGCACATTCGTGACACAGTTTCTTCAGTTAGGTGCGTCCAGTACGACTAATGAAGTCAGCACCAATGTCGAAGACATACATGATCCTGTTCGGTGGAATTATTTACAGTTACACTAATCAATAGGAATTAAAAACCAAAGTCCTTCAAGTTAAAAGCCTGAGTCAAATCTCTTGCAGAATGTTTACTCGAAAGAATGAGAATTTACTGTTAAACTAAACGTAACAATACTTAAATGTCGTATGTTGGTTGTTCATTGATGAACAGATGGGCAAACTCAATTGTTTTCCCCATTTGGTTTATTGAATACGTCTCAACTCTTCACAGTCTATCAAAACAAGACTTAATTTTCGAACTGCAGGTGCGACATTTCATCTGACATCATTGTTATATAATATTGTCAGACTAGACATTACCAGTTGTTGGAAGTTAACTTTTGGTTGTGTATTTCTGTAACGAATGATGTGAGCACAAAATAACACCAAGTTCTCTTAAATGTAGTCTGTAGTTTCGTCCGACATAAGTACTACTGAAACTGTTTGTTCACATTAAAGTCGAAGGTACTTTGCATAATATAGTGTCCACAAATCAAAATGGCGCGCGTCGTTACAGTATGGTAGGGATTTAGCACCACCGTAATAGATTGCACTCTAATATGTCATTCAGTCGTGTAGTACGTCTGGGCTGTTGCGTCACTGGTACAGCGTTATTCGGGGCTAAAGCAGCATGGTCCGCCGATTGGAGTAGAAGTGATCTGACTCTACCATTTTATGACCAGTTGAAAAGTTTTGCAACCAGCATCAATAAACGATTTCCATCAATACTAAGTGCTCGTGCTATCTGTAGTGAAAATATCAGTATAAAACCATGGAACTGGGACTGGGATGGAAGGAATCCCTCTAATGTTGGGACAGATGCCTCTTTACAGGGTGAAATAGTGACATCAAAACCAAAATGTACACGACACCTTCTATTTATTCGCCATGGCCAATATCATTATGCAAAAGAAGATTCTGACTGTCACCTGACAGGGCTCGGGCGCCAGCAATTGGAATGTACTGGAATGCGTTTACGAGAACTCAATTTCCCATATAGGAAATTATACTACTCCACAATGACGCGTGCTGTCGAATCAGCTGAGTTGGTGTTAAATCACCTTCCCGATGTTCAGGCAGAACCATCAGACGCATTACGCGAGGGTGCTCCTTACGTTCTGGAGCCACCCCTCGTATATTACCAACCCACACCAAAAGACTTAGAAGAAGATGGCTCCCGCATTGAACTTGCATTCAAAAGACATATACACCGTGCAGATGCGGAACAAGAAGCTGACACATATGAAGTGTTTGTGTGCCATGCAAACGTTATTCGCTATTTTGTTTGTAGAGCTCTACAGTTTCCACCTGAAGCCTGGATAAGGTTTTCCCTTGATCACGGCAGTATAACATGGCTTGTCGTCCGGCCAGACGGGCGCGTCACATTGAGATGGTTAGGAAACTCAGGACATATGCCCCCTGAACTCATTTCCGTCCAGTAAATTTCTAGGAACTTTGCTTCATTGTACAGTGTATATTACGTGTATTTAAAGTTTCTTGTTTTGTAATTAATTTCTTGTAAAATTAGTTACATTTTCCAGATGGTTGACATGTTATCCTTGCTAATCGTTCCCCGTTGATTACTCACCATTTACGTGTAATAGTAAAGGCCTTTATATAGTGTTACTCGTAAAAAACATTGAAAGCATTCAATGGCGTAAACTGCTGTCAGCGTTCTGGACTTTCTATAGCTCAATACTTGACTAGAAGATTGAACCGTTGGTTACGACAAATATTATTGGAATACTTAACGCAACTAAGTGCAAGCTCATACGTGGCTTCAGGTTAGTGATGTTAGCTAGATTCCTTAACCAAATGAGTGGCTTGGACGCGAAATCCGGCTAATTTAACCACTGATCTAATTTTACTCATACTTGCTTTAGAGGACAGATTTAGGTCAGTACATCCTGGATTTGGTTACTTTGTCAGAAATAAGAATGACCATACAATTAGGCACCGTAGATTTTCCACACATACCAGCCAAACGAAAAGCCTACTGAAATATTAAAAGTGATAGTTGCGTATTCGAGCCTCTGCCTAATGTATGTAAAGCATCAAAATAAGAACAATGTTAAGACTTATTGTCGTAAATTTAGTATACTGGTAGGCGCGTTAACGCAGAAAGGTAAGAAAGTCAGTGTAGTCCTGCTTATGCTTTCATTAAGCTCAATTGCTTAACAATTCACTTGTTGCCTTTGTTTTGGATCAGGTCCTTTCCCTCTATTTAACTAAATACGGAGTTAGGCTTTTTGAAAGAGCAAAATTACTCGAGTAGTTTTTGGTACTAAAAATCCAAGTGGCTTGTGAATCATATACTGTGTTAATAACAACAATACTTGGAAAGAAATAAGAATCAGTACTGTGTACTGCAAGAAACGCAAACCTCGATGTTGAAAAAAGGTATTGTTCTGTAACAATGAATGGTAGTTTGGAAATAGTACGTCCAATGACTTATTAGTAGATAGCTAAATAAGTAAATTACGGTCGTTTGACTTTGTGAATATTTACTGATACAATTAGTCGTTACGATGATAATACCAAACAGAGCTTGTACTGCTACTTTGATAACAAGGATTTCCCTGTGTTTAGGCCTTAAGTTTTGATGTTTATTCCCAACCCTTTTAAATGACAAAAACACATGACCGACTTAGTAATAGATAGAAGGCAATCATATACAATGGGCTTAAAGTAAATTGAGTTTCTAGGATCGTATTCCAGTACAATTAAAACAACTGGTAATATTGCCTCGTTTATCAACAAGTCCCGTCATGTGTGTTCTATGTGTTTATGTATATTCTTGTGCAAAGTCATGACCGATGGAGGTTAACTGTTTTGGGGATTAAACAGTTTCGTACTTACAACTGATGCATTATTTCGCAAATCAAATGAAGTTAAAGATGTCGGCTACTCAACTAGAACTTAATAGTCAAGATGCAATATGCTATCTAAGGTATGGAGGCCGGGTTTGATCCTTGACGTCGTCATAAATTCTTATCATAAAGAAGTCCCAATCTAGGAAATATCTGTAAAATACTTAATTCAAATGAATCTTTAGCTTATACTAGTTCACAACAAAAGACGTTTAGGACTCAAACTGATCGTAAAGTTGAGGTCGAAAGGACTACTGTTCTAAGTTGTAACATTCTCTTAGGGGTATTCTCCTGATGGGGAGCGATTAAATGCAAGAACGAGGTCGAGGGTATTCAACCACCAACCAGACATTATAAAGCGTCACCGCAGGCACGCTGCTTTGGGAACGAAGGGTCTGTCATATATTCAAGTTTGAAACCAGTGAGGTGAAACGCAAACGATTACCTTGTAAAAACGGTATTACGAAATAATCAGTTTAACAGGAATTCTAAACTTGATAATTTCCAAGTTTTCTTTTGTAATTAACTGTCTAGCGATAAACGAAGTATTTATGACATTTTCGTGACTGTCGAGAGACATACTCCGTCTTTTTAAGCCTAACTTCTCATAGCTTAACAATCTAGGTTTATCTGCTTCCATATTCGAAAAAGAACGCTATTACCTCTCGACCGATGTTGTCTGTATCAAATACTAATTTTACTCATATGAATTGTTAGTGTACAAGGTACCAGAAGTTGATTATGTAGCTTACTTGACTCTATCGCTCCAGATCCCTTATGATCCGAATCTAGAAACAGGCACTGTCAAGTATGGGAAGAATTTTGTTTTGTGTAACATGATGGGTGTCTTAAAGCATTCCCTTAGGTAGTTGAAGAGTGAAGACCAAAATGTGACATCTAGACGTTTCATATCCGAAAGAAAATTCCGTGGTCACCAGATTCTTTCCGTCAGTTGTCAGAGAGGAAGTTCGATCTATTACAAAGTTATTAACACCTCGTTTTTCTGTCAACCGAATCTAATCGATCTGTGTAATATCATGACCAAAAAAATCCATTTGATTCCAGCTAGCTTTATAGCGTTCTGGCTTCAAAATAAGTAAGCTTGAAAACTAATAGGCAACGTGAGATTTCGGTTTATATTTAAGAAGAAATCGCTTCGTACTGACATTTAAGATCATACATCAAAGGATTAAGCTGTAGCGAATCACTTTTATCACGTAACAAATTAATACAAAACCATTAAGTGGGATAGCACGAAGTCTGTTCTCAGATACTGACTATAAGGATGATTACTGGTAAAACCACGATGATTTGGACATACTCAACAGCCGCTAACCATTAACAATACAACCCAACATGCAGCTTAATGATTCTACACCAAAGAGAGACGGTGAAGTACCTAGCAATTAGCAAGAACACATTGAAAAAAAGTAACAAAACTTCAAAACGACAGCATGAAGTATTACATTTAAATCTATTTGTTTCCAGATTGTTGTAAAACATTTGCAAATGAGCGTATTCGTTTCCAATATTTTAGAGGCCTATTCGGAAGACCGGTCTCGGAAAAAACCATATTGTTATTGACAGTTTTCCATTTGTTCTCTACAAAAATATATGATACCGATAAATAACTATTCTACAGGATAATGTGACTTTCTGGCTACTTTCACAAGGTATAGTTCATACATAGATCTTATATTTGATAATAATCTACCTTAATTGATAGTGTCATAGTTTAATACACATCTATATCACGAGTTTGAATCATTATTAAGTCATTTTAATTATCCCAGTTTCTGTCTGGGTTCGTACTTTCTTCATAATTCCTTGGTTTCTACTGAATGTTTATAATGCTCAGTATACCTAATTTACATTAAGTATTGTATTTTGAAAATAGATAGGAAAAATAGGATTAGAAGTGTTGTGAAATATTCTGTAAAGTGAAGTAATCAAGTATATGACAACCCGATTTTAGTGATTGAAACATCCATGACTCTCTAGTAACGTATTCACTTTAAAACACAAAGCAATGCATACTCATTTGGTCACACAATATACAACGACAGGACAAGACTTTTTCTGGTTCAGTTTTACAGTACTTTACACATCGACCTATCACCTGAGTTAATAACAGGAATTGGCGTTCGTTGGAGCTTTCTGTCTACTTAAATTGCATCCACTCATATTAGTACAAAGGGGCACCAAGTACATATACACCACATAAGTGTGTATGGGCTGTGATACTGCCCGAGTGCTCAGACCGAAGCAGGATTACGCAAGTTCATTCACCGACTACTTCGACACGCGATAATAAGTGGCATATGAGTAAGTCCTAAGAAAGCTATTGCAGCCAAACTAAGATGCATCATCAGTCCATGAAAACAATAACAGGTAAACTGACCCATGTAGGTACTTACATACTACCTGGTTGGGGTTTGAGTGATTATCGTAACCAGTGGAGACTGGGTGAAGTAGCTCAGAATCATTCGCTACGGTGTAAGTCCGGCGACCAACGATTGGTTCGTACGCCGTTCGTCCCTTCAGGAAACTGGAGCCCATGTGCACTATTGGTTTGGAATCAGGGTTTTCCAACTCCCTTGGATGAACTCTCCGTATCCGCAAACCTGGTTAAAGCACCGGATATTCGAATTTCGTCCTCTCAATTTCGTAAATAACAGCCCCAGCACGAGAAGGCAGTGAGTAGAACTTCCTTAGAAATAGCTGTATACTCGTGACCATATGAGAGCATTTCGATAAGGAGAACTGACTCTCTTTACCCTCGGCCGCACCAGGGCATTTAATGATTCTTTTTCTTTACGCCGTATACACATAAATAAATGACTAGCAAACTACAACGACCAAATCAACACTTGAACGATTTTATTTTAATCTTTACTGTTGTTTTAAACTTGGGTTAATTTTAATTTGGTCATTTTTTCTCTGAAGTAGTTCACACTGAGTCACGAAACGTCAGAAAATCTAATTTTTCTACTCACTGAGATATTACAAATATTTTATCTATAATCTTTACCGCTGTTTAGTTCTGTTTAAATACCCCGATTGAATTATTTTTACTGTAATTGTAAACCCTGATGAGAAATTACCGAAAATGTGTATTTACTCAAAATGTACTTCCCAATATTTATACTGAAATTATAGGTTTGATTTTCGCAGAATTGAACAAAAAGGACCACAGGGTTTATACATAGAAATACGTTCTACGGACTCTTATCAAGGGACTTTAAGTGTCAAATTATACTTCACGTGAATAGAAATGAAATATTACAAACCAATATTCATGAGATTAAAAGATGATGGTTGTTGAACTACACAGTGATTAATCATAATTCTAGGCAGAAAAAACGTACTCATGTAATGATGTGTTGTTTGACGGACTTCCATTTGGGGTTTGTTCAACTACTGAACAATAATTGTTGGCACCCTCCTGAAAGACCAATGGGAAAACAGGTTAGGGGTAACAACACGAAAAGTTACATTACTCAAGCGTAAAAAAATATTATGGTTAAAATCAGTTAGCAAATAGAACCCACCTGGTTTTCAGTTATTCTGGTGAGTAAATGAAGTTTCTGAAAAGTATCATACCAATACTTCACAACAGTCTCATAGTTATTCTATAATAGTACGAATAGAAGCTAAACATACAGGAAAACTGTAGATTGTCACTTCTAAATGCTGATTCTTTTCATGTTTGATCGGTATTTCATGTACGGATTCTAACTCATCTTCTGAAATGTAAGATATAATATCAGTATTCTCAAGGTTTGACACTCCAGATTTCGGTGTAAATCTCTGTTCGGCACATATGTTTGAAAAAGTGACGTATCCTGAACGCTTTTTCGACCTGCGAGTACAATCAGAAAGCTGGGAATCACCTTTAAATGTGGAAATCTACCTACATCCCAGTTATCTGCAGCGTATAAATTTTTTATTTCTCCATCGTCATCAAATTCTATTCTCTTAGTCGAATAAATTTGAGAATTTATTGAAGTCTTCGAAGCATCATCCTGTAAACTGTTAAGTACATCTCGAGACTTCTTCGCTTTTCGGCGTTTTTTATGGGGTTTACGCACACTAAGTAATTTAGACACACTATTTGCAAGGAGTATACTTGACGTTTTGCGTATCAACATCTTCACTAGATTCTTTTTGCATGTCAAGGATTTTCCTCCCTTCAATAATCTAAAGGGAAAATTGGACTGAATAATGATATGCAGTAAAAAAGAGCTGGACTGTCGTTTTTCAGTTTTTGTATAACAGCTCCATCCACCTGTTTCAATCAAAAAAAATGGAGGAAAGTTATGATGAAGAAATAAAAAGCAGTATTTGATCACTAACATGAAGAAATGTCCGGCCTCTTTGGGACCATTTTGCAGGGTCTCATGCTGAGACGAAACTCCCGTCTAGTATTCCTCAATGGTAGGTGGTGGCTTTGTGATTGAACCCATAGAATTATAACTAGTAAACCCTAGGTTGAAAACTCACTTCTTTGGCAAGCGGGTTAGTATCATTAGCTTTTATACGAAGTGTGGCTCGAAACCGAGTACATAAACCCATAGTTTGCGAATTACAATGAAACCTCGACTGGTTTATAGATAAATTTATCGCTTGCGGTATAGTCAAGAAGTCTGTTTCCCAAACAAAGCACAAATTTACCGTACAGCATTTTGCTCTGTTCTATTTTATGAGAATGGAATATGATCATTAAGGATATATATTCGTAGGTTACTTGTATTCGATTACAGGTTTTTTCCGAAACATTCCTCGCATATTTTCGGACAACCGATTGAACAACATTGAGGTTAGGGGTACGCTACCAGATAAAAATGGTAAACGATTTAATAAGATAGTGAATTTGCATCAATTAAGGTGGCTAAGACATGTTACGCACACTCAACTACCATTTACCTCGACGAGCGACGCTGTCTGGCGTAGGAAGGATTAGACTGGGAGACAGATAGAGGAGGCCAAGCCAAGATGTGCCACCAATCCATGAAATCATTGGTAATTGTATTGAACCCTCTTAATAGGTGCACGCTGAGTGAGGTCCGCATGATTATACTAGCTATGGTTGGCCACAATTTAAAATCGTTCGCAATGGTGCAGGTCAATTCACTTTTTCTCTTCCCTTGGAACTTGAGTCTCAAATCTCCTTACAACTTTTTTCTCCTATATCAAGTCGTCTTACTAATGTTGGTACGACTGTTTGAAGTCGCAACACCACTCTAACACAAAATAAAACGTACGCATAGTAGAAGTAGTAACAATATAAGTGGCATCAAGATACTTAAGGTATTTACAATGTGGTTCAGGAAAAAAGTACGAATTCATGATATCCAAAATAGTACGTTATGGTTTCGAAACCCAGTATCTAAGTTGAGACAAAGGGTGACTGCATCTACGTCTCTGAGGGAAGACTACACTTTGTGAACGAACTAATGAAACTTATGATAACAATGGCAAGGTAAATAAAAAGTAAGATCCGCTCGAAGTCGCCCGCCGTTTCGTTCAAATGACCTTTAGCAATCTGAATCAGGCGGCCACTTCGTAATTCAATTACTATTGGTTTGTTCAGTGTCCGTTGAGATGCATGAATATTGGGTGTTCTCATGTTTAAGTGATCTTTCGCTGCAACAAAGCCATCGCGAAGAACATTGGTTTGACTCTCTTTGTTTTGTAGTGCAAACGTTGGTTCTATTATGGTTTCGTAACCTTCTAATCTCCTTATCTCGTGAAATATTTTGTCCGATCTGGGTAAATTTTAAAGGAAACGTCATAGAAAGTCTTGAAGAAATGCCTCAAAATTTCCCAAGGTCTGTGAAAAGTCTTCAAAATATCTGTGGCATTTTCGGATTCTTCCCAATATATTCCCAGAATCTTTTAACGTTTCGGGGTTATTCTGGTGTAAGGCCAGTGAAATGTCACTAAGCCCTAGCCAAATCATCCGGTAGTTGGATCACTGAATGTCGAACAGATCATCGCTCCCTGTCAAGTTCAGGGACAACCAACGCGCATCCGTTAATCATATGCCATGGACTGGCTCATGCGGCAGTGGTCTTACTTTCACTTGTATCTACCTTAACTAATATATTTCTGTAATAACGTCCTCTGTGTTGTACAGTCTTTAAAGCATCTATGGTACCTTGATACGTCAATGGAGTAGTCCACGTAAGGTGCTGACCATGAGGTGTGACTTCGACGTTAGATAGTTTGTCGTACCATTCAGGTCTAACTCGAGTAGGTCTCCAATCATTTCGACATAGATCATCTACGTTGGTGGTCTACACTGGGATACCAATTTCTTTACTGAACCTCACCGCCTATGTTTACAACTTGATAAGGTTCAGCAAACAATGTAACAAAATAAGCTGGCCAAAGCTTGTATCGTACTTTTTTAAAAAGAAGGTGATTTATCATTATGTTTTGTTCAATTTGTTAAAGGTCTTAAAATGAAGAAGGAAAATTGACTTGTATCCTGATGTAATTTCGCGTTTCAGTTAGTGTTTCGATACGGATGTTCAGTTCGGCGTTCATGTCAGATTACTAACTATGCGTTTCTGTTGAAATATTACCATACTTCACTGCAACTGTCGTTTGTTTTCGTTAATCCCAAAAAACACGTGAAAATTACTGAACACCATTTCAACCATAAGAAAGGATTGTAACATTATAAACATGTTAAGCAGAAAGATATTTGGTTGAAAATTATTGATTAGTTGATTAATTGAATCAGTTCGTTTAATTGGGCAGTTTAAGTTAGAAGCCAACTGAGTTGAGAATATGTAGAATTATAGTCTACCATGATATTAGTACTGCTGTAATAATAAACCTAATCCTAAAATTGCAGATTTCTCATGATATAACTGCCTAATCTATAAGATCTTACGTGGAAGTCACATTATCGTCCACATCAACTCACTACTTCATAACAATTACTAATGAATGATGGAGAACAAACTTAGGCTAGAGATACAACATTATGTTCAATATAAATAAAAGACATAAGGTAACATTCAGCAGGGATCACGCCTGCCATACGATCAACTCCGGCTCATCCAATATGGTCTTCCCTCCTTCTTCATCGTTGGATTTTTCTCCGTGTTAAACGCTGAATGTCTATTCCCCAACGCTACTACAAATATACACTCATCTCATTGGTAAATTTAATCCAATGGTAATTCCAGCCAACTGATCGAGTTGTTCACTATAGTATTCTCAACATCGCTTTCGCACCGATCAGACATCGTCCGAATATTATAACTTCATCGACGAATGCAACACTGCAAGCTAATCAGAACCGCATTAATATTTGAATAATCTGTCAAGTCAATTGACTGTCAACTAATAGATCACAAGTTTGAAATCAGATAAGTTTATCTTGATCATACCAAGCTTCCCGGGGATTTTATGGATTTATTTGGCACGCGTTCCTTTGTAGTGGTGTTCATAGTCAATTTCGATCCGACACCAAGCTACACACTTTTGAACTTAAACGTTCAAGGTTCACATTTTATCCATATTTTTAGGTAATCAGATTTTGCGTCTACGGGTCTTTTCAATGTATCTGAAAACATGTGACTGGTGAACGAAAAGTGCAAACGAAATGATTTTCGACTTCCAGGCTATCGATATTCGGCGGGACGTGGTGTGCAGTGCAATGAAAATTAGTATGGTAATACAGCGTCTGCGCGAATTCAACACTTTCAATTTTCAAAAGGTTTAGTAAACGCAGATGCGAGTGACTGTGCTAGCATTATTGCTTGGGCATAAAAAGCTTCCTATCGGAAGCAGGTGCATTGGAAAACGCCGTTAAAAGCACACTAATAAGCGCAAACGAGATGACTTTTTGATGTCTACTCTAGCGACACAAACATATACGCCCAGTCGCCATAAGTAAGCTTAGAGAAATCGACCAACGTTAGCCGACGGAAGAAGAATCGATTTCAACAAGATTTGTCAAGAAGAAACACTCAAGAAAACAGGATTCCTCAGTCCTCTTTCATTCAAGTGGAGGCAGTCTGGGACGCATAGCAACTGCAGTCGTAATGTTAGGTCAGCTTCTAGCAAGAAATTGATAAACGTCTTGGCGTTGATACTCAAGTATACAAGAATGATTCATGATCTCAAAATATGTGTAATGCAACTGTAATTGCTACTCCATTCAAAACTTAAAAACGGTCACAATAGATTTATCACTGGGTGGTGATCAGTGTTGTGTGTGTCAAATCCTTATTAGTGCAGATCGAATGCTGACGACCGTGTTGCAGTGTGGCCACCAGTCTAGGTGACTCAACACTGAGTGCGTTATTGCAAGATTAGATGGTGGTTGGAGGTAGTTGACAGGAAACCCGAGACTCGAGTTTCGTGCTACTTGGCACTCATCACCAGGCTGATCTTGGAGACAGGTAGGTCATGTTTCTATTATACATAAAGTATACAAACTCGAGACCAGATCTCGCATGTTTGGAGCTTGCTGAACAAGAAGTTGCAGAAGGGTGTACAATCCGGTTCTAAGAAGCCGGTTATAGTCGATATCACAGAAAACCAGAATGCGAGCAAAAAACGTAACTTTGGAACTTTCAAATTAGCAGGAGCGGACTGTACTCAGAAGCACGACGAGATATGAATAACTCTTATCCATTGAAACTAATATCTTGGTCAACATCACAGATAATGTATCGCACAAAATTGTGGCACATCATGTTTCTCGGAGAATGCCAAGGAATCGGATAAAGCTTCTCACCATGATTGAACAAGAACTTTCGTACTCTAAGAGAATATACTAGACATTCAAGTTACTGATTGCTGATGAGACAATATTTCATTATCGGTGATTCCGAAATATTTTTCTTTATTTTACACAAGCCCAGAAGGCTATAGGAAAAAATGTTCTCAACGAGTCTGCATATACTCAAAACGCTTACTTTAGTACATAAACCAAGGGATTAAGAGGAGTGTTATAATACCAGCATTGAGTGAAGACGGTAGAACTACATCACTGGAAATAAACATCTAAGATAGAGCTCAAGTATCGTGTGATTGCGTGGGCGACATACACAGATGTAGAATTATGGTCTACTATAATATTAGTACTACTCTAATAATAGATCTTATCCTGAAACTACAGGCTTGCCATGATGTAACTGTCTAATCTATAAGGCCTTGCGTGAAAGTCACATCGTCATTTACACTGACTCATCGTATAGTAGCAAGTACCAATATATGATGGAGAACACATTCAGGGTGGATACAGAACAACATATTTAATATGAGTAACAGCAAGTTGTACAAAGCGACCATGCATGTGAGGTTGAGCCACGTCATTCGGTCAATTTGAATTAAAATTGGATTCATTGTCCACACCTTCTTCATCGTTGAGTTTTCTCCGTGTTAAATGTTGAATGTCTATTTTCCGAACTGTCTCGTGTTCAGCATTGAGGATTGTGTGGTTAGGGCATAATACCACTACACGTATACTAGGGGAACCCCTAAATTTAATTCATACAAATCAACCCATACGCACTCTAAACACTGTGATCACTAAAAAACAAGATATGTAATTAATTTCATTTATGTTTATCTACAAAACTTGAAGGAATACGACCAAAATAATTACGCCTAAAAGTAAATTTTGTCACATAAGTTTCAATATATCTCTAAGTCGAAGAAGATTATCAACGGACTGGAAAAACACCTCAATACGTACTGTCTACTGATACGTACTGATACGAGACACAAACCTGAAAACTACTGGTGAACACAATTGCCAAGGCGGTTGCTGAGATTCTAAAAAAGATTGTCTCGAAGTTTGTTGGGTACCTAGACGAACATCCAATTGCTTTTAAAAAAAGCAGCACACTTTCACGATAGTTTGTTCATATCTCAAAAAACTATTAGTTACATGTGTAAGTCTGTGTTTACTTAAAGATCAAAAGCTACTTACAGATTCAATCTTCAATAACTTCACTAGGGCTTTTGAGAAAGCCCCACAAAACAAGCTGTAATCTGAAGAAATTAGTATCGGGAATGGTTGTAAATTACTAAAGTAGATAAAGGATTTCTTAGTTTGGCGTCAAAGCATGTTGGGTGTTAACTCAAATTTGTCTAGCTTATGAACTGTGCCGATTGTACTGTTTTATTTCCTCTGTATCTGTTCTTAGTCTCTTATCATTTTCGGTCTTAATATATTTTGACAATTTCAAGACATGGAGAGTGATGAGAAATGAACGCAAAAGTTGATGGCTTCCAAGGGATCCGCAGATGTTTTCTGAGTGGTCTAGAATTCGACGTATGCAGTTAAACGCTTCCAAGTGGATTACCACTAGTTTCAATCACCAACACATGTGTGCACTGTGAATAATACTGAGCTAACTGCTGTTCGGACTCGAACCGACCTTGGTGTGACAGTTCGCCAAGACTTGAAAAACTCAGCATACAACAGCACAATATCTGTCAAAAGTTTCAGGAACCTCTCGTCTATATGTGCATGTTTAAGAAACGTAGATTTCAAGATGCCTTTGATCTTATTTACAATGTTTTTCGTACGAAACTCGAGCATTACATGCAAGCAGCAAATAATTGATCTGAAAGACTCAGTGACCCTGCAGGACTATCTAATGTAACTTTGGATAGAGAGGGAACAACGAAAAATGGCATCAGACTGCAAAGTTTACAGTGTACTTTCTACTGACAAAATGGAGCGTAACTGTGCACTTCATATGATTCTTCTTATGAGCTTTTGGTGTGCTAATTTCTCATAGTCTGGCGTTCCTCACTAAGCTAACCAGAAATGCCTTCTAAGGCATCCTTGCATCCGATGCATTAAAAATATAAACCCAGCATCATCTAGCTCTGAAAGAAGTGTGAATGTATGTGGGGGAAAAAGCAGGAAGTATTAGAAGTCCATCCCATGACGTTTTATTCAACTAGTTATGATGAAGGCATTAACTTATAAAACCCGTAACATTCGGCACACAAAAAAAACCGTAAGTGTAATTACAATGACTTGTAAAATCATAAATAAAATCTAGGCATACTCCGAGACCCATACACTGGACCTTCGATGACCAGCTGTCACTAAATACTGGCTGATTCAAATGACTATTTATTTGAAAACGTTTTGAAATATTGATAGTTAGGGATCTATATAGTTTGATTTATTGTGTAAAATAACATCATTTATATAATGATTCTTTTTTTGCAATTGAATGCAACTGACACTTACGACAGAGTGCCGCGCAAAACGATGTCTGAAGAAGGAACTGTTGATCCTTTGGTAAGATTTTACACAACTTCCTAATTATATCTATTAGGACACGCTTCGCAGAGAAGCCAGAGTTTCTCATCACTGCAATCCTTTTCTCAAAAAACTAGAAGAATGTGGAGACAGACAAAGCAGAACAAAGGAAAGTTGTGAGGAAGAATTAATAGATTTACTAGGGTGCGTAGACCATCAGGTTGCCAAGACAATATTCAGTGTGCTAAAATGAACATTTTAAACTATTCTAGAGCAAATTAGCGTCTAACGAACTGTTGCACTAATAAACTCCTTAGTATATTGTAGATTTGGGAAAATTATTCTTTATTAAATTTACCATGGGTTTTCTTTGTGACTTATCCGAAGGAATGTTGAAATAGACGGTCGTTTCGAACACATCGTGTATGTATGCGTGTGTATATCCCCATACTGACTTGACCTGTGTGTAAGTATGGTCCTCTTGACGCATTAGCTATGCATTTTCCTGGTTTCTCTTTAGGTTTAATTACGAAACTGAAAAACACTATGTGTGAGCTGTCTATAACTTTGCTCTACATTTTTCAGTATTGCCAAACATGCGGAACGCATGTGGACATGTTTGGCTTTGTAACATAGATGAGTTTAGTTTTACCCCAAAATCTTCCCGTGGATATGTTAGGATCTGGTTAGTGGTCTCAAGGATTTCGAACATGCCTGAAAGACATCAAACACTTTTAAGTGTATTCCACTCATGTGCTCTTACGTAGGTTTTACTGGGTTGGCTGAAATTCCTAGTGCGGCATGTGGTTGTATATAAGTTCTTTTTATGGTACGTATGAGAAGTCAGTTAAGCCAATAAATTACCTGAAGATCGGTAAGAGTAATAGAGTCGAGAATTCGCAGACCTATGCACTTATCACGGTCTTGCCGAAATTCGGAGACAGAAAACCACTGGTAGAATCCTGAAATATCTTGTTTGCAGGGTGAAGATATATGCTTCTTGACAAGTCATAGCAAGTCTCAACACTGACTTGTCATTTGTTAAGTCTACAACTTGTGTGTGGTCATCAGAATTCCATTATGTAGTAGTGTATTTCAAATGAATAGCGGATATAATTTGTAACGTTCGCATTTATCCCATCACTTGTTGCTCATGAGGATTAGTGAATTTGCGGCAGTAAAATATACCAAATAACTTGCACTTCCCCGCAGTCGTGTGTACCATTATACTTCGGCGAGACTCCTGGTAGTTCCACACACTAAACTCGCTTATTTTCGCTCTGCGCATATAGCACGTTCTCATTGATATCTTTCTGATGGAATAAATTCTCGAGATTTTTTAAAGGATTTAATATCCATTTGAAAGAGCCAAGGACTGCGAGTCGTGGCACTCTAGAATATATAACTTTGAGACTAATTTTTTGTGAGAAGCCATTGTCACGAATGTCTTGCTTTTTTGATAGTTGTAGCAAAGACGTTAAGTTCGTATTGATAACTTGGTTTGCAGTCTCGAACTTGCCGTACACGTCTAAAGTGTCCTAATGAGCTGAATCATCTCAGCTTTTACTATAATGTTGTGACTCGTTAGTAGTAATGACAGTTGATACTATTAACTAGTTCTTAATATGTAGCGACTACTGTCTTTAATAGCTACCGAATCATTCCATCCATTGTGATCTCCATCCAGGAGTTCGTTGCCACAATCGTATATAAAACACGTTTGTAAAGTTCATGTTCGATAAGTACTTCCTCTTTTATTTAATACCGTCCTCTTCGCAACTGGAGTTAATCGTAAATGTAGCGAAAAATTCGCTTTCCGATGATTTGTAATATAAGATTGTTCCAGGACGTACAAACTTGGTAATTTTACATGGTAAATTCTTATTTGTAACTGTTTTCACATCTTGGTTCGTTACATGCAGCAAAATGTCAAAGTGAAATACACATTAAAACACTACTTAAATTGGATTTTCTACGTTTCTGTTTGTTAATCTGAAATCCTTAATTATATGCGACACATGTGCTTCAAGTAAACTCCCACTATCATCTGCATCAAACAATGTGTGTACATAAAATATATTTCCTACTCACCTTTGAACAACAAAACATTTCGCACTTAAACCATTAAAAGTACTCCTATATTCGTTTGTCACTGAATGGTTCGTGTATGATAGCATTTGTAACTAGTTTGTTATGGTCGTCATAAAATTACTACCTACATCACTCATGCACAGCTTTGGACTTAAAACTGATATCCATCGCCTCAAGTTGCCACTTGACATCAACATAGATGAATCATGTACCAAGGTAGCAATAGCATCATTGGTCGTAAGAAAATATAAGCATTGGGGAATGTAGTTCGGGAAAAATCTGGACTAAATGGTGTGAGATAATAATAGGATTCAAATTAGAGATAAATAAAGGACTAATGTATCTGCGCCACTACAACCGACTTTGAATTATTTTACCCATCGGCTGTAACAGCTGGTTTCGCGGATCCCAACCAAGTAGACTGGACATATCGACAAGAATCATTACAGAAGTGAATAACTATGTGTACCAATAGTGTTATGGTTTAGTTTCTGCTAACATTCTTCGGACCCGTATTCCATGTCGAGGCAAGCTGTGGCTGAGCATATATAGTAAATACCACAGCTTCGTCGCTCTAGGATGATTCGTAATACAGTCAACCCACGTGGTTACTAAGTCTAATTTCAGTATTGATCACTCAGAAATATTATAAGGACATTTATTATCAAATGCTCATAACCTTCGGTTACCCTTTACTTTTAGGAACAAAGTTTTACGGATTCGGTGTGAAGTAGTTGACTTGTTTGGTATACTTTCCCCTTGATTGATAAATGGCCATGGCACTCACACCACAAGTAAGACTAGTACAGAAAAGTCAGGCAGGTTCCTTAGATTCCTGCAAATGTTTCGTTTGACACAGTAACATTTCAAATTTAGAGACAGAAACTCATTCAAATATTTCTTGTTGCTGAAGGTGATCAGAATGTTAATAAACTTTATTTGTCATGGACTCCTGGTCACACCATTGTGACTGATATTTTGAAGTTAGTAACGTATGACAAACTGACTAATTTAGTAAGTTTACAGTAAGCACTGAGAAATTCGATGCAGCACAAATTACTGATTTCTAATAATCTTAGAAAATAAATAGAAGTGAAGCCAGTATTTCATGGAAAATATTGTTTATTAGGACATGGATTTGTCCTACGGTTGTTTACATAAGTGTGAAATAATTACAAAACCTTAGGATCAGATCAACTCCAAACAGGTTTTTCGACTATAGTTTTATCTTAAATCCTAACGTCATACATGAGAAATGGACTCCAGGTAAATGCTTCATTTGAGAAGAGAACCTTCAAATTAACAACAACATATTTTCAAGTTCCTGTGATTTGTTACTAATCAGTAAATTAACGTGAAATAGGCGTTTCAGTGGTTTAACAAACATTTTAAAGCATAGAAAGTTTGTGAACAGTGCTACATTTGAAAATTACTAGGCATATTATACGGTAGAGTTCAATTAGAATTATTTTCAGAAACAGGAAATTAACTTACAAGGACAGTTGGTCATTACTAGGATGAGGATCACTCTGTAACCTAGATGTTTCGCTACCCACTCTTGAATACTTCTGTACGTAAATTGGATTTTATTGGTATGTGATCCACTCAGGTGAATCGGAAACGTTACTACAGATAATTATTTTGGTGAATTCATTTCCATTATTTTCAGCGGGGAACTAAAATCATTATAATTTCACCAACCTATAGAATCTTCGTGTTTCCAGGAAAAGTGATCCTTAGCAGGTGGATTCTGTATATTTATTTCTTTTAGTAATATAGAAAACTAGTAGTTTTGCAGTGTTAAAACATTAATATGTACTAGATGTGATATTTACATGTTGGTCTGCGGGACTGGAATTTTTGCAGATAATTGATAATTGTCTTCCATCATCGGTCGCTTTCAATTCTCACTCTAAAGGCAGTTTGCATAAAAGTAATCTAGCTTAGAACAAGATATATAAACTAGCAATATTGTTTTTAATATACACAACACACACATAACAGAATTCACTTAATTGGTGTGCTATTAAATAGTACATTGATTCGATTCCGATAAAATATCTGACAAACTATTCTAGATCCTACATAGCTTCCTTTAAATACAAAAATATTTACTGTTCAAAAGTAAGCATCTCCAAAATTTTTTGTTTTTATTCATAAATCTGTTGTAAATACGGATAAGGATAAGTTTGATTGATGAAAGGAATAAAGTGGCTGTGGGAAATGTAGTTAGGAGTCTTGAATTTCGCCATCAAAATCTCATGAGATTCATTTCTCAACAATAGTTTTCGAGTTAAACACCTTTCATTAAAATCTCCATGTACAACAATCATTATCATCAAAACAGATACAAGAAGTGTCCCACCAAAAACTTACTGTTTATTTCTTTAGATAAATAATTATGTTGCTACCATGTAGTTTAACAACTTCTGATTAGTCATTGTTTTAACGTACACTAATAATAATTATGTTAATACGACTGTAGATTGTTTTAACTGGAAACAGAATGTGGTATTAGTTGACAACTAAAAGTAATAAATAAAATTGTTTATGTAAATACATCTCTAATTATGCGGTGGTCGGGCTTGCCTATCGTGATGACCCAACCGAGCTATATTGGCTGGAACATATGTTCCTGTAGGTTCTACCATGCCAGGCAGGTCGATTGGTGAACGGTAAGACTAAAAGCAGCAACTCAAGGTCTGAGGGCGAAGTCGTACTGCTGACTGTAGAGAGGTGTGACAGCAGTAAGGTGTTTCCCTCAGACAACCAGCATGACAGCGATGCTGCCTTCCCACAAGGAGGGGTGGGGTTAGAAAAGGTCGACCCTAAAAATGTCACACCTCACCTTACCTCACGGATTTCCGTCTCCGGCGGTAAGGCCCTTTGAAGAACGGAGCTAACACGTCAAAATCCTTCCACAAAAAGGCCGTGCGCGAACGGCCTCAAGCAGTTGTCCCTTGGGCTCTGCAGTCACGCTCCCAGGTCGTCAAGACCAACACTAATGCAATTTCCTTTTCAGGTTCCTCAAGAAATACCCTTCCACGGTGTGGGCAGCCGGGAAGTGACATCAGCCCTCATACCCGTAACAGCACACGAGACCAAGTTGGTCACATTCAAATCCTTCCTACACCTCCCAATACCTCTCTTATCTCCATGACTAACCCTCCTCACGTCTCTTTATCACGTCGCACCGCTAGGGCAAACGATTCGAGTACGTGGAACGCTATTCCTGACTGAAATACATCTCCAATTATGGGATAGGTCAGTTTGTCAGAACAATCAACATATTTTTAACGAAAGATTAAGTACCTGTTTTTCAATATTCAGCTCGTATGCGGTATTGAGCATTTCCTGGCATTTTTCCGTTTATTTAATGAGTAAAAGGTGGATATAAGCATAATTTTGACTGAAGAATTCAATTCGAGCTCTAACTTTCACCCCATTCGCTTTTTCATCCTGCAGGTTAGATTGTGATATGCTGAAATATTAGTAACACAGATGTTGATAACTTCGGGTACTCACAGTGAAGTTTCTAGTGGAATTTATCCTTTTATATACAGGACTCGCCAACTAAATGAATTAAAAATTGCCTGAAAATGTTAGATATCATATTTTTGTTAAATATGTTTTAGAATAAATGGATATACTCACACGTTTCTGATTTTCCTTATAGAGGTTATTTATGCTCAGTACTCCTAAAACCATCCCATTCAACAAATGAGAAAACTTAAACTAAATAGTCAAAACAATAAGGCTGACACCAATCTCATTCTTCTCGTGACAATCCTGACTTAAATATTTTTATTTGAAAGTATAAAAGTCGTCCACCGATAAGGATATCATGGAAGTTTGTTTTGATATTCTTTACAAGTCATAAGATCACTGTCAGATATAAGTAGCTGTTGAGGAGGAATTTCATCCCAACGATGTATTTACTCATGTAGATGTTTAAATGGCTTATGAAGTTTCGTTCTATTCGAAGATAATTGTATTATTAAATTTACCAAAACAACCGATAATTTTGACAGGTAGTTTTATACTTCTGAGTTTATATACAGTATACTGAGTCGATTTTTTGCTGTTATAACACGACTAACATATATGTCCAGAATGATCACGGTAAAGCACAAAATTATAACTGGTGTGAATTCCTCAAATGCATACTGATAAAAAGCTAAATGTAACACTGTTGAAGATGCCGTAGGTATTCGGAGTTTGACAACGCTTTAACCGGTAACACCTAATATGAAGCGTACCCACCAAGTGAAATCAAAAGACAGAAGTGAGGAGGTTCGAAGATATATTTGATAGGCTATCAATATATCGAGGGTCGTCTAATCTAATCTGGTTGGCGATTGCAGGGGTTTTTGAGCACGGTGTTCCCACTCTTGATCTGGTACGGATGCATGACCGAGCGCCTTCAGCTAGGTGAGTCCATTAAAACTAATGTGGTCAGCATCCGTTGTCGATAACGTATAGAGCTATTTATTTTGGGGGTTTATTTACCGCTACACTGTGGTGTTTGTATGAACTAATGATTATTTTGTACTTGAATTCCTGGTTGATTTCGAATTCTAAATATAATACGTTCGTTTGTGCTCACCAAGTCCTATTTGGCTTAAATTACACTGTTTCAGAAATTCTTAATTAATACAATAATTCGAATGCTCTTAATTATTATAAAAACATTAATACATTTAGTAAGGGAATTTTAGCACTAAAGATTACTTAATAAATGTTAAGAGTACAAAATGTGAACCAAACAAAAAATAAGTATTTTCATTAACTGTCGGGATATTAACAAGGAAAGAATGACCAAGTTCTAAAGTACTAAAAAATTTACTCACACGAATGGGGAAGTAAAATGAGTTGTGGTGATTCAGTAATGATGGTACCTTTTGCTTATATACATGTTGATTGAAATATATTATAATTATATCTGTAGCCAATTTATGTCATAGGTTAATATCAAACGGAAAGTCACTGATAATCACATGAAACAGTATACAAGCTTTGTCCCTGTTTATAAGCACTAAGCTTTTTCCCCGAATCGAAACCACAGTCTTCAGGTTCATGGGTTAGCATGACGCCTTCAAGGTACTCAGTTGGAATCGGATGGAGTGGCGAGGTTTATACATATCAGCTAGTAGCTTGGTAATATCATTCCTATTTGGAAATTTAAATAGCCTGATTTCTCTTCGTTGAATAACGGTTGAGCTTTGTTGAAAAATCTTAGACTATGGCAAAACATGCGTCGGACGTCTCGTGATCCCTCATGGTTTTCCAACTAAGTTTCATTCCATAATGAGAATTGTCTTTAGAAATATTCTGAAGTCTAGATATTATGAAACTAAACATAAGTAAATTAGTGAAAACTAAGCCATTCCATTCTGCAATCTATGTTCTGTGTATTGTAATTCGAAAATTTCCTAACGAAGCTTGTTTAGAAAACGATTTTCAATTTTATTATCAGATAGTGATCCGACAAATAATGAAACATTTTGCTACGAAATTTAAACAAGCATTTAAAAGACAAATTCCAACTGTCAGGAAAACTTAGTAAATCCTTTTGATTGGGAAATTTATTTGTTGACTTTACTATTAAAACTGAAGTAACAATTCGTTTATTTATAATACCATAATTCCTTCAACATTATTCCTTGTTTCAAGACTAAATATACTAAGTTGATATAGTTAAGATGCTTAAAATAGTCTGTATAATAAACATTTGGGAGAATTGTTTTCGGTATCATTTAAGAATGTCGTGCTGAACAAATTTTATTTAGGTTGCTGATTTATGCTTTTTTGTAAATTCTTTATGGGAGATTTTTCATGGACTGATACAAAACTGAGGTGTCCTATTAGACAAAATCTTAAAATTTTTAGTGTTTTCTTATCAAGACATAACGTAGCGAATAAAAAAACTCGGTGTAAATATCGTTCTAACTGTGTATTTATTTTTATAACTATGATACTTCTATGAACAATAGAATGATCATTTGTTTCAAAAAGGAATGATGGCTTTTGAGGACTATATAATTTAAATATAAATGCCATTTAAACGAAACGAAACATAATCCTATAGTTCACCAACGTAGACGATCTATATCGAAAATGATTGGAGACCTACTCGAGTTAGACGGGAATGGTGTGACGAACCAGCTAACGTCGAAGTCACACCTCATGGTCAGCACCTTACGTGGACTACTCCATTGACGTATCAAGGTACCATAGATGCTTTAAAGACTGTACAACACAGAGGACGTTATTACAGAAATATATTAGTTAAGGTAGATACAAGTGAAAGTAAGACCACTGCCGCATGAGCCAGTCCATGGCATATGATTAACGGATGCGCGTTGGTTGTCCCTGAACTTGACAGGGAGCGATGATCTGTTCGACATTCAGTGATCCAACTACCGGATGATTTGGCTAGGGCTTAGTGACATTTCACTGGCCTTACAATACTCCCCCACCAGATTCAACGGCCGTTTGAATCGGTACCAAACATGTTGGGAGCAGTCGCGCGCCGGAGAGTCCCAAACGAATATTATAAATCCTCCAGGTATTGCTTATCTGTAAAACAAATGGAAAGGAGGCGGCAGAAACTGGTCGGGAAACAGCGAGTCATAATATGTTAGTAGGACGTTGGTTAAACGTAAACTGATTAACCACAAAAATAATGAAGAGAACAAAACGTTTTATTGTTCTATCAAGTCGCGCTGAAATATATAGCCTTGACAAGTAATCCAGTTCCTCTGATGATAAACGTTAAGTTTGCCGCAAGAGTAATGATGCTATAGCGATAGTAGGATAAGTGTATTATCAATCGATGTCCATGTTTATAGTTGTAAGTCGGACAGTGTCGTTGACAGCTATTAATTAGTGTCGAATTCTAGTTATATCTATATCTAACAGACTAACCGTAAGTACAGAAGTATAACCGTGAAGAGTGGTCGTGATTTCGTTGTGCTAAGCTATTAATCAACTTGTAGTCAGAGTTTGAAAAGTCGATGACTGTTGTTACAGTCAGTAAGGGTCGAAGGCTACAAATCGACAGCAAAGGTGGCACGATGAAGTCTCTAAAAGATGATGAACGGTGAGTGCTGCGTGTTTGTTCGGTTAGTGAACAGAAAAATATCGAAAAGAACATAAGAAACCAAGAGTGTCACTCTGGACTCATGTCAATGATACCCGTGAAAAAACACTGTCAGTGTTGGTATAGAGGCGACAATGTCGTTTTCAGTTTGCAGGAGATTCGCTCGACTGCACAAACTGATGATTCGTGCGAATGATATTGTCGTCAGACCACCAATTGAACTGGACAGGTTGTAAATCGTTGAGTAGTTGAACAGCCGATTTATGTACCGAAATCATCTGTTAGATAACAGCCACGAGGACAATACTTCATAAAATAAAGTACGACGTCGGAGTAGAATAACTACAACAGTTAGGATGTGTTATAAAGTCAAATATAAGTAACATCGTTCTTACATATACTGACAGTTGCATTGAACGTTCGTTTGGGTATTATTAGTGTAACAGCTGGACGTGTGAATAAAAACATGTACGAGAACCATGGCTGGGTTCGTGGAGAATTTTCGAGGACGTTTAGATATTTTCCAAATCCGTATTCCATGCAAATAAACCGAAAATAGAATTAAAATGACTGTCGTGTAACAAGGAAATCGAGCCATGATTTACCGTGTGAAATAATGGCAAATACAAGGGGTATAGTAAACATTAAAATGGTAACCACCAATGTAACTAAGGTTTAGACGGTCCAGGTAACGTGGCCATTTCGTAAAAGGCTGATACAATGAGCTTATTACCTAGCGTTAAGTGACATATTAAGTACGACAACGTGTGTACTTGGGACATGGACTAAGCGTGCTCGTGTACATGCAATATGCTTTACCACAGTATGTCGACTAACGAGTTATAAATGTACATGATGTTGACTAAAACTTGACGGCGGTGACAGGATATATGGCTACTTTACGTAAAAGCAACTTCCTACTAACATATTATGACTCGCTGTTTCCCGACCAGTTTCTGCCACCTCCTTTCCATTTGTTTTACAGATAAGCAATACCTGGAGGATTTATAATATTCGTTTGGGACTCTCCGGCGCGCGACTGCTCCCAACATGTTTGGTACCGATTCAAACGGCCGTTGAATCTGGTGGGGGAGTGTGCAACACTTCAGGGTGTTGTGCGATACACAGAAGTGTTTTTTGATAATTTGGTCAGAATGAAGTCTCTATAATTGAATTCTTCACTAGTATCTCACTTGGAGTAAGAGATACTGCCATGATTCACTTTTATTTAGGATAAAATTGGAATTCGGAAGTTGTTACTAATTTTTTGCATGATAAGAGTCCAACAAAAGAAATGGAAGCTATAAAAACATTAAAATTTGATGATTCTTCAATCTTATACTAACATATTCTGAAACAGTAACCGATTTATTCACTACACGCAATGATAAAAGCAAATCCAACAACGACCGTTTTAGCTTTACATTTAATTATTTCAAGCAAAAGGCATATGATTCATTCAATTTATCAGACAGAAACACTACAACTAAGATATTCAAGATTTTGCTGATTCCCGTTATAACTGGTTTAAGTATTCTATTAGCCACCGAGTACTAACCAACGTCATTTTGTTGAGTTCCGAATGTTAAACGAATTCTGTCATATACGACTGCAACTTTGCCGGTAGTTTTAGTAACTCAAAAAGCTTTAAACTTTATTCGATCCAAGGCGTCAGGACAAAATACGTAAAGAGTCCTGAGGCTGGTTATCTGCCTGATGTCAGTTATCTTTAATATGCTCCCTAAAAGAGTCAAATTAATTATGAAATACTACATTTTATAGTTACAATAATTTACATTTGGTAAGGTTCATGGTAGGTTTAGCCACTATAATGAGTATATGTTTCTAGAATGACGACAGTTGGATTTTTTAAAATCCACTATAACGAGGTTTTGAAAATCTATCAGCTTGAAAATGTGCACAATTTTAAATTTATGAGGTGAATGTTAGTAATCGTTTGAAACAATGTGAAAACCACCTGAATATCTTATATTTATAATCGCAAAGTTTTGTTAAATATGCATTAGATTCCAAACATTCTCCGTAAACATCTGTACTATTTTTAACAGAAATTTGTTTTCTGCCAACCAACTTTCGCAAGGGCTTTTGTAATATTCGACATCATAGTATTCCTTAGATCTCTCGAAGATTTATTATTTAACTCCATAATTTTATAGAAATCTATGATTTATCAAAAAGAATATTCTCTGTTCAAATACTAGTCTTTTAATCTATGATTTATCTTTCTAATAAGTTCTTTCAGTATGGTTGGTTTTCTTGATTAACCATCCTTGTTTACCAATAAAATGTTATAGAAAACAAAACTCTGTTGCTTTGAAAACATTTCCAAGTTTATTTCATCGACGTCAAACCTTATTTGGAAGAGAATTTAATGTTGGCTAACAAGTAAACTGGATCTTAAATGAACAGATGACCTGTTCATCCCTATTCAAATAAACAGTAATCGATTATATTTGCGCTCTTTATTAAATGAGAATATCTTTCTTTGAATAATAATCGTCAGATTATTATGCGTGATTAAACCACATCCGCATAATACGAATATCACTAAATGATTTGATTTGTAACTTTTTAAAAAAATACTTAATTGGATGAAATTCATTTTGAAATTGTGAATACGACTCAACTATCATCAAAAAGTCTTATACATGACATCTATAACTTGCTTCTATAGTATTAATTTTATAGAAACCTAATAAACTAATTAGTATTCACATTTATTCATTTATTTAATGAAAAAATTAGTGTCAGCTTCTATAGTGTTTTTTTAACAGCACTGAGCCGAATGTTCAGAATATGGATATACTTTGCTTTAATTTATTTGATTCACATAACTGTCAGCACGGCTGATCGTCAACCAAGTGACTATCCTGATTCGGAACTAATCGATATAGATTTACCATCGAGTGTTTCAAAGCCATATTATACATCTGAGAGTGATTTCCATGAAAATAATAAAGTTTTGAGTCGTATGCGAAGAAGAGTGCACAAGCGTACACAGCATCCACTTATCACACATCTTGACCTTCCACGAAATCTAAGAGGATATGACAATAATGAAAATGATTATGGATATGATACACCCGTATATTTCCAGCAACTTGTTAGTAAGACTCATCAAGCATCATTAATGAGCCCCGAAAAACGTCTTTATTCATCAGATGATGAAGAACTTATGAAAATCTTGATTAAACTAATTAAGCTTTTCAAAAACAAGCGTGTTCGAAGAGTGAAACCAGTGGCTTCAGTTAATCACATTATTATGCCACGACCAGCTGTTCACATCGAAACTTCAGCAGAACATTCATCGCCAAATAATCTAATTGATTATTGTAAGGATCAGAAAGCAATATCGCCTCTTCAATCTACTTCGAACGGTTTTCAAGCTTCTAAAACTGCTCCATTACCTCAAACTAACCCTACAGAATCTTTGAAACAAACATCACAGTCTTCTTCCTCTGACTCATCCATACAGATAGGCACTGTTAATAATATTGATGCCTATAGTTCTAAAATTACAGCTACTCCTGCGTTATCTCAAAAACAACTTAGTTCTTCTTCATCAAATGGTTTTTTACAGCAACCTTCTATTATGCTTAACAGGAACCCTATTGGCAAATTGAAAACTAAATATCTCAATACGGCTCAGCAAGTGAAAAGTAACATTCCTAGAATGTCAGAATTAAATCCGTTAGGAAGACCCCTTCACCTCACTTTTAGAGAACATAGTAATTCTATTCATTCAGGTTACAGGTATACATCAGTGTATAATCATGCTGAAGCGTTATCTCCAACGTCTATGAGCCGACATAATATCCTAACTGGCACTAGTATTACTGAACTCCCATCACCGAAGGAAATCCATATACCAATATCTTACCAAGACTCTCAAAACGTCGTGCCAGTTACACCTTCATCGGCTCCAACTGCCATTGTAAACCAACAAGATAATCCCAAAATTCAACCGATAAAACAGGGGCAGAAGATGTCACCGCAACAAGAAAGTCAGTCATATACAAATAAGTTTCCACAACAATCACTGACACAAAAAGCATCTCAAATTTCTCCAGTCATGTCAACTCAACAAAATATCCCGCCTGTTGGTAGAGATTCCAGTCATACTAACCAGTCACCTGATGTGAATGATTTATTAGTCACCTCTCATACTCAATCCCTTGGACAGCAAAAGCAACAAGTTGTTCCTCAGGAGTCCTCTCATAAACCTATTCAGCAAGCATCGAAAACTTATACTAACATAGTGTCACCGTTGCCTCCGGTAGTATTTACTGTTTCGAAAATTGGAGATTATGATTGGCATTATAATATATTTCATCCAAGTAGGCCACAACGATGGAATTTAAAGAATTATGCAGTCAAACACAAACTTCTTGAACAGATACGAAGAGTTTTATCAAATTAGTAAATGGTTAGTTTTTTTTAAAAAGTTTCAATAAATAGATAAAATGTCTTCCCAATAAAACACAAATATCATAATAGATTTCCTATTTTGTGTATCTAGTAGATCGGAGACGAAATGTGTCTTTAGAAAAATAGATTCATTATTTATAATAATGCTCATGTACAATTTGTTTTTGTTTAAGATATATCTTTTTGTTTAAAGTCATAAAACGTTAGCATAATAAAAACTGCGTCTAAAAGTTAAAGGATGATCATAGCTTTATATAAATCTATCCTTAAGCAGAGGGTAAAAATAAAAAGTGAGCAATGTGGATGACGAATTGTCTGAACTTGTGAACTCTGATCTCTAGTAAGATTCACATTCTGGTATTTGTGTTAAAAGTTATTTAAACGTTCTGAAGTTGTTTGTTCGAAATTCAGTTGGTTAATCAATTGTAAAAACAAATAAACTAGTTCTGGTGGTTTGGTGCTAAATATTTTAAAATCAAGTCAAGGGTTCTATGAGTAATTTATCAACCTACTTAACTTTCAAGTGACTTACCACTAATGTCAGATTCCTAAACTGACAGAAAAGAGAGAGAATGGTTAGACCATAATTTGTGGACGACCTTTGAGCGACTCTAAACAGACCTTGAGAATATCCATATACATACTACGGCTAAATGTGGGTTATAAACAAGTGTGAGGAATTACGATTAATACTTACGGTTGATGGTTAGGGTTAGGAATCAGATTTAGGGTTTTCATTACGAACTGACATGAGCTATAATGCCAAAACGCTATTTAGCCAAATGAATGAATGAATTTCGCGTCAAAATCCTAGACCTGTTATCATAAATCTGACCGGTTCGTCCATAAATTATAGTCTCTCTATATTTCAGTGTACTACAGTATCAAATTAATATCCCATAAACTACCAATATACATCAAAAAATCGATGCCAGGATAAATCCAATATGATGACCAAAATTATAAAATACTGTTTACGACCGCCTATTAAATCAATGTAAATTTTACTATTTTTATGCAGTTTCCAGTTTTATCATGATAAGAGCATGAGTTAACTTAATTAATACTACAGTATTCAATTTTAAACAGATAGTTTTTAGCGAACTGGTTGACTGGGAGGTATCATTCATTGTGGACCAATGTCAACGAGAAAACATGTGATTTTTTCAAAGGTTATTTTCATGGTGCAAGTCAGACTACTTTTTGGTTTTAAAATGTTGTATTCCAAATCAGCGACTGAATAATTCGAAGTAAAAAATAAGCCGAAGTCCCCTTAATCCGTTACCTACGGAGTATGTGATGTTCATTTCAGCACAATCGTTAAATTTTTAACAACCGTAATTTTTTTACGTAATCGTTTTCTTTAATCTCACTGTAGATGCGAAGGATGATACCATTCAAAAACAGTAAATAGGGTTATTCATAATAATAAAATAATATGTAAGATCCAAGTAACCAGAAATGTCCGTTTTTATTCGCTAATTGTGGCTTAATCTGATTAAACTGTCACATGTTATTTTTAGTTCCGTCTAGTTATCAAGATAGATTTCTATATTGAGTATCAGTAATGGTATGGTAGTCCGATGTTGTCCGTTCTCACAGGACCAGAAGATTATGCTCTTTGATATGTCTATCACTGTATTCTAGACCTAGACAGATTTTTGAATAGGTTCGTGACAGGTTGAAAACAAAGGCCATGAACCTTTTTTAATATTGATGTCCATATTGAGGGTATTCGTTATTTCCTCTAAACGTATCCATACTAATGACTGGAGTCAAACTTTTCTCTTTGTCCTGAATAGGATCAGACGTTATTGCTTTAATGCTGTTAGTAGATGTAATGTAAGATCAAACGATTAATCTGTGACTATTTATATTTAGTTGCATACTGTCGATTGGCTTAGTGTTTTGATGAAGGCTTTAAATTACATTCTTTGGTCATCAGTAAGGCAAATAGTGTCATCTTAGGTTTTCGAATTCATTTAAATCGTGACCACCAAAATTATTGAGTGTCCATTTTGTTGATTTTAAGTTTTGTAAAAATTAACTTTCATATACCTTTGGCAATGAAAGTATGGTTACAAACTTTGTAGTCAAAATCAGATATAATTAGTGTAAGTGATGTGAAACTTTTTTATTTATTTAGCGTCATGCTGTAAGTTCTCAAAAAAAGTAGTCTATAACCAGATTTGTAAGAACACATGATTTAGTTTCCTCAGCATTATCTTTAAAATACTTCAATATTTGGAATCATGAGTCACTTGAAGCTATAACACCATGGAAAACCTGGAAGCACTGGACGGTCGTTTCGTCCTAGTATGGGACTCCTCAATCCGGCCCCTCACGAGATTTCTAAAAGTCTCCGTAAAACCCCTTCTGATTTAAAATGCTTGTTGGTAAAATTTATTAAGCCTCTGTTTTGACACGAGGAGGGAAGAAGGAAACCTTTTGAGAAAAAAACTAAGAAGAAATGAGTATCCTTAGGTTTGCTATCTGCCTTCTATATTAGTTATTTAAGGAATTTGCTGAGTAACATTATCCAGTATGGCAGTACAGGTCTCTAAGTCACTTAGTTATCGCTCTTCTAATTGGCCGGGTACTAAAATTTAACGGGAGATTTCTCGATGTTAGTGTACGAAACATATTTATGCTACGAAGTTTTCTGTCTCCGGCTGTTTTTTATGACAAAAATGGAGAATAAGAAATAAAACTGTAAATAAGTTAATGTCTTGTTAGTCATATGATTTTTTAACATCTGTAGAGAGAATAATTGAGACACATTTGTATACATCGGAGAATAAATAAGTTGTGCCTTGCAACCTGTTTTTGATGCTGATGTCAAACCTCTGGGAATTTGTTTTGACAGCTGCTACTGTCCCCCTCAACTGTGTTTTTCCAAACTACAGGAAAAAAAATACATTCATTCTCATGGCTTTTCTTATCGACTAAAGATCCTTTTGTTTTGAGTAGAATTTTCGTTATAATATCATTGTTTCATCATTTGTCCAAAGTTTTTAACAAAAAACTTCATCCGAAATGAAAATCTGGATTTAGAAATTTGTGAGTAGTTTATGAAGAAGTGTGATCATCTATTCATATTGAACTGCTGAGCAAACCTATCATTCCCTGTTCTTCGCTTTCTAAATTTTACTTACTAAAAAGAAAGGCGCTCAACTGTTTTTTGTATATACTTCCCTGTATTTTTTGAAAGAGAAAACAAACTACCTCTGTAGTTTCGTCATAGATCACGCTACTCTGAAATTACCATAAAACATACAACTAATCACCATCATCTGAACCCTATTCCATATTCCTGTAGAGATTAACAGCATAACCACAGAGAACCCATATTTAATTTCAACTGTTTGATAGTCACGAATAAATAAACTAATGAAACCTGCATTATTGTTTACGTTCTGGAATAAAATAGAAATATAGGTCTGGTTTTCGAAATATGCACTTTCAAGAGTAAAGTCACCAAAATATTAGCGAACATGAAATTCGTATAAGGGATGTTTTAGATCATAAAGTTTTACTTATTTTATTTAATCAGCTTGTTAAAGTTAAATTTGTACCGTCGATTGGAATAACTATGAAGTATAATATTACTTTTTCTGGTAACAAATTGAATTTCTAAAATTCAAAACATTTCTGACTTATAACGAAACTTACTAAAAAAGAAGGACTATCGCACACCACAGAATGTTAGAAATCAATCATACATTATATCTATATCTTTCAGGATGTGCAGATACACAGTCTCACTAAAGTGATGGAACGGAGATATGAGGAACCAGGTTAGCAGCGTTCTTTTTTGAACGAAATTTCGGTAGCGAAAGACGGCTAAATTGGCGGCTTAAATGAAAAAGAATATAATGATTAACAGTTTCAATGTATATCCTCTCATGTTACATTTTGTAGTTTGTTTTTCCAAAGTCTCCTCTCTCCATATATATATATCAAAGAAATATATTATTTTTCAGAAGTTACTGATTTTCTCTTTGAGATGTATATTCACTCGAGGCACTTCTAAAATACGTCTGGGTTAACGTTCATTTCCTTTAAGAAATTTCGATGTTGTTAAATCAATCTAACCTGCAAATGACGAGCTGATAAATGTGGATTGGAAAGGTTTTCGGTGTCTCGTATAATTAATCGTTAGACTAAAAACATTTATGCCTGCATTCACTAAGTATTGTTTTACTTGAAACTTCCCATTGATGATTAGGACTGTGATTGATCAGTTTGTTACTGACAAATGTGCATACTGTGCGTATTGCCTCGATATTGCCTTAATTCACAAGGATTATAAGAAAAGATGAACAGTGGCTAGCAGTGGAATCCAGGGCGCGCGTTTCATCTTATTTAGGACTCGTCAGCTGCAAGTACCCGCATCTCAAAGTTGATGTCCACTCTGGGACTGGAACCCAGCACCGTTCGCTCCAAACGCCATTGCGTTATCCAAAAAGGACGAAACGCGCGTTCTGGATTCCACTGCTAGCTACTGTCCATCCACGTTTATTTATGCCTGCAGTTATGTGACAAATGAAGTTTGATATTTTGGGTGATTTAAAATAGAAACTAACCATTCATTGTAAATGATAAGTCATGCTGACTAATTTAAGCTTCTCTTAAGGTAATCTGTATATTTAAATTTGAAAAATGAATTTCATTTTATTCAGATTGAATATATATGCAGCTTGTGTTACTATGTACTGCAGCTATCTTAAAAAGCTGAAGTTTTCATTTGAACTTCAAATGTAAAAACGATGTGTGTAAAGTAACAGGTAATTGAGATAAAATCTTTAGATTGGCGTAACTCCAAGTCACTATTTATCAGAATCAGCTTCCTGGGAGCTACTGACATCAACAAAATGAGTTAGAATAGAGTTTGAATGTGTTTGATCATGATATATTGAAGTTATATCCAGATACTATTAGGGAAGTAGTCTCAATCTTTTATTTAATTTACTGATTGTAACATTAGCTAACCGAACGAACAGACTACCATAAAACACCGTATGAACTTTGTAAACAAAATACCAAAGAACGACACTCAGGAGATTATTATTAATTAGTGTCCAATAAAAATGAACTAAACTAAACATAATAAGGATCCAGCGTTGTACTACAAATCCTTACAAGAAATCAAAAATTAAATCACTTGGTATTTATTACATTCTCAACTTTGAATTTAAGGTGTGCTTCTAGCTGCTTTAATAAACGGTTTAATATTTTGCTTGTAACTTCACGTAAAAGTGAAAATTACTTGCATTTCATTCTATCAAAGTCAACAAAAGGTCTGTGACAAATGTGAATAAGCCCACGTTGCTACACTAAATCAACATAGTAAGATGAGTACCATAACAACAGAAGTAGTTATAGTATCAGTGATAACAAAAACGCTTAGACACGGATGATAGCATTAGAGGAGGGAGAATGAACTCGAGGAATATCATGTGTTTTCCTAGTTTTTATGGGACTAACTTCTTTTTGACTAGATAGGTAGACGTGTACTGCCAAAATATTTTTTCTCTCACTACTTAATTGATTGCTACATGATTCATTTGGCTACGTTTATTCACTAATCTTCTCTCAATAAGTACACTTTAGGTTCCATTGGTGGTTTCAGTTTGTCTTTATAAATAATTCATTAGAAAGTTAACATCTGTGATTATAGGTGTAAGATCAATAAATTAAATTTTGATATATAATTTGAGAATCTGTTTTCACAAAAAGCTGACTTGATCTCAACCCTATCATAGGAGCTAGCTTGGTCTAAGAACATGTTAGTCGATAACTATCAATAACACAAGAGTATCGTTGAAATCATGAACCCATCTGGGCTAGACCACCTTCAAAGACTTGAATGAACTGGAAGGCAGTCTCTTTCTAGTATGGGAATCCTAAGCAGTCCTCATCCACGACCCCACACGCAGCACTCGAACCTAGGACCTTCTGTAGAGGCTACTAAATTTCACTTAAATTAAACTATCTACACACCCATACTAAAAATTACCATGTGCTCACTATTGGCTGACTTAGAGAGGAAATTTTCAGAGTTCTAGTAAAAAGTTGTGATCAGTGGGATTAATCAGTATCGAGTTTGAGGCAGTTACCCACTGAGGATAATGGAAAATGATCGATCAATGTTTTGGATTAATTGAGATTAGAAATCAACATCGTTGGATCTCGTCTTAGTGATCTTGAGGTGAAGCATTCGGGCGCGCGGCTGGAAGTGCGGGATCATGGATGCACACTACTGAGGAGTCCTATACCATGACAAAACGGCCGTCCAATGCTTCCACATTTTCAGCGGTGGTCTAACGTAGACCAGTTGATGAGTTCAATGATATTCAACAATCTTTACAACCCTATCGAGAAAACACAATAATAGAGTTTGTTTAGACACAGAATAGATGGAATGTATTTGGTATTGGAATCCAGGACGAGTGTTTCCTACTATTTGGAGCTCCTCATATGAATACATCTGGATCCCAGAGTTGATATTCGCTCCTGCCATTTGTTTAGATTTGAATAAGTGTGCTAAAATTAATCTAAGTAACAGAACAGTTTATGAGTTAATTAAAATATAAAGAACACAAACTTCCGTAATCACTATAATTTAAATAAAACAAGCACATATGAATAAAGCGATTGCGAAAATGAAAAAGTGACATCAACCATAACCAATTACACAACGTAATAAAACATATTTTTATAAGAACTAACCGGTATAATATTGACTTTACTTCTTGAAAAAATAGGTGCAAAATGATGGATTTACTGACGTCCGAATCTCTTCTCACGAATACATAAGCTTGAAAACCGATTCAGTAACAAGCTTTAGAGCTTTTAAATGAGAATTTTACAATATAAGCAAATAGACAAATTTAAAGAACTATTGAATTGTATCAATAAGGCCAGCATAACTGAAAGTAAAATATAAACTCTCAATAGCCACTGGTTTTTGAAATATTCCAAGGTTAACCAGATAAAAACATGTGTAGAATTACAAATATTATATCTAGTTTGTTAAAGTGTGAGAACAATAATTTAGCAATAGATCCAACGAAAAGTAAGGCAAATTCTATTGGAAAATAATTTATACTAATATTCGTCAATATTAGGATGAACCGTTTGACAAAAATTGAGCGAAGGGTATGGAGAAGCTGTTATAAGTTGTGACCACCGATTAGAGAGCAGTGACTTATCGATCGGAACAATGACGCGTAAACCCGTGCGAGCAGCCTAGAATTCTGATTGGTCCTGCTTACCGCTTAGCCCAGTCAGTTAAGTCCAGAACACAAGTCTCAGCCTCTGCGATATGAATCATGTATTTCAAACATATTCTGTTTATATACCAATCAAGCACACCACATCGTACCATAAAATAGAAAATAACATTTGTATAATATTTGGCCAACAGGAAAATGATACGTGAAATAAATATTGACCAATAGGAAAATGATACCATTTCAAGTCCAAGGATAGCATTAGACATAACAGGATAATTTTTGGGATATTTTTCTGAATATCCCAACGGAAGCCATTATATTTGAAATAATCTCAGAGATTGAAATTATTCTGAAGAAGCCTATACAAGTTTGCTAGACGAAACGTTGAAGTTATTTAAATTTCAGTCTCTGAGATTATTTCAAATATAATTTTACATATAATGAAAAATAAGACTCGTAAGACTCATTATTAAATTCAAAAGAAAAAGAAACAGAGATAATAAATGACCGTTTAAACTTTGGTAAAGTTCTTCATTAATAGAAATTTTCATCACTAGAAAACTCATCCAACAAATGAGCGCAGGAAGTAAAAGGAAACAAAAAGGGTGTGAAGAATGGAGTACATAATAATTAGTGCTTAAAGGGAACGAAGAGATCGGGAAAATAAAATAATCATCGGACATTCAGACAGGATTCTAATTACTTTTATTAGATTGATCAGAAATCGGTTTTCTTTTCTAAGGAAAGAGACACATACTATTGGGTGAACGTCTGTCTGTCTGTCTGTCTATCTCTCTCTCTCGCTTATCAGTATCATACATGTACTTTGCACAACTTAACAGTATGTTTCCCAAATCTCATACTGTCTCATAATTCACACTACTAACCAGTTTTAACTTTCGTTAATACATTGAAATGAACATGAATTATGTATTTTTATAGAATATATTGCGTAAAACTTGTTTCGGTAGTGTTAGTTGCTCCTGGTATTTCCTAGAGAAATTTTCTAGAACTATAGGTAGATGCGAAAAACATCTCAGTTAGTCAGTGATTTTTGGAGTCTTTCAACAGAAATCTTGAAAACTATCGTTCATACTTTCTTTATTTTCATTGGGAAATGACTAAACTTGTGACCAAACTTAACATTTTTCCTGAGGTCTATAAAATCTCATAGTCAATCGTAATCCTACAAACATCCCAAACTTTCTTAAATATTCTAGATTTTGAAAAGTATGAAGTTTAGTCTTTGGAAAGTATATATTTAGCTTGAATCTACTTTATGTGTTGGGAGCATGTGAAGATCTGTTTGTTTGCGAAAATGTGGAGAGCTTACAAGAAAACAGTGAACTGACGAATTAATGACTACGTAAGATGGACTTACATCTAACAATTAAAATTATGGAAAAAACATGTCATCTGAACTTAGTCAATAATAGAGCTTTCCTAATCGTACTTTGTTACTTTTATTTCAATAAACAGTTAGGGAGAACATGCATCATATTAACCACAGTTATAGGAATCGTTCTATGAAACCTCAACAGTTTAGTTGATCTATAACATTATTCAGCTTTTTTTCTTATAAGGTACTTAACACTCTGAAAATGAGATTAACTGAAAACTTATTCTTTTCGTTCTACTTTTGATCATGATTGGAAGTGGATTATTTAGGCACTGTATTTGTGCAATTATTAACGACAGACAGTTATCATGTCGAGTCATAATGAGGCTCTTATTTGTGTAGATTCGGGTAAGTATTGATAGAAAAAATACCACAGTAGGAATTTGTGGGAATAATTGGAAAATCACGACCAAAATTTCAGTTATCCACTATGCTCCCATTATACCCTGAGTAACTGCCCCAAATCAAATCAATAGCTACGAATATGGAAATTTCTTGGATTTTATAACCCATGATTATTTTGACGGATGTTAGGTTTTCAATCAATGTGTTATTTTCGTTACTAGTATTGTAATTTCCAGTAAAGCTTCCAGGGGTTGTCTATATTACTAAGGATAAAATGTTTATTTTCAGTAATTTTTTATGTAATCCTATTTTTATTCGGCCACAATATGTTACTATTCTGGTGGTTAATATATAAAATAGGCTCACTCAGCCAATTCTGACAGGAATTCATCATGAAGCGCATTTTTAAAATTAAGAGGTACGATATCTTGATTAAATTGGACAGAATCTACTTAAACATAACTGGAAAAATGTTCGTATTCACTTATTGATAATGGATATTACGTATCTTTATGCTGTAATAAGGAATGATTTCAATTAGAAACAAATGCTTTTATCTCCACTTCTTCGCTGATAACATGGAAGAGTCTATTGGAATGAATTGATTCCAGTAAATCAATCAACCGTAATGAAGAACGAAATAAAGATTCTGATTGCTTCGTATTTGTACAGTAACCACATTGCGTTAGTGATAACGGGATTGAATAGGTCAAACATGAAGTGTTCAAGGTATGAACTTTATTTTATAATAAGTGATTAGTTAGCTTGCATTCCAAAATGTGTTCTCATGTAGTTAGGGACAAACAGTTTGTCATCTAATAAGAAAAAGAGAACTCAGCGAAGAAAATTTTCATTTCGACGAAATCATTTACTTAAGCTGTACATTAGTATATATAGTTAATATCAGATGGGTTTTGTGGATATTATAGTAATTTCAATGGTTAAGATCATGAGTCAATTGAAGCTAGACCACCATGGAAAACCTGGAAGCACTGGACGGCCGTTTCGTCCCATTGTGGGGCATCTCAGCAACGCGCATCCACAACCTCGCCCTCTGAGAGATTCGAACCCAGGACCTACTGGTTTCGCGCGCGAGCACTTAACCACTAGACCACTGAGCCGACATCTAACGGTGTTAATGTCTAGCTTCAACTAATCCACGAGTGACACATCCACCATTGTCTTCACTGAGTTACTATCTCACAACAGATCTGGTTGAACTCCACCAACTTCCATTGTACTGAGGTAGATAACTGTCTCTACCCGACAAGGAAGTTGGTCGCGCAATTTCGTGGATTGGTTGATGTTAGAAACTATCACCATTGGATGCCGGCTCAGTGGTCCAGTTGGTTAAGCGTTCGCGCGCGAGACCGAAGGCCCTGGGTTCGAATCCCGCTCGCGGGGTCGTGGATGCGCACTGCCGAGGAGTCCCACAATAGGACGAAACGGCCGTCCAGTGCTCCCAGGTTTTCAATTGTGATGGTCTAAAATCAATTGGTTCATGATCTCAATCAAAAACTTAATAATCTCCACAACTCCTATATTAGTAACAATTTGTTGTTTTTGAAGTCTCACTATAAGTTAAGATTAAACTGCAACACTTTTAGTAACCCAATTTATCGAAAAATTGTTATATGAAACACAACTTCGCCGTTGACCTAATACTCACAGTAAAGGTGAAATTGACGGATGGTACAGAGTCCCTATAATAACTAGAAGTATTCGAATTAATGTGCTAACTAAGACTTCTCGAAATAGTGCAATTAAAGGTAAGTAGAACTAGGTGAGCACAAATGAACTGGTAATTAGTGGGCAATCAAGTACGAAGGAATCATTCGTTCGTACAAATACCACAACTGCCACAGCTTAAATGAGAATCCAAAGTGCTGTTATCGATTGTATGTTTTCTTAGGTTTACTGTATGTCAGACTGTATATTAGCTGTAGACTACGTATGATCTGGTTCCTGGAATCGTATTTGATCATCTTATCGGTTGTGTGTACTTAGATCATTCACATCTAGAATTTGCACCAAAGATTTCCCAACATTATTCATCACAATCCCCGTCGCTTGCCGAAGATCATTTCCACGATAAAATGTAACTTCTGCATACTCCAAACACCTTATATTCAAACAAAGTATCCTTCATTTTACTAACTTGATGGAGTTTCTTTTGCTACAGAATGTTTAGCATTTCTATATTGCAGTAGAAATGTATCTACTCCTTTCTCCAGTTCATCAAATGTTGAAGCAGCAGTGGAATTAATAGCAGTTTTCAATGTCCTGACAAACTGTTTCGCCTGGTCATTAGAAAAATTAAGCTTGGGAGCAGTGAACAAGTGTTTGCACCTGGTAACATTCAACCAGTTAGTGACTGCATCCGCAGCAAAATGAGTCATTATCCGTCACTAACACCATAGGAACTCTTTTGTCGACTAAGCACCTTTCTTAATGCTTGGATTGTGAATTCAGAATTTGGTGAAGTTGTGAAAAACTTCAGGCCACTTAGAAACAGAATCAATGAATACAAGTGCATAGTATTTACCAAGAAATGGACCACAATAATCTACATGAATTCTGTGCTAGGTTTCAGACGATAGTGACCATGGAGTCTACTTCGAAGACTGATTTTTCAACTTATGGTATTTTTCACAATTATTTGCTGTACGACATATATCAGCATTTATCTCTGGCCATCAAAATGTGTGCCATGTCAGTGACTTCATTTTCTCAACAGCTAAAAATCCACAATGAAGATCTTCAAGAACAGATTTACGTAGTGAAGGAGGAACGACAAAACGATCATTTAAACACAAAATACCACCAGAAGTATTGGATAACTCATATCGCTTTGAGAAATAGACAGGAAATCTACGTTTCCGACTGGTATACCAACCTTTCAGTATGGCGTTGAGTACATAGAAAAAGTATTTACGAGTTTGTCTAATGAGATCTAGAAGTTTCACCGGTGAATGTTGCACTACCAAACAGTCTGAATTATTAGGAAGTCTATATTGTAATGATTGTCGATTTATGTAGTTAACATAATGAATTCGTTTAACAATTCTGAGCTGAATTGTACAGTCATAAGCGCTCAAAGAAATACTGTATGGAGGTGATCAAGTCCCCAAAGTAAATATTTCTGTATGTCTTCGACATTTGTTGTTGACCTCATTAGTTTAAATGGACACACCTGTAGTGGTTGGTCCTATGCCGAACCCACATAGCTTATTCTAGCTTCCGGAAGAGCAAACTTATCCCTAATTCTTGAGTCACCTTTGACATTGTTAATTATTCACTTTTCGACCCTGACATTTTATAAGAGCGTATGTATTTGTACATCTTATTCTTCTAAACGCATTTCTGTAGCACATTTTTGTGTGACTATAAATATTGATTAACGCTTGATTAAATCGAGTTGACTCTCCCGCCGTCTCAATTGCGCGTAATTTTGCTTCGCTCACTTCTCTTTGTTTCGTTACTTTAGTTGTCCTTCCAGATCAACGAGTGTCCAAAATGTATGTACTCAAAACTTCATTATCTTATTCGATTTATTTAATTCTGCTACACACTAAAGCGGATTAAAACGAGAATTTATAGGAGAATTCACGATTTATATACTTCAGTAGAAACCAATCATAGGATCTTAATTGGAGTCAGATCCAGGGTCAACAAACACCTAGCTGAAGGCGCTCGGCCATGCACAAACACCAGATCATGAGTGTATACACCGTATCATGCATCTTTTAGCCGGCTTAAGTCGAACGCTACCCAACATATCGATATCCTTTCAAATATATCTTCAAACCTCACCACTTCTGTTTTCTGGTTTGGCTGGTTTGACATGCTACGATCATAAAGTTGTTGTCAAACTCCAAATACTTGTGGCATCTTCAGCAGTGAGACTGACTGAATGAGCCGGTTTTTAACTTACAGACGGCAAATAGGAAACCGACTACAACGTGTGGTAAGTGATATATTTATCTTAACGTGAATTCACACAAATCAATTTATAGGATTTCCGTTGTTGCAGATGTTTCTATGCCAATTACTGGTATGAACTTGGTATAACTCTATAATCTACTCATCGACACATGAAAACGGGCATTAGTAGATGGAAATGCTGTTTGATCTGTTTATGTGCCTTTTTCCGGCTATATGTTGTCCCTAGTCAATGTGGGTCACATAGTCGACCCATTTTTTATCAACAAATAATCGACAAGTAAGTTGGCCTTTACCAGATGTGACCAAAATAACAATGTATAACCAATAACGTTGCACATCACATCACGACTACAGGACCACCTGAATTTTCGGAGGCGTGCCGACTAGACTCCAAAAATCTAAGGTTAGCCAAAAATGAATTCGAGCATATGGTATACTTGGGAATTATCCGGCCATTGAACAGCCCATGAGCATCTCCATTGCATATGTTCCCCAAAAAGTAAAGCAATGATTGGCGTCCAGCTGCTGATTTTCGGCGACTGAATACGAAAATCATTCTCTGTCGTTGCTCGCTGCCGCACATAAATTGCCCAACATTTGCCCTAAATGATACAACAGTTTTTCTACAAAATCGATATATTTAAAGAATATATTCATGTTCCAATGACTTCAGACAATATCCATAAAACCACTAACATCACTCCCTTCGAATTCTAAAGATTTTTGTGCATACCTATCAGTTTAAGAAATGCTCCACACACTTCACAGAGATTCATCGATGATGTCTTTCAAGGTCTCAACTTTGTACACGTATATGTAAATGACTTCTTAATCTCAAGCCCGGAACATATAGTCTCATCTTTAGAACCTAGACCCTGTTTTCAAATGACTGAGAAAAAACATGATATTTATGTTGACATCCACAAATCTCAGATCAAAGTCAAATCTCTTGACTAACTTGAGCACAACATTGACGCTCACGATATTCTCCCTCTGCAAAGCAAGTTGAGGGAATTTTCGGTTAACCAGAACCGACCACAGTCGAGCAATTATGCAACTTCAACAACCTGGCAAGTTTATTATCGACAGTTCATACCAATCTTTATCCCTAATTATTTTTAACGACCTGGAAACTATCTGTCAAACAGATGGAAATGTGTAAGAATACTTGACCATATGATATATTTCCATGTAATGATAGTCTAATTGTGCCGAAACATTATCGATGCGACATCTTCAATACTTTCTTATCCATATGCTAGAGCAACCATCAACCACGTGAAATTAACGATCTTGTTGGCTTGGCATGAATAATGAAGTGAAACAGTGAGAACACGCCTGTGTTAACTGCTAGAAAACGAAAATGATTAAACACAAAAAAGTGGTCATTGAGCTGCTTCTCAACTCGCTTTGATCATATTTGTCCTGATTTGGTATAACCCTTATCAGATTCAATTGGATACTATTTTCTCTTGACGTTTGTGGACCGTTTCACATGATGGCTAGAAGCAGTACCTAATAAGGACATTACTACTAAAACAGTGGCCCACGTCTTCGTCGAACGATGGGTAGGAGAAGTGAACTTTTCCCCAGCTATCACAACAGACCGTGAACATCAGGTCAAATTCATAGTTTTCCGTTGTCTGACTACAGTACCAGGACTCATACGATTCCGAAGGACCGCCTATCACTTACAAGCTAACCGGTTGGTGAAACGCTTTCACCGATAACTTAAGTTTTATTCTCAGCTGCAAACATTTCAAAATGGACCGACGGTCTTACGTTTGTGTTAATCAGTATTTGCAATTCAGCGAAAGCTGAATTAGTTTATGAAAGGACACTCCAACGTTCAGGGTGCTTTGTGTATCCCACACGTCTTTCACTTAATATGGATCTGAACATTTATGCGAGCAGGCTTATAAAAGACTTTCGTCCAGCTCAACCTGTTTTCACTCGACTGCAACCTGCCTTACAACATAATACACATGTTTTTATATGTCATGATTCACAAAGATAAACCAATGTAACTTACCATTGATTAGGACGGAACTGAAGATTACATAAACAGTGAACGGTTGAAACTGCTTACTTAGGATAAAACCACACATTGAAGCCTGTGAATTGTCACTGAGCCCTAGCCAAATTATCCAGCAGTTGGGTCATTGAATATCAAACAGACCATCGGTCTTTGTAAAAGTCAAGGACAACCAACGCGCATTAGTTCATTGTGTGCCATGGACTGGCCAATGCGGTGTTAGTCTCACTACCTTCACTGTACTCGTTCTTACTAGTATACTTCCGCAATGACATCCTTTGTGTTGTATGGTTTTCAAAGCATCCATAGTAACTTGATACAAGGAGGGGGTGATCCACGTCAGGTGCTGACTGCGAGATGTGGTCTCGGTGTTAGCTGTTGTTCACACTATTCCCGTCTAACTGAAGTGGGCTCTTAATCATTTGAAATAGATCATCTACGTTGGTGATCCGCACCTCCAATGATGACGTTCTCGCTAAACAATCAAAGGACTCAAGTTTCACGACTAAAATGCAATCCTTGGCAGTTAACGACCATGACAAATTTTTTCCGCTTTTTGATGACCGTTTTAATACGAATCGTTCTAAAGCGGTGAGGTTTCCAGGACGCTTGTTTTGCCTCGATTTTCGTGTTCTGAAACTAATCGGTTTCATTATCAGTTTTTTCATGATTTTAAAAACAAAGAGAAACTACGAAATATTGTTTTTTATTTATGTCAATTTATGTAAATTTTTCTATAAAGAACGTTATTGTATGATATTTTTCTCTCTACTGGAAGTTACGTATATACGTATATATATCAGGTTTTGTTTGGTCACGCAAGTACGAGCGTATTTCGACATGGATACTTAATTAGTAAATTTAGAACAACATATATAAGCGAACAATATTGTTTTCGATTAGATCCTCATCAGGCTTTACTCTAATATACAGTAATATTTATATGCATATACGAAATTATTAAACCAATCAAAGTAGTTTATAAGTCAATGATAACAATGGAAAAGATTACATAATAAGTAAGATGTGAAAAGTACAAATTGATGGTGTGACAACAGGTGCATTAGTTTTTGATAAGCAATAATAATAAAGGTTCAAATCAATGTTACATAATCTGAAATAGGTCAATGATTAGAAAAATATAGAAACTGCGATAACAATTATAAAATTATAAGATGACGTAATAAGAAATGTTCAGATAATTGGACCATGAAACGTATAGTTGAGAGAAAATAAAGTGGTAGGAGGGTGTGAAGAAAAATAATAAACGAAGAGAAAGTTAGAAAAGGAATAATAAATAAATTCATTTATTAATTAAGGCCAAGGGAGAGATAAGGGAGTTACAAATTTCTTCTGAACACAAAGACTTGGCTTGTTGGTTCGGATTCCTATAGCTTCTGCTATGTGTAAGAGACGAGATCGAACACCATAAGGAAAACTAGTGGGTATCCGATATATAACTTTGAACGACTTGGTTCTGTCTACTATATGACCGCTATCGATCAAGTGTGATAGAACCGAGCTGCGTATTGTTTTGACGTAACCTTTTCCGAACCACGATGGGAGGTGTTCACTAACTCGTTGGTTCAGTTGCCTGGTAGTGCGCCCAATATAGCTTTCTCCACAGGAGCAGCTGAATTCGTAGATACACATAGAAGTGGCATAACCAGGTAACTTATCCTTCAATTGCGGAATCACCATCGATTATCATTATTATTATTATTCCCAAACATCTTATGGGTACATAAGTGTTGTGAAGAAACCATTTCGGGTTTCTTCAAAAAATGCAATAATAAACAATTTTCAATAATGTTAGCATTATACTTGCCATATTAAAAAAAAATTTAGAATAATAATAGTAGAATATTAATAATAATAAATCGGGTCTTTGTAATTGAGAAGAATATTGAATTGAATTTAAAGAAGGAAAAGGGAGAAAATACGGGAATAAAAATAAAGGAGACGTGAAATACGCAAACAGTCTAATAGGTGTGTTTATGAACACAGAACAAGAATAAACGACTATGTGTGTATCGTTAAATTAGTAACAAAAAATAATTTATCATTGTAGTAAGATATGACGCTAGAATAAATTTTTGTGCAGTTATAGTTTAGAGTGATGCTATGAAAGTCACAATTAAGTGAAAAGAATAATAAAATATCAATAAGTATCAGCCCTATATGCATAGTGAAGATGAAAGGAATCTGAGAAGTTAATTTAAGTGTAACACAAGTTATTGTTTTAATTACAAACTTCTTAATCTTAAGAATAATATTTATTCAGAGGGAAAGAAGAGAAAGAAAAGAAGTGAACACCTAGTGAAAAGGTTCATCCATGATAAGAATAATAATTATGTAATGAATATCAACCTGAGAAGGAAACCAGCAATTGAAAAAATAAAATAAAAATCCTTTAAAGCATTCGGATGAATACATTTAGATTTATGTAATAGTATACAGAGTGAAACCGGATATTAGTATAAATATTTGTGCAATAATAATTAAGAATGACGCTATGAAAGTCAAAATTGATTTCAAAGAACAATCTGGAGTTATGAACATCAGACATATTGCACGTACGTTCTTACACGAAATCAGTACCTTAACGTTTCAGCGTAATTTTATAGCACTAATGCATACGTAGTGAAGCAATAAGCATTGACAAGATGTTAACTTGCTCGATTAATTACTTTTAATGAACGTTTCAGTCCAAAAAATCATTATTGACCACTTAATGAGATGGAGGTTTGCTTAAAGTAATTGAATAAACTTATTAGCCACATGTATTGGAGTATAGTGTTTTTTATTTATCCAATCAAAAATCAGTTTAGAGTTAATTTGTTATTCTGTTATTTATTTCAAATGGAGACTAGTGAATTTTGTCTTCATTCATGATATTTTGATTTCAAATCGGAATAGCTCCACGTTCCAACAATAATAAGCTTTGAAATGTAATGAAAATATGGATTGTAGTAAGTGTGAATAATCAGGCTTGGGTCTGATACATAACGTTCATTGTATTATTAGTTATATTTTCAAATCCTACCGATGTCAACTATACGAATTGAAAATCAGCTAATCTAAACTTGAAAGTGTTTTTATTTTTATGTTATTCGTTGGTTCATAAATTTATCAGTCGTAATATTAAAGAAACTGTTACTCGGATTTACATTTACCAGTGCTGGGGTGTTCAGAGTCCATTATGTACCTTCTATAGTTAATGAGCAATGAAAATGAATTACTACTATATAAGCTTTAATTACGTTATCATTTTTAGGTTATTATCTTGCAAATTTAAGCCAGCTGAATATACATCGTTCATCATTACTTACTAAGCGTTTTGTATTAGTATGACTGACATGACTCCACGGTGACACTCCTTGGTCAATTGTGTTATCGACTTTCATCAATTCATTCATAGAATTAAAATGCGGCTCCCAGAGTTAACTATCCTGTTTAGACAACTTCATCGTGCCATCTATTCTTGTTCTGTGCGACTCTTAGTGACTGTGGCAACAATCATCAGTTTTTTACATGTTACTACCGAATGACCAATGAATTAGTGACTTGAAATCATAAATATTTTTGTCTTCGGTTGTACTTCTGCACTTTCTGTGGTGCTGTGAATTAAGGATATACTTTTTGAAAACGTTTATAGAAGAAAAACCATCAATGACAATGGCAGACATACTGCTTCCAGCCAATGGGAGTATGATCAATTGTGACCAATTGTGTTACCACTCTAGTATCATTGTTTCTAATAAATTCGTTATTTGTGCTGTTTGTACAAAAAATGTCAATCAGTTTTCGCTGCCATATATTTCAATGTTTAAAAGTTATATCATTCTTTACTATTATCACCACAAACCATCTTATATTCTTAAAAGCTGTACATCATTCTTAATCATGTCAGAAACCTGAAATTCTTGGATTTGTCAGTACTTGTTTTCGCCCTATTGGTGTTCGTCACTTTCTTTCGATTTCTCGGCCTTCCATCACCAGGGCGATTCTAATGGATTTTTAAATAACCACCGTTGCGCGACTACCAACGACACAATTGGTAACGACTCAAACGGTTTTTGAATCTGAATAGACATTATTGTATGGTCAGCGAAGTGTCACAGAACCCCAGCCAAGCGATACTTCATGCTTACTGTTCACTCATCGGATACCAAATAACTGGTCGTTGAAGAGCTTGTCAAGCCTTGTCAAGGTAATAGACAAAGAACGCCGAATAATCACTCATGCTCCATGTGCAGACAAGATAGCCGAATTTTCCAATGATCAGGTCGAGGGAAGCTGGGTTTGTGCTCGATCATGAAGTGTGGCTTCTACCCGAAATATGAGGCCCGACATTTGCCATTTATTTAGGAGGTCACTTACAAATGAATACGATTGTGGAAAACTTTAAATTTGCCAATTGGTCAGACCTTGTTTAAACTATCAAAGTGTGCTTACAAACTGGAATAACCTAGTAAGGTTCTAGTAATTATGCCGGAAATTATATTTTAAGGTTGTTACGAACCCGACGTTTGAAGCGGCCTTTTGTATAATGCAAACAAATGAACATGATACAGCCAGCACGAGTGTGACGTCACATTTGAAAACGAGAGGAAGTGAAGAAAAATTCGGAGGAAATAAAAAGCATGACAGACTTCATAAAGGGGAAATGTCAATTTCGCCAATTACTTCAATCGTTTGCAAGAAGGTCTTTGAGAATTTTGAGTGAATTAAACCAATTTTTTTAAGCGTAATATGTCATTCGTATAAATATATGGACCTTTGGGGAAATGAATTGGACTAAAATATTTTAACAGTTCACTTGGTGCCAACAGATGGGAAAACATACAGCCTGCACTGAGATTATTGATTACTATGAGACTATCAAGATACTGCCAAATTGCCGAGAAATTTCAAGTTGAAGGAAACCGCGATATCTTGAAAAGTCTATCTGCTCTCTAACTTGACTGTTACCATTAGGACAAAATAAATTGTTCACTAAAGTCTGAGCAGAAGCGGATTCCGCAAACTGACTGATGACCAGCTCTGAACAAGATGAAGGGTATAATTTAAAGGACCTAAAAAGAATAATGGTTCTTTAAAGTTTTACTCACGATACGGATGACTTGCGATAACTCAGGTGATTTGAGGGGGACGATCTTTTAACCAGTTGAGGCAAGATTTGGCTCTGGATCTAACTCAGTCACAACAATAATGTTTTGCCTAATGACTAAAAAGCCATGTATAACTTTTGTAACGGCATATGAATTAATTACGATTATAAAAGCTCATGACACTACTGAACAGTCAACTAGATTCAGTAGCGGTGGGAAAAGGAGAATAACTAGTGGTAGTTGACGTGAAATAACATTATTAACGTAGACATAGTATATTTAGTTACATCCTATCAGTTGAAACAGCGGTCATCGAAGTGGAACTATGAAGCAGATTAAACCAAGCCCATTATGTATTACAGAATCAACAAAGCCTGATAATAATACTTATACCTCTTGGGTGCATGAATCTGAGTGGTTGTTTGGTTTTTTTGCTGAAATTTTAATTTTGGTTTTGATGTGAACCGTTCGCTCGCATTCATTGTCAACAAACAAAGAAAGACAGTGTTAATGCGATATAGTTATGAATATGATCTATGTTAATGACTTCGTTATTTTAGCTAGACTTCAAGATAGTTAACCTGTTATGAACGCAATCAGTGAAATACTATCGGTTTGATGTTGTCGTACAACAACAAAGTTTTTTAACCAGTAAAATGGTTTCCAATCCAACGGCTCGGTGAATATAGCATAGTCTCTTTCATCATATATTGGTCGACGGTGTTATGTTTGGACAAGGATTACCAAGTAAGAAATCACGACACATAGGATTTCAGATATTTTTCATTCTACCGACTGTTAAACTAATATCTCACGTTCATCTAACAATTGTTCATATTATTTCATTTTGCGACACAATGAAACTTCACTTTTAAATGACATTTCATTTCTATGTTTCTGTAGAGAGACGGTGGTTCATCAATGCCTTAAAAGTGATTACTCCATGTGAATGTTCTTAATAGAGCAAAATCCTTAGAACTCATGTAGTTTGTTTAAGTCTATCAATTAGTTGTACAATTCTAAGGGTCTCCGTCAGCGCTTAGGTTTAAGTGATGTCTAGGAGTATAGACCACTGAGATTTTGACCTTATGGCAGCAAAGTCAAAAAGGTTACTGAAAGTTATAGATGGAATACGTTCTTGGAATATTAGCTCGTCTCAGCCAAATTCGTCACCAAAGTCAGCCATTGAAATCGATGAGTATTTAAAGAGTGAACATTTCCAAGTTGGAAAGGTAGATGTTTATTTTCTGAATGAAAATAATGTCCTCATACTCGTTTCTATTGATATTTATTTTCAGATCGCTGTGCACGGTTTTCCCCACCAACCAACTTGTATCGCTTTTGATCCCGTTCAACGAATTGTTGCTATCGGAACGAAGTGTGGGTTCATCAGAATGTAAGTTGTTCACATATTATTACAAGCTTGGGATAGTTTCGGAAGACCAGGTGTGGACTGTAGCATCTGTCATCCCTCAGCATCTGCTGTCCTTCAAATATTCTTTCTCGTCAACGAGGTAAGTCACTCACATTCAATGCACATATGATGACCTACCGTCACGAGACGTTTTACATGAAAAATCTGTATGGGATTCGAAATTTCGTGTAACAGCATGAGCTGTAAATTCTAGACTATAGTCTTGCGTAGCTCACAGCATTATATGCGTTTTGTTTGTATTTCTCGAACTACGTGGATGTTTGATTTTATGGAAACAAGTTTTCACTTTTTAAATATAATGATAACACCCATTCTCAATTCTTATTCAACTTCCACGTATATGCCATAAACCACGTTGCTGAATGTGACCCAAATACTATCTCAAGATCCTTAGTTTATCCCATATTCCTCATTAGCAACATTAAGGTTATTAAAGTATATGTTTAGGAAACAGAAGATTTACTAGTAGCAGTTTCATAGCTATCGTCCTCATCTTGAGCTATAAGTCATCTTTCAGTTTAAAAAAGAATGTACCTTCTCGGTTGTTTCTTATTGTTATGCGCAACAAACAGTAAATTGAACTTGTGGCGAGACTAAAATTTATGGAGGAACCAATCAGATGTTAGATAACGAGTCACGAGTTTGGGCGCGGATTTCATCCATGCATTTAGCTAGATGGAGTTTTGGCATTACAGTTCGTGATGAAAACCCTAGATCTGATTTTCAACCCTTACCATCGACTGTGAATGAGGATCTTAAGTACTTTATAACCCAAATTTAGTCTTAGTTAGTAGTTGTTCACTCTCAAGGTCACTTCAGCGTCGCTCAAAGGTCGTCCACAAATTATGGTCTCACCGAACTTGTTCTTGAGGTCCAAGCCTGCATCCAAGTGTACTTCATCATACATGCATGGTTTGAAATAATTTGTGGTGTCCCTTTCTGTATTGGTTCATTAAATTACGATCATACTGTTACGTTAGTTACCCTTACCATGTGTTTATCGTTAGTTGGAAGTGAGAGAAAACCTAAAATTATATTATAAAACAGTAATTTAAATTCTCATTTTTCTAAAATGGGGATTTTACTTATTATCAAATCATTTCAAGGGTGGATTGGTGTCCATTTGTGGTGATGACGTTGCACACTTGTGGAACATACGACAAAAGAATCCAGAAATAGTACACTCGTTACAGTTCAAACGTGAACAGTAAGTTAAATGTGTGTGATTTGCTAACTAGCATATTTATATATTTTATACATGTTGTAACATCTCGTTTGTAGGATAGCAATAATGTTGATTGTCATATAGTAATTATTTTAAGGAGTCATTTTTAATCTTTAGTTTCTGTCATCAAATCGTTTCGTCCCTCCACCTGTTTTTTTCACTCCGTGGTCTTTTAGACATACATAATAATTGCATAAATGGTTTACTTGAAATTGATCTTAGATTGGCCTATACATTGTTACGTTTGCGCAGTTTCTATCATGAAGAGGTAGTACAGGTGCAAAAAATGTTGTAGAGCCAAGACTCAAAGCACGAGAATAATAAGTTGGGGGAGTAGTAAAGAGGATGACTCTGTAGGTTGAGGTTGATTTCGAATTGTATCACTTAATTTTCTTGAAATACAGATCTTGTAGAGTCAGCTTATGCGATAAATTGCTACATCTTTTATGTGGCTCCAAAATCAACCTATATCATTGACTATTATTTATAGTAATGGAAGTAATGCTAGTTGATTTTCATTACTAGTGTTTTCTCTAACATCTTGCTCAAAACATTAGAATGATGTGTTTTACATTAGTACGTAAAGGTGAACCGTAGATTAGCTGACTTCTTAGGACTTGTTTTTCATGTTGTTGAATATCTCTGCTCGTATTCAGAGTAGTATAGTTTTTTTATATATCTAGACAGGTTTCAGCTACATATCAATAACTTTTGAGCTGATTCTCTCTTCAAAATGTTTTACGCGTTCTGGGTGGCTATATGAACACCTGTCAGTTATGTGGGAACCATTTCTTACGTTCAGACTCCTCTCTAAGCAAGACAGCCCCAGTCTTATTTCAAGAGAGAATCGCACGTTAGGGTTACATTGTCTGATGAAAGTATCAACATACCAAGGTCAACAGTATTTTACTGATATATTTTCTAAACCTTCATAACTTGTCAAGCTGTTAAACCGTGTGATAAGACTGAATATTGATTGCCGCTGAAGTTTGAATTGAATGTTTTGCCCTTTAGCTAGTTTCAGCTTCAGTTTCATTTATTTGCGTAGACAAGTTGATGGACCATCAGGGACCGTATGAATTGGTTTCACATTGCGCTATAAAAAAGTAAAAAAATAAATATTTCGATCGTATAGGAAAGCTTAAGAGTTACATAGTATTGCATCAGTTTTAGTTAGATTAGTTTCATGGTCTATATAACTCAATAAAATTTTGTATGGTCATATTTTTAATTTATGTTCTTTGCTTCAAATGCCCGGGCTCGATTAGTACTATTTGATGATAACTGTGAGTAGAGAGTGTAGTGAGAAAGAATTCGGATTCATCTCACATATGTATTTGTGCTGTCTGCATTTGCTGAACTGGTTTTAGTACCTGTAACCGACACCTCTGAGGAATGTAGGATTTAGTCGTTTGACTGTGTTTTAGATGAGTTGTCACTAAATCGATAAAATTAAAAACAATAAGATTATGTGTTGTCGTTAAGTTCACGAAATTTATGATCATCGATGGCGTCGCTTCTGAAGTTTGTTTGGTTGGGACTCTTGAGCCGCTCAATTTCTCAGAAGTCAGAAAAACATTAAGAAATGTGTACTAGTTATCACGGATTGTCTTCAATTTCTGGCAATAAATAATAAGAATAAGAAATGTTTATTAGGATTATTTACTATCGTAGAGTCAAGACGATCTGTGACAATTGGCACACATTTCCTAATGTGTTTTCCTGACTGAGTTTTGGGAAATTGAGAGGCTCAAGAGTACCTGTCAACTATACTTCAAAGCCGAAGTCATTGATAATCTTGATGCTTAGAGAATTATTAATTCCCCGCATAACTAGTAAGGCAAATTATAAGAATATTACGTTACGAAGTTTTTGAGTAAATCTCTTTTGACTTCAGATTATCCAGGTCATCAATAAAATGCCCTGGCTTCTATTTCTTTATCTTCCATATGATTATTTTGTGTCATGTTTTGGTGCCGTATATGTACCAAGTTTATGTTTTCAATAGACAGTAGATAAAGTATGACTTTTCTCCTGGTCCCCCTCACAGTGCTATTCCCTATACTGCGAGAATCAGTGCTCTTGATTTCATCACAATCCAGTCACATTTCCTCACGTGGTTGAACCTCAATGAACAAGCATTCCAGCCAGTGTAGCTCGGGTGGGTCGGGTAGTAATTAAACCTGACTACTGCATCAAGTGGCCAGGTATAATTTCTGGTTTAATTTTTTAAATGTAAATCTAGCTGATTTTTATGAATTGTTGCATACACGACAAAAGGAGGACTTGTGGAGTAGGCATACAACCATGACAATAACTATCCGTTATTGTGTACTGTGTTTTATTCAGTATACTTCAAGAACTTGTCCCTCACATAACGATGCTTGAAGAGGAACTTATTATGAAAAACAGTTTTCTGTTGTGCTTTTGACGTCGTTTGAAAAGTTTGCGCAGAAAAAGCCCTTTTTAGTTCAGTCCAAAATTATGTTCATTTACATTTCTACAATAAAAGCCTCAGCTTCATTTCTTACAACACTAGTCATTTGGTTTGATGTCTAAAAATATGATTCGTTTTTACGTTATATCTCCGTGAACCACCTAGGCGGGAGTGTTAAGTAATTATATCTCGTCTTTTCAACATCCATATGCTCCTGTGAATGCTGGTGTGACACAATACCCATCACACTAATTATGCTTTCCATTTTGACTATTGAAAGAATACAGGTGCATTATCGTGAGTTAACCGGCATGAGTACTTAGCTTTAGCATTAACAGACGAATATCTCATCTAAAATCTTTTAATATCTAGCAACGACATTACTGAAGTATATTAATATGCTAGCTCACCAAAGAGGTTGATCAAAAACGAGAATGTTTTCGGTTATAACCGGCTGCAGTAAATTCGGCATGATTGTACCTTGAGGTTTTTGTGAGACATTAATTAGTTAGTACTCATTTCAAACCAGTTTTGTCGTCTTACGAAACATGTGATGCTCCTTTCTCTTGTATGCTGATTGTTTCATGCAAACCTTGTGCATGTTATTCATAAACACAACACCCGTCAATTCTGTTTTTAGAAACGGTTTGTTTTATTGATTTCATTTAATCAGTAATTGGTTTGTTACTACTACCATGAAGTTTCATAGTATTTTTTGCATTTATGTAGTGAAATAGTTTTATATCCTATAGTTTTCCATTTACTGCTGACCACATTTGACGTTATTTTGTTTTAGTTTTGATAAAATATTTTTGATTTAAGTAAAGTTGTCTGTGTATATAGTATTATCATCATAATGTTATTACTTCAGTTTCTACGTTTCATGTCCTAATTTTTTGGATTCATTACTTTTATGTACCTACACTGTCGAACAGTAGTCTACTATAAACACTACTATTTGGTTATTTAGTGCATAGTTTTTGAGATGATTGTTTTATGTTGTTTCGTACAGACTAATTTTATTAATCCATGAAATGAGTAGTCTCATATAGTAGTGAGGATGCATTTTGAAGTATTTCATTGATTCACCCTTAATTAAATGTTTATCGAAACAGCGAAATATTTGCCTTAGTCACTTGGTCAAGTTGTGTTTTAGCAGTGGAAAGTACACTACCATCATATCTTTATTATTGATTTACTATAAGAATAAACTGTGGGGCAAGTTACGATTAGGCAAGGGTTTTGCAAAGGATTATTATCTAAATTTTCCGTTAAGAGTGAAATCCTGGTTAGACTATGGCAGTTGTGTTTGTCTTACTCTTAAATCTCCATAAGTTTTGGCAAAATTTTGGAAAGCTTCAGTACGACACTTTATTAATAATTAAAACATTCAGTGCCCACAACTACAAAAGTTACAGAAATCTGTGACAAACATATTGGTGTTCATAGTAGTAGGAAGTCTGATTTTTCCATTTAAACAATCAGATCAAACTGAATGAGTGGTTACATAGTTTCTTTAAAGTGTATATTGTCTTGTTTCTGGATTCTTGGTGTTAGTCTTCTTTTCAAGAAAGGGTACTCGTGTTTATCAATCTACCTAATCACGGGGTTAGTTAATATGGCCTTATCCATACGGCGAACATACTGCGCAGAGGTCCGTCTGTATGACTGTGAAATATGGTCTAGGGATAGGCTTCAGGTTTTCAACCAGAGGTGCATTCGAAGCACTGAGTGAACAATATTATGGTTACTTATGGGGCACTATGATGAGATATAAACTCGGTTGTCCCAGCTAAAGCAGCTGGGACATTTATTACGTACACCGAACCACTGCCTACCTCGGTGGAAAATTTTAACTGGTATTGGAGTAGGAATAAAGCTAGGGGTTGCGAATCAGAATTTATTTATTAAAATGAATGTTGTTACAAATAGTCACCTTAAAATAATCGAATGGGATTGTAAAAAGACTGAGAAAGTAAGGGTGGTATAATCAAGTAAATAAATAAACAGAATGAAAGTAAAGGAAATCCAGTGAAAAAAACTCACTTTGATAAAATCATTTTCTCAAGCTGTACATTCGTAATTATAGTTGTCAGGTAATTATATGAGTATAAGAGAATAGAGAGAGATTACACCATAAAGTGATCTGAGATTTCAAATATCGAAAGTTTGCTTAGCGATCAAGGGGTTAGACAAGAATAAGCAGATAAGGATTATTTACGGGTCAGAAATATGAGAGATGATTAGGAAAAAATAACGTAAAGGTAATGATAGAAATTAAATAATAATCGTGAAAAGTTATTCTCATCTAACTTCTCAGCCGTTAAAGTCTCCTTCTATCCTCTTATACTCCTATATTTATCAAAAAATTCAAATACGAATATATGGCTTAAGAAAATGATCTTATCAGTGATTATTTTTGCTGAATTCTCTTCACTCTTATTCAATAACACAAAGGGTCGCTTTCATTAACTAAATAAAAACCCAATGAAAGTAGTAAATAATCAATAATAAGTCTTGCTACCGTTCCGTAAAAAACAACTAGAAAGGACCCTCTGTTACAAAAGTCATTCATTTTTATAGAAAAATTAAGGAAAAATTACAAAAAGTTAGTCCCTAGCTTGTATTCTAACTCATGTCTGATAAGTTTTCAAGCTACTAAGTCATACCATCTTTAGGACTCGATCTTGGAAGTCGTGATACAGCTATATGTTCCACTCCTGTACGGTTGTCTTTCATATCCTGGCGCCAGGACATAAACTATATACTTCTCTGGCTTTTCTAACCATTTCCAGCATCGAGAAATAATAGACGGTGCGGGAGCCTCGAGGATGACATGCGTAACACATCCAAGCCGTCGAAGCTTGTGTTTCAAGATGGTAATACCAAGTAAGTTGTCCTCACTGCACCCAAACCCTCATTGGCGGACCTCAGCGTTATTAACATGGTATCGCCACTGAATGCTGGCCATCTTCCGGAGACGACGATGATGGAACATAGTCATCTAGCATCCTCAACTGGGGGAGGCTTGGTTTCACAAACATAGAGCCAAAGTTTTCCCAGTGACATGTTACAAAATTTTACAGGCAGACTAACATTACGACGGCAACAAAAATGGGCTAAATCGACGGAAGCATTTCTAGTTTTTACTACGCGTAGATTGATTTCGTCACCCATGTCGTCACCAGCACTCGTACAACCACCCAGTTACACAAAATTTTCAGCTACTTCTAACGGATCATCGCAAAGAGTGAGTGCGGACACAAACTCCTCCCAGTCTTGCAAAAGTGCTTCGGACTTAAAAGGTGCAAAGTACATGCTATGCCTACGGACGCTGATAAAATGTTTGTTTAGCTTGAGTATCGTCATAGTAAGACAATATCATATCATATTCAAGATCGAAAAGTTTTCAGACAACATATCCACAACGGCACTATTATTAGAGCTGTTTCATAATGTCACCGTTGACAAAGTTGGAGAGGAATGATGAAACTGGGCAACCCTACCTAACGCCACTGCGGAAATAGAAAATTGGTGAGAGCAGGTTGTTTGTCTTTAATCTTATTGAAATGGCCAAGTCAAAATATAGGGTCAATCCATGAAGTAATTGACTGTTTGAGGTTAAGGTCCACGCAATAACCTCAACAAGTTGTAGGAGGCGTCGGTCGACATATGCCCTATCATCCTGCTTTTTTAAAACATGCTTAGTGTTTCTAATTATCATTACCACTTCATTGTTTAAAATCCTTTACCATTCATCTTGTGCTAATGTTGTAGGGTGACGTAAACTGGCATATATTTGTGCCAGATTCTACGTTGATTATTACTGGCAGAATTCCCGACCGTTGTTTCTATCTTGACGTGGTGGTCGGGCTTGCCTATCGTGATGAAGCAACCGAGCTATACTGGCTGGAACAACCGTTCCTCAAGGTCCTACCATGTCAGACAGGTCGGTTGAAGAGCGGTAAGACTAAAAGCAACAAACCCAAAGTCCGAAGGCGAAGTCGTACTGCTGTCTGTACAGAGGTGTGACAGCAGTAAAGTGTTTCCTTCAGACAACCAGCATGACAGCGATGCTGCCTTCCCACAAGGAGGGGTGGGGTTAGAAAAGGTTGATCCTAAAAATGCACACTTCGCCTTATCCCACGGATATCCGTCTCCGGCGGTAAGGTCTCAACAAGTACGGAGCTAACACAAAAATTACTCATAAAAAGGTTGTGTGTGACCGACCTCAAGCAGTTGTCCCTTGGGCACTGCGGTCACGCTCCCAGGTCACTAAGACCACCTCTAATCCAATTTCCTTTTCAGGTACCTCCAGAAGAACCCTTCCACAGTGTGGGCAACCGGAAAGTGATAACCGCCCTCATACCTCTAACAGCACTCAAGACCACTGTATTCATAATCAACCTCCGTCTTCACTTCTTATTATTCCTCCTACATCGAATTTCAACTCTAAATTTCCTCTTTCGGCTTCCTTCTCAAGTTTCACCATAGCCGACGATTCTAGTGCCCAAAACACTGTCCCAGGTTTGTCGAAACCTCGTTCCAAACTATACATTGGAGCCTTCAACGTACTCACCCTATGTCAAATCGGTTAACAGGCTTCCTTGGCTAGAACCTTAGAATCTCGTACCATTGATGTGTGCTGTGTCTCTGAAACACGCATACAGGATGCCAGTGTGGTCATTCACTTGACCCCATCTCGGCAAAACGGAGAGCTGACAAGATACACCCTCCGTGTATCTGGTGACCTGACGGTCAGCTCTCGTGCACTGGCAGGAGTAGGGATAGCACTAGGCATGAGGGCGGAACAAGCACTGTTAGAGTGGATCCCCGTTATCAGTCGTCTATGTGCTGTCCGGCTAAACGGTTCCGTAAGAACTCGGAAAGATAGGGACCCACGTCGTTGCCTTATTGTCGTTTCTGCCTACGCTCCCACCGACTGCAGCTCAGATGAAGTGAAGGATGAATTTTACAGAAAGCTATCTGAACTTCTTCAGAAGGTTAAACGTTCAGACATGGAACTCATAGCGGGTGACTTTAATGCCCAGATAGGTAGTTTAAACCAAACAGAAAGGCATTTAAGTGAGTATTTTAGTATTCTGGCACAACGAACAGATAATGGTGATCATCTGCTGCAACTGTGCTCAGACAATCGTTTATCTTTAGCAAACACAAATTTTAAGCACGGAGAGAAACATCGTCTAACATGGCGACCCCTACACCAAACCAACGATGGACTCAAATAGACCATATTGCCATCAGTCATCGTTGGAGAGGGTCGGTAGAAGATTGTTGTACCTGCTTGGACTCCGACCTCGCCCTAATATGGGCACGCATCTGCTTGCGCCTCACTGGACGCAAAAAAGCCTCAGTAAAAAGACCCGTTAGAACTGAATTGAGTAGCGAGAAAACCAAAAGTTGGTTCCCGGAACAACTGAGATCTCAATTATGTAGTTCTGAAAACGAGGCTGACCCAGATGTTGCTTGGAAAGATATACAAGCAGCTGTGGAAACAGCAGTGACATCTATCAGTGATTTAAAACACAGGGTTACAAAGAACCAATGGATTTCCTCAAGGTCTAATGCACTGATGGATTCTCGTAAACTCATCCCATCAGGCTCTGAACACGATGAAGAGCGACAACAAATCAGATCTAGGTTAAGCAAAAGTTTAAGGAACGACCGTGAGCTGTGGTGGGCAACGAAAGCGGCGGCGGCTATAGGTAACAACACAGCTCTACAGACTAATAAAAGAAACTGGAATTAGTAAGTCAAGTGTAAGTCAAACTATTTCGGAAGAAGACGACACCCTCATCTGCTCTCAGTCCAGACGTTTAGAACGATGGGCGGAACATTTCAGAGAACAGTTCAGCTGGCCTTCAGCTACTCTACAACTACCCTCCATTCTCAGACAGTGTGAATGGAACATTGAAGTAGGTCCCCAACTCTAGCTGAAGTTCAAAAGGCTATAGTTAATCTGAAACGAGGAAGGGCAGGTTGTTCAGATGGATTGGCTCCAGAGGTCTTTAAGGATGTTGGTCCAATTTTAGCGATTAGGTTGACTAATATTTTAGCTAAGATCTGGGATCAAAATCATCCTGTGACAACCATAGAGGGATTAGTTTGACTAATATAGCATCTAAAATACTAGCCTCGATAATCATCGGACGCCTAACTAAGACTCGTGAACTGCAAACACGAGAGAATCAAGCTGGCTTCAGACCTGGTCGTGACTGCATCGACCACATATTCACCATTCGTCCGACAATGGTGGTCTTTCTTGACTTAAAAGCAGCATTTGACTATGTAGACCGATATGTTCTGTGGCAGTGTCTTTCATTGGAAGGTGTACCTCAGAAGTACATAAACCTTATGAAGGCTCTTTACTCTAACACTACCAGTTGAAACAGAGCTTATGGCGAACTGTCATCTGCTTTTGCGACCTCAAGTGGTGTCCGTCAAGGCTGTCCACTTTCTCCATTTTTGTTTAACTTCATCATAGACCTACTGATGGAAATAACATTCTCGTCGACTGAATTCTCGGGTATTGATCTTCTTCCAGGAGGTCCACTTATCGACTTCGAATACGCAGATGATATAGTCCTGTTTGGTGAAGTCGCTGACTAAATGCAGAGTCATTTGGTAGCACTGAGCAACAATTCCAGAATGTTTGGAATGCGCTTCTCTCCATTTAAATGCAAGCTGCTGCTTCAGGACTGGTCTGCGTCGACACCTGAACTAAGGATAGGGAGTAAAGTAGTCGAACGCGTCGACAACTTCACTAATCTTAAAAGTCTCATCAACCCTAATGGGTTGGTGTCTGACGAAATCTCAGCACGGATTCGAAAAGCTCGTTTGGCTTTTGCCAAATAATTACGTCACCACCTATTTCGAAGGCGAGATATCCGTCTATCAATTTAGGGACGAGTATACTGCGTGGCAGTCCGTTCTGCCTTAATTTACGGCAGTGAAACATGGCCTTTAAGAGTAGAAGACACCCGTAAGCTACTAGTATTTGACTACAGGTGCCTTAGAAATATTGCTGGCGTCTGTTCGGATCACCGGGTAGTAATAGTGAGGTTAGACGCAGGGTATTAAGTAATGATGGTACATCAGTTGATGAGGTTGTGAATCTTCATCGACTGAGATGGTTGGGTCACGTGTTACGTATGCCCGAACACCGATTACCACGACGTGCAATGCTAACCGGTGTTCGGGATGGTTGGAAGAAAGTTAGGGGCGGCCAAACCAAAACGTGGCATCAGTGCTTGAAGTCACTAACTTCTAGTCTGAACCATGTTGGTAGATGCAGACTACTTGGTTGTGGTCCGTGTGACTATCGATACCAATGGTTGGAGACGCTTGGTGACATGGCTCAGAATCGATCACAATGGCGTCGGTGTATACACTCCCTGTCTTCCCTTAAACTAAGAGATTAAAATCGCTTCATATTTTTCTTTCTATGAACTAATTCTTCCTGTACTACGTTCTTATATGCAATCTTTCTTTTATATATTACCACCTCTGAATTAACTACTTTTATGAATCTGGTGTCCATCTTGTTGTGTTAATGAGGTATGGCAACTTGGACTGATGCACATATGTGCCTGGTACTACGTAGTAGCTGACTGACTGGCAGAATTGTTAATTACCAATGACGAATATAATATTTAGTTGTTGTTTATTTCTTGTTGAATTTATTTTAATAGTTGAATTCATGAGTTGATCTGAGATAGATCAACATTGAAAACGCGGAAGCACTGGACTTCCTAGTATAAGACCCCTCAACAATGCGCATCCACGATTCCCGCGCGGGACTCGAACCCAGAACCTCCGGTCTCGCGCACAAACGTTTAACCTCTAGATCACTGAGCCGGCATCCATTGGTGTTAACGTAAAAGTTCAGCCGATCCATGATGTTGCGCAACCCTCTATCCATTGTCCAAGGTGGATGACTATCTCCACTCAACACGGATTGACACCCACTAGTTAAGGCTTCTCATGAGAACTGCAGTGATCTAGACGTTAGGCGTTCGCGTGCAAGTCCGAATTTCCTGGGTTCAAGTCTCATGTGCGGGGTTGTGGATAAGCACTGTTGAGGAGTCCTGTGCTGGGACAAAACGGCTGTCCAGTGCTTCCAGGTTTTCAATAGTTATGCAGCTTAAATTGACTCATGATTTCAACTGTTAAAATTACTACAATCTCCACAGATCACATTCTGAATGTTTTTTAATATAGTTTGCGGTCAGTTTACAGTCCACGTGAAGGTCTGCTTAATTTTTCTCTCTTAGAAGGTTTGATTCATATCCTCTTTTTTATCATAGGTTAAAGTTTAAATAGTACAAAAGTTGTGTAATGTAGCTATAAAATATTGAGGTGTGATTACTTACAAGATACAATGGTGTGTTGTATCACTAGAGAAATATTACTAGTCTAGTCACTAGTTAGCTTACATTCCCCTCGGTTGGAATTCTGTTGTCAAGGTTACGTATTTCCAATATTTTCTTTGATTTTCCATGCCCTAGACATAACATTACGAATAGCGATTTAAAGACTTGAAGTTACTGTTGCTTCCCAATCACAATTATAAGTCATATGTCTTTACATATATATGTCTGTACAAAAGCTTTTTATCTATCATCTGATTGGGATTTAACTCATTCGGTTTTGTTTCATTCTCAAACTGTCAGTCTTTTCAGTCAATTTTTTTTTCTGGTGGGATTTCAGTGTGTCTTTGAATGATAGGAATAATCCATACAATACTGTCAATAATAGTTTTATGCTGAGTTGCTGTGAAATTTCATAACTATCTTACTTTCAACGTTAGTAGTGATACATCTACTAACTTGTTGGTGTTTTGTTTTATTGCGATATCAGGTAGCTAAAAGTTACATATGTTAACGTAGACATCAAAGTACTCTAACTCTCCTCTGCCTATATGTCTTATCCGTACACTAGTCTGTCAGTGTGTTTATTTATTTATTTTATTTCGAAATAGTTTGATGATTTCATTTTTTAGTTTAAAAATAGAATACAGAAACTTTTATTCCCCTTCCAACGTTTCCTGTTTCGGACAGTTTTTGGATTAATCTTTAGAAATCCAAATACAGAATTTAATAATCATTTCTACTTTTTGCAAACTTATTGAAATTCTACTGGACTGAGTGGGATTTAAAGTCGAATGCTAAGACCATTAAAGTCATTACCTCAATTCACTTTTTTTAATGAGGTTATAGAAACATGTAATAATTTCAAAAATGCAGCTAAGTTTTATCGACTTTATGTATTGAGCTTTTTAGGTTTCTTAAGATGAATAAAAAACCCTAGTTTACAACCATGGATCAGTTAAGAATATGTATATTTCATAAACTTAGATAGAAATTTCTGTGTTCTTATGCCTGCTGTCTTTCACAGCTCAATAATAAATTATGTGGGGGTCAAATGCTTTTGATGTCAGTAATTGGTTTTTGATGTTTTATGATCTCTATCACTTGATATCATGTGAGAAAATCTTGGTGATGTTAAATGCCAATTAATGCATATTACTAAATAAGCGAACAAAATTTATTCAATATTATGTTTTTAGTACCATATAGAATCCTCAGCACAAAGTGTTTCAACAAGTTTCCTTTTCTTATTTATTGAACGATCCTGACAATGAATATGATCGCCAGTTAGATGTTAGCAGTCCAGGAATCGGCATCTGAATAATGCTTATTTTTTTCAGTGCATATTGCCATTCACCTTGATGTCTCTGATTGTACGTTTTTTGTAACTTGTATAGCGAAAGGTTGTGAACTTTACATAAACACGCCTGAATAGGTTATGCGATTAATAGACATAATGATATGTTAAAACAAACAAAACATAACTTTTTGAAATATCTAGATGGGGGGAGGAACAGGTAGTTCATATATTCAAGCAGGCCGCCAAAGTAGTCTATGGGAAAGATTAATGTTGCACGACGTCGCCACAGACTAATACTATGTTTTTTCTGTTTCCGAATACAGGCTGTCTATTGTCTGTATTACATAAACAATAAGACCGTAACACATTTTAGCGTTTTCATCTAAGTATAGCTAATTTAAAATATCCTCCTTAGGGTTACCATCAATTACTTTGTTAACTTCTCATAATAGTTTGATCGATTATGTGTTCTGATTTTTTAACTTTTTGAAAAGGACAAAGTGTTTGGTATTTCACTATGATGTCGTTTAAATTATCTCAGGGCTCTTACTTTACTGAGTTATTTTTTTATCTAATAGCTAGTGCATAATAAAATGCATGGAAGTATTGCTTCAATACTACAAGAAGAAACTATTATACATACATAATTCTCTCTTCTTTTCTCTGTCCATCCTTGTGTTACTTTTCAAATCAGCAAATACAGATAAAACCAATAAGATTTATTCAGCTGGAGAATTACTGACAACTATTATGGCGAATATTCCTTCTCATATCATTTCTTAAAAGAACTAATGAGTTTATTTTTCCAATCAATTTTTTATTTGGAGGTCGTTATAACTTGTGGCCTGTGTGCCCTGTTAGTGTATAACGTAACGATACCGGTCATAGCTATGTTATTATATCATTGCATTCGATCTATAGATAGGTATCTTATCCATTTATTTCAATAGTTCTTCAACCATACATCATCCAATCATAAAATTCTAATACATAACGGTTCCTGAAAACGAAATTCCAGTTATTGTTTTGTTTATGCTCTTCATATGTAGTACTTCGTCATACTGGGGAAATGTTTTGTTATCTGTGGTTACGTTAATCAGGTTATAACTATTTTGTAAACCATGGAGTACTAAAGTCCCATTTTTTCAAACATAAAGTGGCTAAATATCAAAGTTCAGACTAGTGGATTTCATGAGTCGGTGAGATGAAATTTGGTTAGGTAACTAACTATTACGTTGACTCAGAGATATTTACTTATATTTCTGCAATCAAATAAGATCATAATTTTAAAAAAACATATACTTTTTATGTTCATTATTGTTTGAACATGGCATTAATAATTTTGTTCAATTTTTATTCAATTTGCCAAATAAATCCTTATTAGTCTCGTTAAATTATTAATTTAAGCTCTTGCTTATATGTAAAAAACTTGACTTGGTCACATATTCATCTGTAGTCTACGTATTACGTACTTGTTAGTTCTTCGAGCTTTTTGCGAGAAGTTGATATTGTCATGTATTCAATTTCTTCTTTACATAGTTAAATATTTTATTCACCAAACTAGACTGATTATATCTTTCAAACTACAAATATAGTATTACTAGTTAATGATATATACCTGAGTACTGTGTTGATCAAAATATATTTTCATACAGTATAATCATTCTAGTATTTCTATTTGTCGTCTATATTTAACTAAATACTTTAACAACGAACAGTGTTTACTCATCGGTATAATGAAAAGTTCAACTTCTCATTGATTCAAATATATTGTGGTCCAACTTTACTTTCATTGTCTTGTTAGGGCTAGCTAATTTTGTTTACTACACTGTATCACAAGTCATGTGTGACAGTTTGGAAATATGGGCTCGTAAATTAAAAGTAGTAAGATATGATTGTTGTATTACGCAACAGGAATTTCATTATGATAAAATTCATTGTTAATTGATATTTATTTCGTGGTTTCACATCAGGCCATGATTCCAACCTTAGTCTGTAAATATCTTTTTTCATTTTGTTCATGACGTTAAATGAAATTACTTGTCTAAATAGTGGATTCCTTGTATTTCAACAACAGAACTCAGTTAAAGAAAGTTGAACAACCTTGGAGAACAAGTGAACACTAAGCAGATGTTCCATTTTAGTTTGGTAGTTATCAACAGTGCTCTCACGAAATTCTTAAGGATCGAACCCAGAAGCTCGAGGTCCATCAGCAGGCTGCCTCCAGACTTCTAATGGGATGCCGCCCAATGAATTACGTTTCTAGCTTGCTGGGATATTCAGGAGAATATCCCAAAAATTATTCTGTTAAGCCTAATGCTATCCTCGGACATGAAATGGTATCATCCTATTGGTCAATATTCATTTAACCTGTCATTTTCCTGTTGACCAATATTGTACAATGTTTTTTCTGTTTTACGGTACGATGTGGTTTGTTTGGTTGGTATATAACAGGGCATGTTTGAAATATAACGATTCATATCTCCGAGGCTGAGACTTGTGTTCTGGACTCAACTGGCTAGGTTAGACAGGGAAGCGGGACAAATCAGAACCCTAGGCCGTTCTTACGTGTTTGCGCGTCTTTGGTCCGATCGTTAATTCGCTGTCTTCTAATCTACTGCCGTCACAGTTATAGCATAGCTTTAATTATCTTACATTGCTTTACGAAGATCATGTGTTTACCTACCGACCAGAGTGGGTAGACTGTATTTATGGGTTAATTTATGTATAAACGTTCGTTATATCTTGAAGATTATTAACTACTTAACTGATGGAAACTGGATTTTTGGAAGAAATTTTTCAATCATAGCACTTCTAACTTACGTTCACAGAAGAGTTTTTTTAAAATGAAGTATCAGTACATCTATCATATTATAATGAATCTATTAATTGGTTATCGCCAGCAAATTATTTCGATGCATAAAATCCGAATTGTATCCAAATTTGACTTAAAGTAAATTTGTGTTCATGACATTGGTACTTATGTAACAACTGTTAGTTGAAAACTTCTGTTTATGTCGTAAATTACGATGATAATTGCGTAGAGTAGTTCTTATAGTTTAATGATATTGTGAAATTAAGCAAACTCAGTGTAAAGTTTTTGTACATATGTATGTGAGCAAACATAGTCTTTTTAGAACTATATTTGTATATTCCCATGAAACATTAAATTTAGCGACCTTAATTATTAAAAAATAACAGAATGTGCATAAACGCTCTGAACAAAAACACTTCAAAGGAAATCAGTTTAGTAAAATATACTTGAAAATTTATTAAGCCTGATCGGGGGGTAAAAGGAATGGTTTCGTTTCTATTTTACTCTCTGGATATTCAGTCATTATTCTGTGGGCAATAATAATAATTGTTCTGTTTTTTGGGTATTTTTGCAGTTTTGAAAATAAAACAAATGAATCCAGGATACACATTGAATCGTCAGTACTTTCTTCCTTAATCTTTGTAAAATTGTAACCAATAATAAGGAATTTTGTGAATTTCTTATGTTTTCATCGAGAGATAAATAAGATGAAATAACATGAGTTGAAGTGATGGATCGTACACTTACTGACTATCAAATTATACAGTGTACTACAAAGGTTTGGTTACGTAGCGTAGGTTGGCACTTAGTCAAAAACATTCAAATGCCAAAATTATTTGTTAATAGTATCGTGTTGTGTTCACGACAAGAAAACGTTGCCCATTCATAAAAAACTAGGAAACACGTAAACATTATAATTAGACATACTTCCTTATGTTTTAGTGAAGTGTTCCTTATTAATAAGCGGAATTTAGGATCTCTTGCGTTCACCGTTATTATGCTCAACTATATTTTGAGTCTTTTTAATAGAAACCGATTCCCACTATTCAAACTTCAAATTATTTTGGTGAATAATAATATTGAAATATCTTCAGCTCTTATAATTTAAGTATAGATTTAATGGCACTCTTCTGAGCAGTTCAATCTACTTTAAACCCAAATTCGTGCGAATATATTGTTATAATTAGTTATTTGAAACTATTCTCATTGTAAGCAATTTGAATTAATAAGTATTACATTTTTCTCTTTATTTAGGCGTAAGAAGTTTTCATCCAATCAAGTTTTATTTGTTTTGATTAGGTTCACTTTTATTAGTACATATATTATCTTTAATCCAAAATTATTCGTGTGGTCGACTTCTATATTCATATCAAGAATAATTAATTATCACAGTGACAAGCCATATTTGAAGAAAATCACAAGAAAAACTGACGTTTATTTAAAGCCATATATTAAGAATAAATAGATTATGTGAACAAAACAGAAAACAAATATTTCTGTAATTTTTTTCACTTATTGTATTGAACTGTTCCGACTGAAAATTATGTCGAATTGTTTCACTCCTTTTTGTGATTGAAACTGCCTTACACAAATAAGATCATTTTGATAAACAGAAAGAGATAAACAATTTGAGACTACCATCTGTCATAGATGCCTGTTGATTTTACCTGACTTTATAGTATACCGAGATTAATTTAACTAAAAGAGGAAGTATGGAGTCATTTTGATACGAACGGTACAAGAACAAACAAAAATAAAGAATGAACACACCTCCACAATCTCAGCTGATCTTGAACCAATGTTCATGGTTTTCAAACACTGATTATATCTATCCTATAAACCTTATGATGTCTGAACTTATATAACCTCTTCATGGATTGATGTTATGTTTTGGCCTGTTATTTCTTCCAACTTTTACAACTGGCGGTAGATTACGCTCAGGAAACCGAGCGGCTAAATGAGTGTAGCAAACGTACCCATTACCTTAGTTGATGTAGGTTCACAATAGATTTCCCAATCGTACAGGAAATGTACCTGCTGATTAGGTGGTTACGTGATGCATACTGTTGAAATCTCCCAACCTACGCATGTATTCTGTCTTCGAGGATTATATCGTCTTTCGTAAAGAAAGATACAGAATATTTCCTGAACTTTTGTAGACAGATAAACAGCTGGGATGCTTTAGGGGTGGTATAAATTATCTAAAAATTGACAAGTTGTATATACTCTCGTTGCGTTTTTACTGAACATTCACCTTTCATGACTAATCAGATTTCCAAAATATATAAAGCGTTTGACAACCAGCTACGTTCAATCACTGTGAATAGGGATCGGCGCAGACATATTTTGAAGAGAATTTTTGTAAACTCAACAAATGTTTGGTGGTTATCTGTGTAGGATTATTCTCATTTGCTTACTGAAGTGTTATGCTAAGTTTGAATGGGTTAGAATAAATCTGCGATACATGAAGTTATCATTTTTGTATTAACATTTAACCTAATTAGAGGAAAAATCTTAATGCTCTTTTTCTTTAGGTTGAGACTCAAGAGATCCTCAAGACCACTTCTCTGGTCTACACTGGATAGTAATTGTTTACAACCAGTTTTTGTCACTGCTTGTTCTTCATTATTAAGTTATATAAGACTATACAATCAGAAAATACTATAAATTTAGGTTTGTATGATAAACTATGTTCCTTTGTGTGAAATGGCAGCAGGTCTCAGGAAAATGGTTGTAAACGGACAACACGTCGGAAATGAATTTTTATTTAAACCTGTAGCAAACTTATCAAAAATGATGTAAAATGTTTAATTGTGTATAGTATTTCGTCTTATGAGAGATATTCGTGTAATCGTTACTTGAAGAAAAACAGGGAATATATGTTACTGGTAACGGTGTATGTTACAGAGATGGCACAAATATGGAACATTTTTCCATACGAAATTACATTGTTTACCCATAAACATAACATTTCAGAATAATTTGCTGTAGTTTGTTTTAACATGAATGTAAGTGATTCACGGTATTTTTTGGTTGTGGTTAGGTGTGGAATTCAAAACGCGTCTGTTCTTATTTAGATGCATCCTGACACACTGACAGTAAAATTAAGTCGTTTGTAGCAGTAGTATGAAAGGACGTAATCGGAATTTAACTCTTCATCCTTAATAAAAATCCGGAATAAATTTACTGAAAAGAAAATAGGTTAGTAAGTCTAGCTAATTTGGTTTACAAGGAAACAGGAATTTTTTTGTAATGTATCCATAACCTTAGATTTTTTAAATTTTTATAGGCTGCCTGGTTTGAAGCTTCATTTTTATGATAATCATAGAAATGTTGGGAACTGCTATCATTCAAAATGTTCTATTAGTTTTAAATTTTATTGTTGCCTTTGATAAACTAGCCATACATTAAAATAAAGTTTCTTTGGATTCTATGTTTTATTCTTGTTTCTGTAACCACAGTTTGACTTGCGGTCATCTTCCTGTTGGCAGCAGTTGGCTCTATTTGGGTACTGACAAGGGCAACGTGAATTTCATAAGTGTTCAACGGTTTACTACATCGGGCTATGTGATTAATTGGAACAAGGCTATCGATCTGTAAGTAAAACAAATGCCAGAATAATTTTAATTCATACATGTTTGTTGTTCGGATCTTCCCACTGATGATTAAGACTGGAATTAATTAGTCTTTTTCTTGATATATGTTCATCCTGCGCAGATTTCCTCGATAGTGTTAGTAAGTTGCATGCATTCTAAGCAGAGATGGATGGTTGCTAGCAGTGGACTCAAGGATTTGCGTTTCGCCCTATTTGCGACTCGTCACCCCATTTCACAAGCCTGTGGCCACATGGATCCAGTAGCTAAGGGAGTGAATATCAACTCTGCGATGCAGGTACATCCAGCTGGTGAATCCCACATAAGTTGAAAAGGATTCCACGGCTAGCCACCATCCATCTCTGCTTAATTACCAGAAAAGATAATTTTATCCATATTGTGTACGTTATCGTCAACATATTAATAACGTTTACAAGAATTCCCTATAGTTTACCTAACTTCTAACTTTTCGAAAATGGTACCTCTAAGAGAATTGATTATGATTACCACTTGAGTAGTTGACTGGATTATATAATGAAAAAAATATTGTCGACCATCATATCATATACAGCAATTTTATTTATGGCTTTAAGTTCAGTTTGTGCGATAAGTAATTTATGCACACTTTGTTTCAACCAGTCGTCATACATCAGTTAAATAAGTTGTTTGATAATGTTGATATATCAGTAGTCGTTAAAACTGTTTTATAGTTTTACCTTATTTTAAGTTTTTTATAAGTTTGTTACTAAATCGTGCATAATTTGACATTCTTCCCATGTCAGTCATTTCTTTATAAGTGTATTGAATTTACTTTTGTTATCATTTCATTTCTTGTTTATTCCATTCTTTCAGATCTCAGTCGTCTCATCCGGGGAAAGTTATTCAGATAGCTGAGAATCCTCAAGATTCAAACAAGATTCTTATTGGTTATTCTTCGGGATTTCTTGTATTATGGGATCTAAAAACCAAACAGGGTGATGCTCGTTTCAAACATACAGATGTAAGTCTGTTTTATTGTTTTATTTTCCGTTCTTAACATGATGTAATGTACATGTTTTTTTCTCACGAGAAACGTAGGGCTGCCCTAAAATAACTCGAAATTGTGGTTGATTGATGGACTGTGACACCTGACCGTAGTTGTTACCTTGATCGCAAGGATGAAACATTACTTAAGCGAATAACAGTCCTAGACAAACAGGAATATAAAAAGTTGTATAAATTGTAGTCACACTACTAAAATAGATACCAGATTCAGATTCTTCGCTAACACCAATGTACTGTTTGAAGTACTTAGAAAAACTAGTAGCTCTGGAACCAGAGAAATTATTGCTACACATATTCGATCAGTTGAGTTTTCGGGAAACGAGGTTCTTGACACGACACTCAAAAGTTAGCGAATTTGCTAACCTAGACATTCGATTATCATCTAGTTTACTGGGAAATAAAATGCTACGTGTTAATATAAATAAAGACAGAATCTTGATCCACTTTCATACCAGTCTACTTAAAGGATATGCAAAACTATTCAACAAATAGTTCAACTAGCATCCATTTACTTCAGTTATCCCCGACTGTAGCTGCTACTTTAACGTGGTAATCACACTCACCTATCATAAAGCCGCCGTGGAGCTTTATTGGATAGAACAGTTGTTTCCTTAGGTCCTACCATGCCTGGCAGGCCGGTTTGGGCACCCGGGCAGTATCTCAGCCCACACACAATTAATGAACTGAACTGTATATGATCCCCGACCGTTGTTGCTATATTGACGTGGTGGTCGGGCTTGCCTATCGTGATGAAGCAACCGAGCTATACTGGCTGGAACAACCGTTCCTCAAGGTCCTACCATGTCAGACAGGTCGGTTGAAGAGCGGTAAGACTAAAAGCAACAAACCCAAAGTCCGAAGGCGAAGTCGTACTGCTGTCTGTACAGAGGTGTGACAGCAGTAAAGTGTTTCCTTCAGACAACCAGCATGACAGCGATGCTGCCTTCCCACAAGGAGGGGTGGGGTTAGAAAAGGTTGATCCTAAAAATGCACACTTCGCCTTATCCCACGGATATCCGTCTCCGGCGGTAAGGTCTCAACAAGTACGGAGCTAACACAAAAATTACTCATAAAAAGGTTGTGTGTGACCGGCCTCAAGCAGTTGTTCCTTGGGCACTGCGGTCACGCTCCCAGGTCACTAAGACCACCTCTAATCCAATTTCCTTTTCAGGTACCTCCAGAAGAACCCTTCCACAGTGTGGGCAACCGGAAAGTGATAACCGCCCTCATACCTCTAACAGCACTCAAGATCACTGTATTCATAATCAACCTCCGTCTTCACTTCTTATTATTCCTCCTACATCGAATTTCAACTCTAAATTTCCTCTTTCGGCTTCCTTCTCAAGTTTCACCATAGCCGACGATTCTAGTGCCCAAAACACTGTCCCAGGTTTGTCGAAACCTCGTTCCAAACTATACATTGGAGCCTTCAACGTACTCACCCTATGTCAAATCGGTTAACAGGCTTCCTTGGCTAGAACCTTAGAATCTCGTACCATTGATGTGTGCTGTGTCTCTGAAACACGCATACAGGATGCCAGTGTGGTCATTCACTTGACCCCATCTCGGCAAAACGGAGAGCTGACAAGATACACCCTCCGTGTATCTGGTGACCTGACGGTCAGCTCTCGTGCACTGGCAGGAGTAGGGATAGCACTAGGCATGAGGGCGGAACAAGCACTGTTAGAGTGGATCCCCGTTATCAGTCGTCTATGTGCTGTCCGGCTAAACGGTTCCGTAAGAACTCGGAAAGATAGGGACCCACGTCGTTGCCTTTTTGTCGTTTCTGCCTACGCTCCCACCGACTGCAGCTCAGATGAAGTGAAGGATGAATTTTACAGAAAGCTATCTGAACTTCTTCAGAAGGTTAAACGTTCAGACATGGAACTCATAGCGGGTGACTTTAATGCCCAGATAGGTAGTTTAAACCAAACAGAAAGGCATTTAAGTGAGTATTTTAGTATTCTGGCACAACGAACAGATAATGGTGATCGTCTGCTGCAACTGTGCTCAGACAATCGTTTATCTTTAGCAAACACAAATTTTAAGCACGGAGAGAAACATCGTCTAACATGGCGACCCCTACACCAAACCAACGATGGACTCAAATAGACCATATTGCCATCAGTCATCGTTGGAGAGGGTCGGTAGAAGATTGTTGTACCTGCTTGGACTCCGACCTCGCCCTAATATGGGCACGCATCTGCTTGCGCCTCACTGGACGCAAAAAAGCCTCAGTAAAAAGACCCGTTAGAACTGAATTGAGTAGCGAGAAAACCAAAAGTTGGTTCCCGGAACAACTGAGATCTCAATTATGTAGTTCTGAAAACGAGGCTGACCCAGATGTTGCTTGGAAAGATATACAAGCAGCTGTGGAAACAGCAGTGACATCTATCAGTGATTTAAACCACAGGGTTACAAAGAACCAATGGATTTCCTCAAGGTCTAATGCACTGATGGATTCTCGTAAACTCATCCCATCAGGCTCTGAACACGATGAAGAGCGACAACAAATCAGATCTAGGTTAAGCAAAAGTTTAAGGAACGACCGTGAGCTGTGGTGGGCAACGAAAGCGGCGGCGGCTATAGGTAACAACACAGCTCTACAGACTAATAAAAGAAACTGGAATTAGTAAGTCAAGTGTAAGTCAAACTATTTCGGAAGAAGACGACACCCTCATCTGCTCTCAGTCCAGACGTTTAGAACGATGGGCGGAACATTTCAGAGAACAGTTCAGCTGGCCTTCAGCTACTCTACAACTACCCTCCATTCTCAGACAGTGTGAATGGAACATTGAAGTAGGTCCCCAACTCTAGCTGAAGTTCAAAAGGCTATAGTTAATCTGAAACGAGGAAGGGCAGGTTGTTCAGATGGATTGGCTCCAGAGGTCTTTAAGGATGTTGGTCCAATTTTAGCGATTAGGTTGACTAATATTTTAGCTAAGATCTGGGATCAAAATCATCCTGTGACAACCATAGAGGGATTAGTTTGACTAATATAGCATCTAAAATACTAGCCTCGATAATCATCGGACGCCTAACTAAGACTCGTGAACTGCAAACACGAGAGAATCAAGCTGGCTTCAGACCTGGTCGTGACTGCATCGACCACATATTCACCATTCGTCCGACAATGGTGGTCTTTCTTGACTTAAAAGCAGCATTTGACTATGTAGACCGATATGTTCTGTGGCAGTGTCTTTCATTGGAAGGTGTACCTCAGAAGTACATAAACCTTATGAAGGCTCTTTACTCTAACACTACCAGTTGAAACAGAGCTTATGGCGAACTGTCATCTGCTTTTGCGACCTCAAGTGGTGTCCGTCAAGGCTGTCCACTTTCTCCATTTTTGTTTAACTTCATCATAGACCTACTGATGGAAATAACATTCTCGTCGACTGAATTCTCGGGTATTGATCTTCTTCCAGGAGGTCCACTTATCGACTTCGAATACGCAGATGATATAGTCCTGTTTGGTGAAGTCGCTGACTAAATGCAGAGTCATTTGGTAGCACTGAGCAACAATGCCAGAATGTTTGGAATGCGCTTCTCTCCATTTAAATGCAAGCTGCTGCTTCAGGACTGGTCTGCGTCAACACCTGAACTAAGGATAGGGAGTAAAGTAGTCGAACGCGTCGACAACTTCACTAATCTTAAAAGTCTCATCAACCCTAATGGGTTGGTGTCTGACGAAATCTCAGCACGGATTCGAAAAGCTCGTTTGGCTTTTGCCAAATAATTACGTCACCACCTATTTCGAAGGCGAGATATCCGTCTATCAATTTAGGGACGAGTATACTGCGTGGCAGTCCGTTCTGCCTTAATTTACGGCAGTGAAACATGGCCTTTAAGAGTAGAAGACACCCGTAAGCTACTAGTATTTGACTACAGGTGCCTTAGAAATATTGCTGGCGTCTGTTCGGATCACCGGGTAGTAATAGTGAGGTTAGACGCAGGGTATTAAGTAATGATGGTACATCAGTTGATGAGGTTGTGAATCTTCATCGACTGAGATGGTTGGGTCACGTGTTACGTATGCCCGAACACCGATTACCACGACGTGCAATGCTAACCGGTGTTCGGGATGGTTGGAAGAAAGTTAGGGGCGGCCAAACCAAAACGTGGCATCAGTGCTTGAAGTCACTAACTTCTAGTCTGAACCATGTTGGTAGATGCAGACTACTTGGTTGTGGTCCGTGTGACTATCGATACCAATGGTTGGAGACGCTTGGTGACATGGCTCAGAATCGATCACAATGGCGTCGGTGTATACACTCCCTGTCTTCCCTTAAACTAAGAGATTAAAATCGCTTCATATTTTTCTTTCTATGAACTAATTCTTCCTGTACTACGTTCTTATATGCAATCTTTCTTTTATATATTACCACCTCTGAATTAACTACTTTTATGAATCTGGTGTCCATCTTGTTGTGTTAATGAGGTATGGCAACTTGGACTGATGCACATATGTGCCTGGTACTACGTAGTAGCTGACTGACTGTCTATGATCATGAAAACTAATTCTCTTGCTTCGACGAACATTTAAATGGTTTAATTATTGTTATTGCTGTTATTATTATTATTATTATTATTATTACTATTATTATTATATACTACGTCATTACTCACCCTCCTTTATTCCCACTCTGTTTATACTTATTTTTTCGACTTATTGAGCAGCTCGGCTATGGTGGAAATTCGACTGTATCTTAACGTTCTCGAGTCACTGTCCAATTGAAAATTGTATGTTACCACCGAATACGAGGACTGAAGCAGCTTTCATGAAACCACGTGCACCATTCAAACTGGCTGTCTTCAACGCTCACACACTTATGCAGGTCGGACAACAAATAGGGTTGGCTATGTCTTTGGAAAGTCTTAATATCGATGTTTGCTGTCTATCAGAGTTCCGTATTCAAGACTCTGGTCAAGTACTACAAATTCGCCCTCTATCTGTCGCTTCAAAAAGCTTGTTTTACGTGCGTTTATCTGGGGATCCTGTGGCATCTTCGTCTGGTCTTGCTGGCATTGCTGTCTCACTAAGCGCTAGAGCTGAGGCAGCACTAATCGATTGGATCCCCAATAACAGTCGGTTATGTGCTGTTAGATTAGGAAGTTCCATCAAAGTGAGAAGAAATAGGCGTGAGAAACGATGCCTTTCCGTCATCTCCACCTATGCTCCGACAGATTGCAGCCCGGATGCACTCATGTATGAATTCTACCACCAGTTATCTGTTCTTCTCCAGAAAGTGCGTTCGACAGATATTGTAGTACTAGCAGGAGACTTGAATGCTCAGGTCGGGCGTCTAGGCACAGAAGAGAGTCGTTTAGGTGGCCGATGGGGTCTTGTTAATCTCAGGACAGATAACGGGGACCGTCTACTGCAACTGTGCACAGACCACAACCTGTTTCTGACTAGCACTAACTTTCGGCACAGTCATCGCCGATGTCCCACTTGGCGTCCTCCCTTTGCATCTCAGGCCTGGACTCAGATTGAACACATCGCGACTGGCTACCGCTAGCGTGGTTGTGTAAAAGACTGCCTCTCCTTTTGGAGTACCTATCTGGACTCTGACCATGCCTTGGTCTGCACCAATCTTACCTTACTTTTCAGTGGCCAACGAAGTGACCGCCATCAACGGATTGATGTTAGCAAGCTGGTTGCAACTTCTGTTGCAAGTAGGTATCGAACCGAGCTAGCGTCTAGGCTAGCTACCATTCCACCGAAAAGTATAGATGAGCATTGGTTGCAATTGCATGACGCCATGAAAATGGTGGGTACAGTCAGTTGTGGGTTCGCGAAACGTCCCGCTTATAAGCATTGGGTTTCTTCTGGTTCCTTACAACTCATTGAAGCCCGTCGGTCTACTCCGGGTGACCGTGAGTTTGACCACAAACGAAGGATGTTACGTAACGAAATTGAGCAAAGCTTGCGTAAGGACCGAGAAGCATGGTGGTCAGAACGTGCTAATGGACTGGAAGCAGGAGCTGCATCTGGTAATTACCGGAAGCTCTTCCAACACATCCGGGCCACTGGCAGCAAGAAGTCTGGTGTGAGTGAAACAATCTGCGAGGATGATGGGATGCCAATCACTAACATCCATCGACGTCTTGGACGATGGGCAGAATTTTTCGAAGGGCAGTCGGACTGTCCTGCCCTCCAGGGCCGGTGACGACTGATCCACCAAATGAGGCGGAAGTACGCAAGGAACTCCGACTCTTGAAACGCTACAAATCACCTGGCCCAGAAGACTTACTACGGGCTCTTTTTAAAGATGGTGGTGACTTTCTTGCTGAGGAACTGACGACGTTGTTTACAAAGGTTTGGGAGCTGGAGAGTGTACCAACGTCATGGAATGAGTCGATAGTTGTCCCTATCTTTAAAAAGGGTTCACATCGTTCCTGTAACAACTATCGGGGGATAAGTCTACTTCCGATTGCATCCAAGCTATTGGCTTCCATTATACTTCGTAGGTTATTCAAAACCCGAGAAAGATTGACTCGTGAGGAGCAGGCTGGGTTTCGTTCTGGTCGAGGATGTATTGATCATATCTTCACCCTCCGCCAAATGTTAGAACACCTTTATACTCATCACAGGCCAACAATCGTAGTGTTTCTTGACATTAGGGCTGCCTTCAATTCGTTGGACAGGACTGTTCTCTGGGATTGTCTGTTGAAAAAGGGTATGCCTGAGAAGTTTAGTAACACCCTAAAAGCCCTATATACAAACACCTCAGGCAGAGTGAGAGCATGCAACCACCTCTCTCCATTGTTCTATTCGAGCAGTGGGGTTAGACAGGGTTGCCCAATATCATCATTCCTCTTCAACTTTGCCGTCGACGACATTCTGGAAACAGCTCTGATGGATGTAAGTAATGATGGTGTGGATCTATTGCCTGGAGAAAGACTTCTCGACCTTGAGTATGCGGATGATATTGTCTTACTGTGTGATAATGCCTAAGGCATGCAATCCGCACTTAATCAGTTGGCAATCAGTGTTCGTAGGTATGGTATGTGCTTTGCACCTCCGAAGTACAAAGTACTTCTACAAAACTGGCATTCATCCTGGGTAGTAAAGTTTGTGTATCTGTGTATCTGAGTAAGTGTTGGTGGTGGCGTGAGTGATGAGACCAATTCACGTACAGTGAAAGGCAGAGCGGCTTATGCCAATCTAGGTCATATTTGGCGCCTTCGTGATGTCAGTCTGGCTGTAAAAGGTTGGTGAGATCAATTCTGCTCTATGCTTGTGGAACCTGGTCTCTCCGAGTTGAGGATGTTAGATGACTCTCTGTGCTTGATCACCGTTGTCTCCGAAGGATTGCTGACATCCAGTGGCAACACCATGTGCAGAGGTTCTACATCGTGTGTTCGGGCACAGAGACGATAATGCAATTGGTGTCACCATCTTGAAACACCGACTTCGGTGGCTTGGACATGTTCTACGAATGTCATCCCAGAGAATTCCATGTCGTGCATTATTTGCCGACTCTGGGACTGGTTGGAAGAAGCAGAGAGGTGGTCAGCATATGACATGGTGTCGTGGCATGAAAGAAATCTGCAAAGGGCTGGCTTGTGTTGGTCCTTCACGACTCGCTGGCTGGGGTCCGAGTGATGGTGCTACACAGTGGCTAGAGACGTTATCAGATATGTCTCAGAATAGAAGCCAGTGGCGATCCTGCTGTAACCTTCTTTCACTTTCTCCATAAACAGTGGTTGTATCTTCCTTAACTGAAAGATTTCTTCTGATTGTACCCTCCTGTTCCCCTACTATTGCTATTATTATTATTACACTACCTTACACCAATCTCTTCGTTTTTTTGATTATTATTATTTCTTTTTTTACGTTTCTCACTTGTTTTTTCTTCTTAGATTCTCATTGTTTTATGTGGTGCATATATATTCGGCGCATTTCTGTACCAATATATATGTGTTCAAATAAATAAATAAATAAATACCTTTCTAGTCTGTCTTTCCGAAACATATTCCTAAGGTTTAGTCTTTCTATCATTATAACTGTGCTCCCTCGATCTCTTTTATTATTTCTATCTCGTTTTATGATATGTCAACTTGGGCTAACGCACATGTGTCAAACCCTGTGTCGATAATATCTGTTCTTCTGGACTGTAGCTGCTCATTATGTTTAACCCGTTGGTTAATTTTACTATCATGGTAATGATTTGTCTTTCAGGAGATCACTGATAATATTTACCGTTGCTTGCTGCAAATTCTGTTCGTTAAAAAATGACAGATTTATAGTGTTATTTTCCTCATTATATGGTTGGTTAAAGTATCTCTGGTAGCATTTTAGCACGTTGGTCATTGCTACATGAAAACTGTATTTTTTACTGTTATTTTCTATCCAGTGATTATTTTACTATACATTTTTTTTGTAGAGTTTGTATAGTGTAGTCTGGCACTGGGATGGAAAAAGTTTCCTTACTTCGCATAATAATGGTTTACTTGCAACTTGGTTAATTCGCCAACCACAACGTCCAGTTTCTGTGATCTGCCCGCATGGTAAGGTGCCTCCTTATTAAGTGAATTATTGTGATAATCCATCGCATAAAATATCACTCTCATGCTTTCTAAAGCATTGAATTGAAGTAACAGCTAAGTCGATTTGTTGCACTAATTTGAATTATTCATTTTAATTCCTTGTGGATTTAACATCGTTACAACTAGTTGTGATTTCTTTATCGTTACATACTTTATGTAGCTAAAACAATGTTTTTCTGTGGAAAATATCAGTTTGTTTCATTGATACAATTTCTTTCGATTTCCTACCCTGAATGATTCAGTGAAAATTTGGACTATCTTTTGTTAGTCTATAATCATTACTGTCATTTATCGAACCTTATGTCCTAATGAACTAAGTTAGGCTTAGCGAAACTGTAGGAAAGTTTTTTCATTTTTCTAGCTAGAGCTTTGTTTATCCTGCATATTTCTAGGCTGCCGAGATATAATGTCAGTTTGAACACCTTGATCACTATAAAGTGTATTGTCATGCTGTCTAGTTAGATTTGTAGTAACTGAGCTAAATAAGCCAATATTGGTTTCCGGAGAAGTTATAATGTGTTCATAGCTTTATTTAAGCGAAAAATGATTTTGTGCTAAATTCACACATCTATTCTCGTTCTGATACTTTGTGCTGTACAAAAGAATTTACGAGGCTAGGATTTGTAGATTTCATTAACTTTATACATAAAATTTAATCTTTTTTATGTCTACCACTTGTTAGTCTAGAAGAATTACTGTCATACTAGCTTTTGTTTTCGAAATTTCACATCACTTTTTTACAGTTATTCATAGCTCAACAATATTTATCTAGGGTGTATTGCTGTTAAGGATATTGATGGGATACTGTAATCGGTGAGTGAATAATATATGGTTCATTTTCAATGAGAGCTGCATGTACGCATCCATGGTGCTTTTAAAAAGACAGTGACGAATTTTTTACACTTATCAGTATATTCTTATTGTGATGTCATATTGGGAGACAGTAATTCTGATGTCCAATGATGTGAAAGGATGTTTTGAAACCTTTCAGTGGTGTATGCGATCATGTTTATTTCTAACATCAGCTACAACGTATGTCCGTGTTTCTATGATTTTTTTATAGCATGACAATGTCGCTATCGACATATAACTGATTGCCTTGTATGTTACCTATGGGCTTTATTATTGAAGATAACTGCAAGAGAGTACTGCAGAAGCATGAATATTGGCTTACATAGATTAAATGTATTATTTGGTTGTTATTAGGTCTAAATTTAGTTTGTTACCTCGTAAATTACTTACTCATTTGTCGACTTCCAATCACATTAATCTATGTAAACCTCCGTTACATGGTTTAAAGTTTTTACTCGTTTGTAAAGTACCGAAGTTTGCTAATGTACAGTGATATCTGGAGGCAGTTTTATGGAACAGAAAAGATTACTCAACTAAATACTGATCAGTATTAGTTTCTCAGTAGATTTAAATTTAATTTCAGCTATTCATTCGTTTTACTGAAAGTGGGCATTAGCATACAGATATAGTTCGTGATTATCATTTGCGTCATTTAATTTATATGAATTCCACAAAAATTCACCTTATTATTCTCTTATCAGTAATTCACCTAAGTAAATATATATATTCAGAAATCCACAGATAACTAAATGCCCATTACTATTTACCCTATCTCATGCCAATCTCTATCATTATAAAATCAATTTCAATGAGCTTTTTCCACGTCTTAATTTTACACTCACCATTGTTAGCACCAAATATTCTGACGGTATTTTATGTCCGCGTAATAATAATGATAATAATAATAAGCCTTTGCTTTTCGCATTACCATTATTTCTTTGATAATTACATTCTTTGTACTTTAGTTTTTCTTCAGCTATCACGTTTTTCACTGCTAATCATCATTTCCCTTAATTGTTTTTTATTGAGCTTCCATTCGTATTTATTATCATCCACACTATCCTTATTATTATTATCGCTATTGTCTTTTTTTATATCTCTCAGCCCCTGGTGAAGCGGTTCCAGATGACTATATATTTTACGAACCGATACGTTTGGTAGAATGGCTGCCTACTAGAAATGGGTTAGTTCTTCACTTTTATAATTATTACGAAGGTCCTAAATATAGAAGTGTTACGTTTCATCGATTAAATGTTTCACTGATTCCTGGTTTGAAGTATTATATATTGGCACATTTTTGTATATCATAACTCTACTTTGATAAAAGATATATTACTTAGACAACACTAATTAGATTGCTACTCCCATTCAGGCTTGTGCTGTGTTGAACCGTTCTCCAATTTATAATACCTGATTCCAACACTCGAAACTAACCTGCTAATTGAGTGAAAGCTTGACTGCTTAGCCGAATTTAAATATACACAAAAAACTCATCAATATAGATGAGCGTCTAAAATAGTCGAACCAGAATTCAACCAGTGGTGTGTTTCTGTACCAATGCCATGCACTCGTCAACATCCATTGCCTAGCATTTGATCTCGAAACAATATGTCTGATCACCTTACTCTTCTTGGGACGTAGCCTGTCTGCCAAGGATCTCCAGTCAACTTTGTCCTGGGCTCTTTCTCGTTGTTGATAAATACTATTCATCGTTTAATGTATATGCCTAATTTTCAGTGCTTTCTTTTCCTTGGTCTTTTGTTTTTCAATTTGTCTTGACGAGTCCTAGTTAGGGCTTGCCTTGTGATACGGTTTGATAAGTTCTTTGTTTCATTAATTGGCGACTGATTTGTTTGCTACCAAAGTAGGTTATTGTTGATAGTCTCTGCCCATTAGATATGAAATATCTTGCGTTGACATTTTTCTTAAATACCTGTATTTTTTGGTGATAGCTGTGATAGGTCTCTAAGTTTCAGCTCTACTCTATGGAGTTGTTTTAACGTTTATGTTGAAAATTCTAAATTTGGTCTTCTGTAACAGTTCTTTCGAGCTCCAGATATTGCTTAATTATAGGAATGTCCTGGACATTTGCATCACATCCTCTTTGTTTACCAATGATGCTGCTCAAGTATCTAAAGGCTTACGCCTCTTTCAGAGCTATGCCATAGAGTGATTTGTTTGGTGCTTTCTGTGTTTAACTTCAGGATCTTGGTTTTATGCCTTGTGCACTTTGAGGCCTACTGCTGCTATGCTGACTGTCTTCATCTGCATTTATTGGTGGGTATGTGTTGGGGACGTTAGATCCCCAGAACTCACTTGGGAAAGGACCTAATTTTGTAATTTTATTTGGAAAATTTGAATTTATTTTCGCGCCAAAGGTGCTCTTGTCACCTTCATGTCGTATTTCCCACTGGGAAATATCTTAAATGCTATTAGTCCGTTGAGTCTTTTAGTATGCTATTTAGTAACTCTCCCCGAAGACGTTTTTTTACTGTATATATATACGTTTTGAATTGTGTTTGTTGTTATCGCTCGTTTCTGGCTGTTTGCAGAATATACTTCCCCATTCCAAGCTTGGACTTCTCCCTCTAGTTAGCGGGGCTGGGACGCATCAATAGCTAGCCTACTGGTCTTTGGTCACCGAGTCTTGTTTCTTGTTCGCAGATTAAGTGAACTCGTGATAGCTTCAACCCTAGCAGTGTGCAATAGCAAGTCTAATTCATTTGCAATGTCTAAATCAGCCAGCCGGGTCCAACGTATCCACCATATTCCATGCTTCTGCTAAGAAGTGGAAGTCTTCATAATCTAATTGACAAAAATTGACGAAAAATTCCTAACAGCCCTGTTTGGAATGTATTTGTAAAGTGCCCTCCATGCACATCTGTTAGCGGGACACAGAGTGGATTAAAGCATGCTCACTGCGCGATTCCTTTGGTGCACACTGATTGGCTCATTTTTATCCAATCAGCACTAGTCGATAGTCGGAGAATACTCTAGAATCTTCTCATGTAAAAACTATAAATATACTAACGTTTTCCCTATTGTGCTTCTTACTTCCACCTAACCTTGTTATTTGGGATATAATCTCTTTCCTGTTTAACCGTGTTCTGATTTGGGGACTTGTCGAGTGAATCGGTGTCCGAGAATACTAATAAGCAATAGGAATAGCTGGGTCCTAACCGTAAGAAAGAGATTATAACAACATCTTTGTAATTCACTCTCATAGAGGGGCTTTATATGATGGTGACAGTCTTCTCAAATACATTGTAGTGTCCAGAAACATTTTACAATTTTCCCCTGTTCACATTGTCGAATGCCTTCCCATGATCGAGGAGGTCAGTTTGTGGTGATGATTGATTATATAATGTTTTTATTATATTTGACAACTCTGATGCTTTTGTATGTCACTGTAACTCGTTTGTGAATGGAGATTATTGTATGAAGAAGATTGTCGCATTTATTAACTGTCTTTTTTGCTTTTATGTGCAATAAATAATATGTCAATAGTATTCCGGAAAGAATTATAGAATCCATACCGATTTACAAGGTTGGTCAAGTTGAAATAGAAATCAATGTTACATGTAAAGATCATCAATATGAGGTTAAATTGTTTTCAAATTTTTGTTAGGTCGCAGTTGAGAATCGATTATTCTTATTAGGAGCACTGAGATATCCTGTCGAAGTGTGGATTGTGTATCCACCGCCAGTTTCAGTGCTTTATAGAGTAAACATACATATGTAGAACTAGAGAAAAAAAATCAGAAAGAGTACAGATCAATTACAACAAAAATTGCCATGATAGGTTTACCGTCTTACATATCCTAGGTTGTTTTATGATCTACTGTTTTGGATAGATATTATTTAAATTTATGGGATTAACCTTTGATATATATATTTGTAGAGTCTGAGTGAGTGCAACATTACATTTTCCAAGTTTCGTCACTTAGTGTAAGTAAATTCTCCAAAGAATAAAAATAAACAAATTAACACACTTTTAAATAGTAAATAATATTCACAGGTATCATTTAGTCTGCAAGCAATGAAGGACCCAAGACACTACCTTGTGTTACACCGCTTGTGATCGGAATAATATCCGATGTTTTTGAATTGCATTCGTAAATTTTATTTGTGACTAATAACTTGAAAGACATCAAAACTATAACGTGTTACAAATTATCCATCTATAATTATTCTTTCACTAATGTATATCTATTTGATAGTATTTTTACTTATTGTTGGATACAAGTGACCAGTTGAATTAGTTGTAAAATGTTTGAGTTCCTATCATAAGTTCAAATTACACATCCTGAAAAAAATCAATAAGAATAAATGTTAAACATATTAAGAGCTAAATTAAAAAGGTAATGTATGAAATGTAAAGGAATCGCAAAACACACAAAAATTCGTTTCGGTGTTGTTAAGTTCACTAAACTGGATTGTTTAATTACAGTATTTTTGCTGTGCTTCTGGAAAACATCAGTAATTTGTGTAGAAGCGAGCTTCTTAGTTATTCCACCAGGATTAAATCAATTCTTCCTGTTGATCTTGTTTTTTTCGTTTCGTTGTTCTCATTCGTCCTTATACTCAAAGTGTCTTGGTCAATCGAACTTTCTCCATGTAGTTGATTGATATTTTCCTTATAAGATGATGCATACGATTTGTGTTACTTTTTCATTTGATTCTTGATTGGTCTGGGTTTCACGCTTCCAGAAATTTTCTAGAGTACTTTTATTTCTGTCAGTCCACAATATTTATGTTTTCATAGTCAAATTCATATATATATGTATAGTTTTCTATATGGATTAATATCACTGGTAACGTGTCTTATCGTTGTTACTATTATCTCTGTATTTTCACAACAAAAACCAAAACTATATACACAGATTAATTGTTAGCTCATTTATTCATTGACAGTTATAATAGTAATACTAGTGCTTACTAAGCTTTCGTCAATGTCCTTAAAAGGATTTCTACTTTTTTTGTTTCTATTCGAAAGGAAACCAATTGAACTCTCTCTTCCGTTAGTTGTAGGTTCATTTTGACCTAGTCAGATGAAACAACTAAAATAACTCAAAACAATGATTTTTAAAAATTTCGTATGTATATACTCAAAGTAATAGAGGAGTTATGTGATATTTTTGCTAGCCTAAACGGGATATAAATTGTTTATAGTTTAATTTATTTACCATCATTTTATCATTCTTCTCTCAAAAACAAAACCTTCAGTAAGTTAATAAATGAATTTTTTTTTAAATGTATATTTTGATTTTATCTTCTGCCATCATATTGCAAAACAAATAGTGCTGTTTCAAAGTTTCTTTTCAAGTATCTAACAGTTTATTCTTCCTTCTGTTATTCACTAAGGTCGTTAGTTTATTAGATTATAAAAGTTCAAGAAAATCTACTGTTCATCTTGCTTTTTGAGTTTTTCTACTGTTCTTATTATTTTATACTTATTTCGCTTTATAGACAACTCAAAAAGTAACATAATTAATGTTGATTTCGACTAATGAGGATTGTATTACGTTGGTAATGTGTATATATCCCCAGGAGATTCGGGTTTTTTTGATCTAAGGCCATTAGTTTAAACTTTATAGCTATATTATTCTGTATGGTAGTTTGCAATTAGTAGAACTTAAGTTTCCTAGGCAAAAATATAAAAACACTATAAGTTGAACTGAACTTAAATTTTTAGTGACTTAGAAATTTAAATGCGCAAGTAAATTCACTGCAAAATGTAGATAAGCTTTTAGATATGAAAACCGATTGTTATTAGTGTCAAGTTTTATAGAAACAATTGTGAATTTCAACCGGGTCAGTTGTGAGATAGTAACTCACTGATGACAATGGTGGATGTGTCGCTCAATTTCGTGGATTATTTGAAGTTAGACATTAACACCGTTGGATGCCGGCTCAGTGGTCTAATGGTTAAGTGATCGCGCGCGAAGCCAGTAGGTCCTGGGTTCGAGCCCCGGGTGGTGCGGGGTCGTGGATGCGCACTGCTGAGGGGTCCCATACTAGGACGAAACGGCCGTCCAATGCTTCCAGGTTTTCAATGGTGGTCTAGCTTCAACTGACTCATGATTTAAATCTGTGAAAATTTGTATTTTTGTCTGTTTTAACACATTATTATGTCTATTAGTCTCGTAACCTATTCAGGCGCATTTATGAAAAGTTTACGACTCATCGCTTTAGAAGTTACAAACAAGTACAATCAGAGAAATCGTGGTGGCTGGCAAAATGCATTAAAAAAGATCATTAATCGGTAGTCCATTCCTGAACTATTGACTTCTAACTGCTTATCATTATTGGAAAAGGTGGGCTATCGTCAGTTCCTACAAAGTTTAAACGTATATCGTTATTGTGGTGTAATCGCATTCCAAGAATCCTCGTTAAATGCTTTGCAAGTCGTTTGTTTAGCATCAATACAAGGGTTCAATATTTATCGTGAGTATATGTGAATGGAATAAATCCATTAATGATAAATAAATAAAAACTTAGTATGTCACAGTTTATCTCTCTGAACAATGGGGCGGACAATATCACAAATGTTCAATACGGCCTTTCTTTAGGATACCGACAAACTCAATAAATTCAAGATAATGCTCAGGAATAAGTTCCAAGCCTTTCATGATCTACTCAATGGGGAAGAAACTACTATGGAGAGCAACTGGAAGAGGATCAAGTAAACAATCACTTCAACATGTCATGGGGTCCTAGCCCACAAAAAGCACCATCACATGGAATGGATCACTGTCGATAAACTGGATATGATTCAAGAAAGGAGGAACAAGAAAGCAGCAATCAATATCAGCTGAACAAGAACAGAGAAAGCCAAAGCACAATCGGAATACACAGAAGTAAACAAACAAGTGAAGAGGAGCATCAGAACCAACAAACGTAAGTACATGGAAGATCTAGCGACGACGGCGTAAAGGTCTGCAAGAGAAGGAAACATGAGACAACTGCATGATACAACAAAGAAACTCTCTGGAAATCACCGTAAACCAGAACGACCTGTGAAAAGCAAGGAAGGCAAGGTAATCATCAACATTGAAGAACAACGAAACAGGTGAGTAGAACACTTCAAAGAACTTTTGAATCGACCAGCTCCACTGAACCCACCCAACATCGAAGCAGCACCCACGAACCTCCCAATCACTGTCGGCCCACCAGCAATCGAAGAAATAAACATGGCCATCAGAGAAATCAAGAGTGGCAAAGCAGCAGGACCGGACAACATTGCAGCAGAGGCACTGAAAGCAGACGTAGCGGCAACTGCAAGGATACTCCACATTCTCTTTAGCAAGATTTGGGATGAGGAACAAGTACCAACAGACTGGAAAGAAGGACTACTGATCAAAATACCGAAGAAAGGCGATCTCAGCAAGTGTGATAACTACAGGGGCATCACTCTTCTTTCAATACCGGGAAAAGTCTTCAACAGGGTATTGTTAAACAGGATGAAGGACTGCGTAGACGCCCAACTTCGTGACCAACAGGCAGGATTCCGAAAGGATAGATCGTGCACAGACCAAATTACGACACTACGGATCGTCGTTGAACAATCAGTTGAATGGAACTCGTTACTTTACATCAACTCCCTTGATTTCGAGAAAGCATTTGGCAGAGTGGATAGGAGAACATTATAGGATCTTATTCGACATTATGGTGTAGCTGAGAAAATCGTCAACATCATCCGGAATTCATACGACGGAATACAGTGCAAAGTCGTGCATGGAGGACAGCTCACAGACTCATCCAGAGTAAAGGCCGGTTTCAGAGAAGGTTGCTTACTCTCACCCTTTCTCTTTCTCCTGGTTATCGACTGGATCATGAAGACCTCAACATCTGGAGGGAGCATCGGATAGAGTAGACAGCTAGGATTCAGCTGGACGATTTATACTTCACAGATCATCTGGCTCTTCTATCCCAAATGCAACAACAAATGTAGGAGAAAACGACCAGTGTATTTATTTTTTTAAATTCTCGTCGTTTTAATTTGAGTTGGAAACTTAAACCAGTGGATATTTATTTCATGGTCTATGGATAGATGTTCTAAAGCTTTAGTATCATAATACTTTTAATTCATGACTGCTGGTGTTTTGCTTGTGTTAGTTCATGTGATTACAACAGTCCTATTTTTTTTAAGTGAGTGTGGAGCTATCAGTTTTTATGAAATTTTAGGTGTAAGATGTTTTTGTTTCGTCAAAATGTTGGATTTTTTTGATGTGGTAAATTAGACTTTTACTGGCAGTTGTTCGATTAGTGGTTCTAGAATTAGAATAATTTCTAGAATCCTAAGTGGTTTTCTATGAAAATTTACTTTATTCCTTTCTCTCGGAGAGTGATTTCATGGTCGCTTGCTTATCTCTATGAGAGATTATGAACGATTCTTCAACCATTAGAACTAGATGTAATTGTTAAGATTTTCTTTTTCTTGAATCTATTCATTGTTTGTTTGTTGGCATTTCGACATATTTGAATAATAACATTCTCTCTCTATAAAAATGCTAACAATGGTGATTTTACAAGCAAACAAAAGGAGTGGCAATGAAATCCTTCATGTCTTCGGTTGTACCCAATCTGTTCATGTTATATATAGAATCAAATATTTTCGGCAATGACATTAAACCACGAATTTGTCCCAGATATCTGGATGATAATTTTATCGTTGTGAAAACACCTTTTCTACGAATGTTTTTCTAAACTAATCAATGCACTCTCATCAACATTAAATCTACCTACCAGCATGATATTAAACGCGGTCACATATCATTTTTAGTTAGAAGAAATCTAAGTGGAGCTCTTAATCTAATGATCTTCCGAAAACTAACTCACTTGAATCCTTCTGTTAACTTCAATTCAGCACATTCATTATGTGCGTACATCTCTCTGGGCAATTTAATAATTTTCCTATAAAGATTATTAAAATTGCAATAAAACGAGTTGAGTTGCTGCTAAGTAGTAGTTCGAATGAAATACAATGGATGATTACTGTAGTTATACCATGCCTCCATAGTACCACAGAACTCCAAGGATTCTTATAACAACACAGAATTAAAGCATATTACAAAACAACTAACTCCCTTCGAAATATTATCGTTCGTACAGAGGATAAGATCTCTTTTATGTCAATATAGAATTATGTTTACGTATTAGAATGTGTCGATTTTAATGCCTTTCATATTGGAGAGTCATCTCGTGAAATCTTGATTCGAGCCAAAACACAGCTTGTTTTCCGCACAAAAATTAGTTTCCATGTTTTGTATTCATAATAGCCCGTCAGTTTTGCTTTTCATTCATTTTTCTATTTTTTCATATTTTCTGTCAAGCATTGAGCATGCTTTAATCCAGTCTATGTCCCGCTAACAACGCGTATAATCGGAATTCGCCGAAATTATTTAATTTTTAGGCATTAACCAAAATATTACAAGAACTCAGTTTTGTAAATTTCATATTCACTGTTTCATTTTGCTTGTATCATATCTGCTAAAGATTTCTGTATTCGGAATACGTGTCTTTGCATCTGTACATTAAAGATTTTTTATCTCAGTTAAATTATTCAAAATTCAGTTCATGTAGGAATCCGGCTTTCATTTACAGCTGATTGATCACTGGGTGGTGATCAAGGTCATGTGTGTCAGGTCCTATCGACCAAAAATCCGGCTTCATTTATTCAATAATTTTGTGATTACTTTAGACCACCTTTAGTTCTTTATTTACAAGGCTGTTTGAAAGCATGTTAATCTCTTTTCTAGAAACTTTTTTTGGGCTTATTATTTCTCTTTATATACCTTGAAAAATCAAATTTTTCATCAATTTTTTTATTGTTTACTTGTATGGAGCTATTCGTTGTTAGAAAAAATCGCACACTATTTCTCGAGTTATTAATTTAAAATTCTTGCCTTACTGATCGCTATAATAAGTTTGCGTAGATTTTGACTACATATAGTCGTTTAATAATTTCAGCTCAACATTCTCAGGTTTCCTAATCTTCCCATTCATTTGTGACATGTCCACCAGATCATTTTACACTAAATCTCCTTTAGAGTTTTTTAAAAACAGCTAATTATAAATGTTCATAGAATAATCATTTATCTTCATCGTTACACTGATTGTAAGTTTATATGTCTTTACGATAAAATAACATCTATTATGATTATTAATAAAACGTTTCTATGCTAGTCAAATGCACTTTCTCACAGTTCTTATCGTTTGTTCCCTTTTATATTATACTGTAAAATAAATGGAATATCTGTTTGCTAGAATATATTTTAAAAGGATATGTATCACTAGCCTGTACTAAACTTTTGTTTATTTGTAATAACTACGGAAAAAGTGTTTTTTTCGCTTTAGGTAAATTGAATATTATTATTTTCACTCGCAATCACGTTTGTCTAATTTTCATATTATAGCTAAATGGTATTTTATAATTCCATAAATGTCAACTGAATTGTTATCATTCTGTACTGTTTTTCTATATTATTTAAATTATCAGGGTTGTTTTTGTTTAATAATACTACTTTTTCTGATGAGATTCTGTGGAAACTAATCCACTCTTATGATCGTCTACTACTTTTTGTACATATATTTATTAAGTTGTGTATGCATGCATTCAGTATCATATACTGTATACGATATTCCATTCTGTGTGTGAGCTTCCTGCTAATTTCTCTCAGTTTAAGGTAGATAGATATATGTTTGTGTGAATATAATGATGCTAACAGTGAAACCTCATTCTTTTTGTTACAATATATACCAAATCACTTATTTATGCGGTTTGTTCTTTCTACTTTGTCCACAAAAAATCCCATTTTTTTACGAGAATAGTAAAATGAAAGTCCCCTTGGGGAAATTCGCTTTTTCTTCCTCGAATATATATATTAATTGCGATAACTTCTTTTGATATTTTTCACTTATACTTAATGAGATAAAATAAAGAATTTAGTAAATAACTTTTATAAAGAAATTAAATTCCTAGCATGTGTCACATTACAAACTACCCTGTGTTTAACACAAGATTGTATTGCTTAGACATGAATGCGCTTCATGTGATTTCTGTTTCATTTTGTTGCTATTGGTTTTTGAATTTATTCATTTTGATACACCTATCTATAATACAAAATGTTGAGGCAAAGAAACGTTGATCAATTTACGTTCCAGAAAACTGACTTCACTGAAGTTATATACGTTTTTAATTCATTGGAAATAAATAGGAAAAAGATTTATTGATGAGAAGAAAGGTCTTTTCCGTACGAGAAAAAGGAAATCGTTTATAGATATGGTAATTTAGATTGTCTTTGATTGATGCCAACTCTATATATGGTCAACTTTTGATACCAGCTTACTAGATATCAAAATTGTGTAAAAGTACATGAGCAATACGATGTTTAGATCATAATGTGTTTATTATCTTCATCATGGATCTTCAAGTGTGTTGAATTTGTCATTAATTTTGACATCTTTTTTACTTTAGCGAACCATTCATTATCTTTTCTGGTGGTGGCCGTTCTCCTGGAGCTCAAACTGTCATTCATTCATCAGTAGCTACTACTAATGTCTCCTCGACGTCGTTACCTAATTCAGATCCATCTGAAAATGATCCAAATTTATCATCATCATCATGTATGGTTTCTAGTAATCATATGTTGACTATCAAAAGAGGCAAAAAGTTGGTTGTTTTACAATTGGATCATAAACTTGTTCAATTTACAACTCTTTGTATGTCTCCTTACACAAGTGGTACGTAATGAATTTCTCACTTTTCTTTTCTTTCTATTGCTATCGATTGATTGAATTCACTGTCCAAATTAAATTATTGAATAGGTATTCTTTATGTGAGAACTTTTATTTACATGTCTCTTCGGAATGACTGCCTGTGTACGATTACTTGTTATTGAGCTGAATAATTTTGATTTTGATGCTAGCCGGTGTTGGGGATGGTTGTAAGAAAGTTAGGGGCGACCAATCCAAAACATGGCACCAGTGCTTGAAGTTAATAACTTCTAGTCTGAACCATGTTGGTAGATGCAGACTACTTGGTTGTGGTCCGTGTGACTATCGATACCAGTGGTTGGAGACTGTGGGTGACATGACTCAGGATCTATCACAATGGCGTAGTTGTATATACTCTTGGTCTTCCCTTAAACTATGAGATTAAAGTCGCTTCATATCTTTCATTCTACGAACTAATTCTTTCTTCCTGTACTATGTTCTTATATGCAATCTTTCTATTATATATTACCACCATTGACTTAACTACTTCTATGAATTTGGTGTTCATCTTGTTGTGCTAATGAGGTATGGCAACTTGGACCGATGCATATATGTGTCTGATCCGACGTTGTAGCTGACTAACTGGTACCTGATATTCCAAGTTGCAATCGAGTTACAGATTTATTTGCTTTGAGTTCAATTGCTTCATAAACTGCCGTATAGTTGACTAATATTGTATCGTCATTCAAGCAAACCAGTATATGGTGACATTTCCATTTGTTTTGTTAAACAAAATTATTTTATTAAAACTGCTTAGTGATACTGTTTTATTTGTGCTTAGTGAAAACAAAGATGAGCTACAAAATTACGTTTGTTTATAATCTAACCTTACTGCTCGATCCCTATTTATTCCATATCTAGAGATACATTTCCTTAAGTAACATCGGAATGAAAAGATATCACGCCTTATATGCGGCGGGCTATTTTTTAAACGAAGTATCTATTCTTGAGATGCATTTTCTGTTTTGCTTTTCGTACATATATTTTTCTGAAGGATTTTATGGATAAAAATGTTCCAACAATCATTCTGTCAGAATGTTAAGAACACTAACTAGAAGTGTCACGTTATTTGTTCACATTTGTGATTTGCATTCGTTTTACTTATTCTATTCTTACTTAGACAAGAAATAAAGTAATTTAACGATGCATAATGTTTGTCCCCTGCTGGTTTGAAATCATGTTTGGTTCCTCTAGAAGGTACAACCGTATTGATAAAATCCTTGTAAACGCGCACTTACGAGATACAAGGAAACGACTTATACACGACCACAAGTTATTCACAATTTAATTACTGCTATAATTAATGATATTTGGCAACTTAAATACAGTAGAAAAAATAGGAAACATTTTGACAATCAACTTTGGGAATTTATACCGTGCTAGGAAAAACTTAATTATAAATTCAGCTTAAATTATTTCTTGCAGACATGAACACATTAAAATATATTTCGTCCTAATATTATTGTCTCTAATCAGTAAAATTGTACAAAATATTCAGTTTTTCCTTGTATTTGTATAAAGCGAGGTTTAAGATAAAACTGTATTTTTAATTAATTGCTTTCTGTCTGGTTGTATACGCATGATGAAATGTCTAAACTACGTGCTAGTACAGACCACCGGTTAATATAAGCCGCGTGCTTCATCTTATTTTTCACTCATTAGATGGATAATACTTACATCTAGTTAGCTGTTGATACTTATCTGGAGACTCGGACTTAACACTACTGACGAAACATTAAACGCTATCAAAGTAATCACTATCTAATGTGAAGCTGCATTCCAAATCTTTTCTAATACGTTTACATTCTGATCGGTAATATTAATACTTATTCTTTTTTCAGAGACAATGGATCCTTATGCAGTTGCCATATTATTACAAGAAGATCTTGTTGTTATTGATCTTTTATCTACAAAGTAAGGATACTGATTGTTTTTTCTAAGTATCTTTTAGATTTCTTTTAAAATTCCTGTGAATATACTTGAACCATTTACCATATTTGTTTTTAATTTTGAAGCTTCGCAACATTCGAAAACCCATATCCAATGGATTTGCATAGTTCTCCTGTCACCAGCTGTTTATATTTAGTTGATTGTCCTGGAGACTTGATACCTGCTTTCTATTCTGTTAGCAGTCGTCGGAATCGTACTCAAAGTGGCACGTGTGCCGAACCTGATGTATTCAGCAGTCGCGAATGGCCTATTACTGGAGGAGAATGGAGATTAAGTAATCAACAAGTTCCTGAATTAATCATAACGGGGTATTTGATCAATAATATTGTACTTTATTGCGTTCAGTTATTTTTCTGTTGACTTTTATACTAATTGTTCCACTATTCGGTATACAAAAATATTAACGAAGGGAAATCAGTGTAGTTACCTTGTTTGAGCTTCTACATCCATTACTATTCTGTTATGACAATTACGTTTAAATTTGAGTAACGTCTGCAGATTCAATCTTCTTTCCTCAGTTAGGATGGTATAATTGCCCTAAAATATTTTCTACTAAGTACTGTTGCATTGAGATTTTGCATCTTGAATAAGTCAGCACCCAGTTTCTGGTAATTTTCAGATATTCCTGTTTACGAATGGTTTGATTGTGATTTATAATGTTTATAAAAGTAATTGATTATTCGGTACCATCACTCAAGTCAATTACTAAGAGAGTTCACCAATATCAAATCTCTAATCTTATGAAAAGTAAAAGTATGTGAGATAGGTTAGTTCGTTTCATGATAATTAAAATAAGTATATCATTAAGCCATCTATCCATTATGGATATCGTCCTCTTTCAGTAATTTCGTGAAGCTTTTCATTTATCTTGCATGTGACAAAAATTATTCAGTTTTATTGGATGGAAAGTGTATTTATTTTTTAGATCTAACATGCGTCTTTGCTTACAAAACTGAGTAAGGAAGGTGATGTAGACAATCGTTAATAGTTGATAGTAAAGGAAATCATTTAAGTTTCCTTTTGGTGTATCCCTTTACATTAATTACCACTTATTTGCAGCTCTGCTTTGAACAATCAGTTCTAACCACTCATTCATTTTTGATGGATTGAAATGAGTGGGTAATGCTGTCTATTTTCATATTAAAAATTATATTATCAGTTGGTATTAGTGAAGTGTGTATATATTATTAGAATCTGGTATACATGAGCAACATACCAACTTATTAGATAACATTAAAGTTGTGTGAATGGATTCGTGAACAAAAGCACACGGGTTATATCACTTTTATTTTTCACTGTAGAAAAAACATATTAAAATTGTCAGTAGACAAATCATTTGTTCATATATATCTTTAGTGGCTAAATGTTATCACGTAATACTAATTGTCTCAACATTTGCATCTATTTTATTATGTCGAATTGAGAGCAATGTTTTCTACGTAGAACAAACTGAAATGGATAATATTTACCCAACCATTTAAGACTAGAAGTTACTGTCCATGTAATACGGATTCTGTGCATTCATCTTTGAAAAATTCCTATTATTGGCTACAGGTGTAAAGTGTTTTGATTGACTTCCATTATGTTACATCTGTATCTAAGCATTAGACGATTACATTCGAATTCATATAAAAAGTTTTTCCATTAGTATTATACCACGAATTTAGAGAGGTTCAGACATTGTACTTAAGTGCTTTAGTTCATTAATTAGAAAAGGCATTGGATTCATTATTATTTTCTGTATAAACTGCCCCTAACAAATTATCACATTTTCCCTATGTGCATTTTATAGACATGCTGATGGATCTGTTCGATTTTGGGATGCATCGGAAGGTTTGTTTATATTTTTATTTACTTTACGTTGTTCTTCAATGTAACACTATTTCTTTGTGATCATTTCTACACTGATTGCTTCTGTTTACTCGCTCTACCTATGACTACCATTTATCGCTTTTCCACTCAAGTAGTTTTTGTCAATAAAATAGTAGTGAAAGTTTAAAATGCGCTTTCGGATTTCATTTTGTAAAACAAAATTGAAGTACTGGCAGTAAGAATCATCAGTAGTCCCGAACCGACCAAAATCATTTACGTACTCGGACGCGCATTTTAATTCATGAAAACATTCCTTCTGCGGTCAATCATATTAATAGACATCGTCTCAAATGTAGAGTAACTGCCCTTTTAAAACCACACATTCTGTCTCACGATTGATTATGCAAATTTGTACTTGGTTGTCGAAGTAGATTTTCTGGTGTTGTATTACAGATCTAGATTGGAACTAACTGATCATCCATATTGGCCAACTTCTGCATGTTTTCAACTAAATGAGAGTGGTTCAAATATCTAGTGTTTATTTTCTTGTTTAGGATAAAGGATGAAGTCCACAGTCATCCAAAACACCTTAGTATAAGGACTTCATTGCCTCAATATAAATAACACGTCCTAACTAACCGATTTAGTTCCCATTCAATGGTAAATTTCTTTTCGTAAAATAGAGCTGTGTACACAATCATGAATGGTTGATTTAAAAAAATACACATTGCCTGTTTACTTTCTATTGCGGTTTTGTTGGAATTTATATAGAGGTATGGTTCCTCAAGGTTTTGACTGTTATGATTTTAGCTCAATACACACTCATGGAATTTTGTTGAAAGAACAGTGTTTTATTCAACTCAGCTTTTATTGGTTTGATACTCACTTGACAATATGAACTAGAGTGGCCTTAATTCTCCAAGGTAACTAATTACCTTTAGAGTAAATAGTTAACGTGTTTCGCTTTTTCACCATATGTTATCCACAAATTCAAGCTCACAACCTTTTAAAACAAATTTTCTATTTTGATCTTTTCTAGTTTCGTTGACGCCACTTTATAAGTTTCGTACTTCGAAGTTGTTCGCAAACCCATCAACTAGTACATCTAATCCTGTTGAAACAGGCAGTACCTCACTTTCTGATGCAAAAGATACCAATGCTCAATATTCTTCGATTTTATTAGCAACTGAAAGCGATCCTTTTGCCATACATTTTATGCACTTCTGCTCGGATTCCCGTAAACTGTTAACTGCAAGCAGTTACCATACTTGTTTATTACACTTCAGTCGTCGAGAAATAAATCTTGAGACTGCAGTAAGTTATTTTAACCAAAGTGTTTTATTTCTAACCAAGAATCGTTTTCTAGTCATAGAAACATATCATTGTAACAAAAATCTGATCGTTTGGTTGTTGATATTATTAAGTCTGGTACGAATTCGCATCACTGCAGATTGCCGCACATCATACTGACACTGTAATGGAAGAATTCCAGTATGTTTGTCTATATTGAGTACATTTGTACTGACGTATCCAAATATTGTAAATATAAATGTTGTTTAAAGAAAAATGAGCTATTTATGCTCGTGAAAAATGTTAACCTGAATTGTTTACATCATTTATCTGTGTATCTAAATATATTTTCAAGCATTATTTAAGCATTTTGATTCTTAGTTTGCTTATGCGATAAATTAAGTTTGTCATTTCATTTTAGAACTAAAGCAGTTTATGAATAGTGTTTTTTTGTTAGTCATCCTACAATATAGTATAGTATTAGTACAGATTGCTGATTTTCATTTTCCTTTTATTTAATTTTTTCTATAATATTATTTAATGGATGGCTTTTAGATGAGTGCAACTTTTGAAATTTTTATCCGAAAACATGAGTATTGACTGTTTCATTCTGGATATGGTTTAATTCTGGTTACCTCTTACTGCTAGGGCTCCAGGATTTCTTCGGGTTCTCGACTAGCGAGCTCATGGTTATAACAGTTATGAGGAATTTTTATGAAGATATGTTTAATTTATTTATCGGGAGCTACCATTGTAAGCCGGGGAGCAACCATTAACTGTTTTGGTATATCACTAATTGATTTAAAGCGGAAATGTGTGTCAGCCGGTGATCTAGTCGTTGAGCTCACTCTACGTAACGTCAGTTTCTTGGGTTCTATCCTTGGCAGGGTCATTTTGCAAACTTACTCAATGTCTTATACCAGGACGAAACGATTAGTGACTGCAGTCAGCCTATGATGTGAATTTGGATTTTTTGTGAGGCTACATTGTGGCCTTTTACGAGCGAAATATCATTTGACTGATATGATCGTAGTCGTTGGTGAACGTATGACATGTTACTTAATAAATTAATTATGCCTGCTACTCCCCGTATTGGAGCATAGGCCATCCAACAGCACTCTCCATACAGCCCTGTCGTGAACAATTCTTTTCAGTTGTTATTCATATGTGCTTCTATTTCCAAACTTAATGGGTTCTTTAGCCTTCCTCTTTACTGCTTCACTTCGGGATTCCAAGCCTCGTGATGCCGTTTGTGGTGATTTCCATAATGTATGTCCTATCTACTTCAAACCGCTTTTCCTAATTCACTTTTCAGTTGAAAGTCGGTTTTTCATCTCCCACAGAAGGCTGTTGCTGATGACATCCGGTCGCTGGATATTGAGTTTTCTGTGAAGACAACTATTTATAAGTACTTGTACCTTCTTGATGATGGTTTTAGTAATTTCCAACGTTCCAGCCCCATACACTAGGACTGTCTTGACTTTCGTATTGAAGATTCTGACTTTGATATTGGTAGACTGTTGTTTTGAATTTCATATGTTTTTAAATTTTAGGAATACTATCCTTGCTTTACTGATCCTCGCCCATATGTCTGCATCAGATTCTCAACGTTCATCGATGATACTTTCCGAATGTTCGCCATCAAGTGTGATTGGATTTGTTGAAGTTCTCCGTTTTGTATTTGTGGATCTTGCTTTTTCCGTTGTGTATGTTAAGGCCTACTAATGCAGAGGCTGCTGCTACACTAGTTGTTTTCATCTGCATTTGTTCATGTGTATGGGATAGGAGTGCTTGGTCACTTGCGAAGTTCAAATCGTCTAATTGGTTCTGAGCTGTTCATAATATTCCGTGCTTTCCCTCATATGTCGTGGTCTTCATGATCCAGTCGATCACCAGGAGAAAGAGAAAGGGTGAGAGTAAGCAACCTTCTCTGAAACCGGCCTTTACTCTGGATGAGTCTGTGAGCTGTCCTCCATGCACGACTTTGCACTGTATTCCGTCGTATGAATTCCGGATGATGTTGACGATTTTCTCAGCTACATCATAATGTCGAATAAGATCCTATAATGTTCTCCTATCCACTCTGCCAAATGCTTTCTCGAAATCAAGGGAGTTGATGTAAAGTAACGAGTTCCATTCAACTGATTGTTCAACGACGATCCGTAGTGTCGTAATTTGGTCTGTGCACGAAGGATCCTTAAGGAATCCGGCCTGTTGATCTCGAAGTTGGGCGTCTACTGAGTTTCCCATCTGGTTCAGCAACACTGTTGAAAACGTTTCCTGGTGCTGACATTAGTGTGATACCTCCACACATTTCAAATTCGCTCAGATCTCCTTTCTGGGATATCTTGATGAGGCGTCCTTCTTTCCAGTCCGTCGGCACTTGTTCCTCCTCCAAAACCTTCCTGAATTGAATATGGTGCATGTTTGCAGTTACTTCTGTGTTTTAATTCAGTGTTTCAGCTGATATATTGCCATATCATGCTGCTTTTCCACTGTCGATTTGTCTGATGGCCATCCTGATTTCTTCGGTCGTTGGTGGAGTGACATCTATAGAAAGGTCTGTGCGTGTTGCTTCGATGTCCAGGGGGGGGGGGTTAATGGAACTGGTCTGTTCAAGAGCTGCTCAAAGTGTTCTACACATCATTCCTCTGCTCTTGAATCTCAGTGATTTTCTTCCCTTCTTTGTTCTTGACCGATCCCTCTTATTTACTATATCTCCCTATCAGTGTCTTCGTTTTATCATATAATTGTTTCATAATCCCTTTTGCCGCAGCTTTTTTTTGCTGTCGTTATTAGGCCTCTCGTCTCTAATGCTCTTCTTCACTTGCTGGTTTGCTTCCATGTATTCAGCTTGTGCTTTGACTTTGGATGTTGTTGTTCGGATGTTGTTATTTGCTGTCTTCTTGTTCTTCCTTTCTTGAATCTTGTCCGGGGTTTCGATAGAGATCCATCCCTAATTGATACAAATATGATGTATCTGGTTCTGTGTAGTGTGATTCGGTGGGATCCATGTAGCTTTCTGTATGCGTCTGTGTGGAAATATTGTGCTGCCTGTAAACAATTTTCTGAATGCACATAGATTTGCAAATCTTGCCATTTTCATTTCTCTCTTATAGTCGTATGACATATTTACTTTTACTTACTTACGCCTGTTACTCCCAATGGAGCATAGGTCATCGACCAACATTCTCCAACCCACTCTTACCTGGGTCTTCCTTCCTAGTTCTATCCAATTGTTGTTCATTCTCATGTCTGTCTCCATTTCTCGGCATAATGTGTTCTTTGATCTTCCTCTTCTCCTTTGGCCTTGAGGATTCTAAGTGAGGGTTTATCTTGCGACACAGTTGGGTGCTTTCCTCAATGTGTGTCCTATCCACTTCCAGCGCTTCTTCCTGATTTCTTCCTCCGCTGGGATCTGGTTTGTTCTCTCCCACAGTACGTTGTTGCTAATAGTGTCCGGCCAACGGATCTGAAGTATTTTGCATAGACAACTGTTAATAAACACTTGTATCTTCTGGATGATGGCTTTCGTAGTTCTCCAAGCTTCCGCCCCATACAATAGAACTGTCTTGACATTTGTATTGAAAATCCTGACTTGGGTGTTGGTTGACATTTGCTTTGAGTTCCATATGTTCTTCAGTTGTAGATATGTTGCTCTTGCTCTGCCGATCCGCGCATTCGCATCTGCATCAGATCCACCGTGCTCATCAATGATCCTACCCAGATATTTAACTGCTTTTACATCTTTCAAATCTTATCCATCAAGTGTGATTGGATTGGTGCATGCTGTGTTGTATCGGAGAATCGTGGTTTTCCCTTTACGTATGTTGAGACCTACTGCTGCTACACTGTTCGTTTTCTCCTACATTTGTTGTTGCATTTGGGATAGAAGAGCCAGATGATCTGTGAAGTATAAATCGTCCAGCTGAATCCTAGCTGTCTACTCTATCCGATTCTCCCTCCAGATGTTGAGGTCTTCATGATCCAGTCGATAACCAGGAGAAAGAGAAAGGGTGAGAGTAAGCAACCTTGCCTAACTCCGGTCTTCACTTCGAACGACTTTGTCAACTGTCCTCCATGCACGATTTTGCAGTGCAATCCATCATAGGAATTTCGTTTGATATTGACTATCTTCTGAGGCACGCCGTAGTGTCGAAGAAGTTTCCATATTGTTGTTCTGTTCACGCTATCAAATGCCTTTTCGTAGTCAATGAAGTTGATGTAGAGTGATGAATTCCATTCAATTGATTGTTCCACAATGATCCGTAGAGTTGCAATTTGGTCTGTACACGATCTATCCTTTCGGAATCCTGCCTGTTGGTCACGAAGTTGGGCGTCTACGCAGTCCTTCATCCTGTTTAACAATACCCTGTTGAAAACTTTTCCCGGTATTGAAAGAAGAGTGATGCCCCTGTAGTTATCACACTTGCTGAGATCGCCTTTCTTCGGTATTTTGATCAGTAGTCCTTCTTTCCAGTCTGTTGGTACTTGTTCCTCATCCCAAATCTTGCTAAAGAGAATGTGGAGTATCCTTGCAGTTGCCGCTACATCTGCTTTCAGTGCCTCTGCTGCAATGTTGTCTGGTCCTGCTGCTTTGCCACTCTTGATTTCTCTGATGGCCATGTTTATTTCTTCGATTGCTGGTGGGCCGACAGTGATTGGGAGGTTCGTGGGTGCTGCTTCGATGTTGGGTGGGTTCAGTGGAGCTGGTCGATTCAAAAGTTCTTTGAAGTGTTCTACTCACCTGTTTCGTTGTTCTTCAATGTTGATGATTACCTTGCCTTCCTTGCTTTTCACAGGTCGTTCTGGTTTACGGTGATTTCCAGAGAGTTTCTTTGTTGTATCATGCAGTTGTCTCATGTTTCCTTCTCTTGCAGACCTTTACGTCGTCGTCGCTAGATCTTCCATGTATTTACGTTTGTTGGTTCTGATGCTCCTCTTCACTTGTTTGTTTACTTCTGTGTATTCAGTTTGTGCTTTGGCTTTCTCTGTTCTTGTTCGGCTGATATTGATTGCTGCTTTCTTGTTCCTCCTTTCTTGAATCATATCCAGTTTATCGACAGTGATCCATTCCATGTGATGGTGCTTCTTGTGATATATTGATAACAGTATAATTGATTATTTAGTTGATATATAACATATTGCGGTCAGCTACTCCAGATCGATTATTCACAAGAAATGAAGCGTCACAGTATTTGATAATGGTTTCGAACTACCCAACTGTATTAACACTGCATGATCATTTGTGTATCAATGAGTTAGGATGCATTTTGTCATGTCTACTTTTCTCTGGATTTTGGTGGTATCAAGTAATTTATTTTTGAATATGCATCATACATCCTTCTGAGATTAAATTTTTTCTCATCGTCTGCTCTGTTTTTTCTTCCTTTTAAAAGGATGCAACAAGTTAAGTGCTACCTTGCTGCTGGTATATATATATATATATATATATATATATATATATATATATATATATATATATATATATATATATATATATATATATATATATACAATTATCGTGTATAATTCTTAGTGGTAACTCCATTTCATGGTCCCTATAAAACCACATGGTGAATTTCTTTTTGTTATTTCCTGTTATAACACATGAAATGAAGAATTTTCCTAGCCCTATTTATTGCTTGCTTTCGTCCATCGTTCTCTCTGCCTTCGTTCATAACTGAATGATTATACTAATTGTCAACTATAAATTTTGATCAGAAGGGAGTTTTGTGGAGACTTTAGTAATGTTATAGTGGAATTCATGAATTAATAAAAGTTATACCACTATGGACAACATGGAAGCACTGGACGGCTGTTTCATCCAAGTATGGGACTACTCGGCAATTCGCATCCACGATCCCGCCCGCTGGATTCAAACACAGCACCTATCGGTCTCGTGCACGAACGCTTAACCTCTAGACCACTGAGTCGACATCTAATGGTGTTAATGTTTAACTTCAACCACTCCACGAAATTGCGCCACCATGCACCATCGTCTTCAGTGAGTTACTATCGCACAACTTACCCGGTTGAACACCGCTGATCACTGCTTTTCACTAGATCTCTAGGAACTACCTATTGAATCCAGTCGAATACTACGAGCACGATTGTGGATACGCACTGTTAATGAGTCCCATACTAAGACAAATTGGCTGTCCAGTGCTTCCAATTTTTCCGTGATGGTCTAGCTTTAATTGATTCTTGAATTCAACTATTAAATTATAAATTTTCCTTTGTATATTATACATCATTCCGTTTCATTGTCATTTATTTAAATGCATATAAAACTAAACAACTTCATGGATACAGTTTTGTGCTGTGTATGTGTGTATTTGAGTGTAATTATATGTTTGTGTCTGTCCGTTTTTGTCATTGCTCAGTCTTTTTTTTGCTGTTTGTTTTTCATGGTTTGTCTGAGGAAAAAAGAAAATACTGTTCTTTTCTGATAATTTTTTTTAAAATTGATTTTCAATTCACTTTGTTATTAATTCCCTAATGTCATTAATCACTTTTAATTCTTTAGCGATTTATGACTTGAATTTTTTTTGTGAAAATTCGTTCTCGGAGCTGAATGGTGTAATTGCGCGATCCCAAAACTACAGAAACGAGACCTCTCACTACTCCCAGTTGTCTCCCTGTCTGAAATCCCTATATAAAATCTGTCAAGAGGAATTTAAAGATCATTGAATCATCGAGTGAATTATTCGATCATTTTATTAAATCTCTTATATAGATTTAAGATCAGATTGAGAACATTCAAACCATCAGGATCTAACACGAATAAACCATTCAGTTGTGTTAATACAACTCTACCAAAATCATCTTCCTAATCTACAAAATTTGGCCGTCTTAAATTCAGTTTTATCAAAATTTTGAATTTTGAAATGAACTATTCGGTGTATGTGATAAATTGATGATGTTGTAATTTAAGGTCTATTATTAATTGTGGATGTTTCGTAGTCAAAATAATTTACTAACGTTTGGAAAATATATATTATTTTAAAGTCAGACCATTAATTAGTTTCGTGATATGTTTCTCTCCATTATCTATTCATTTTTAACAATATCTGATTGTTTTAACATGAAAATTCATTTACTTCACTATGTGTTCGTAAAAGTTTCATACAAAATATAATCCTAATAATTTTTAAGCTTTATCATTAGATAAATTCAAGTGGCTCTATTGGGATTTTTTTCATAGTTTTATTACTTTTTTCAACACCTTTTTTTGCTTACGATCAAATTTATCGTTATCTTAAAATATAAAGCAATTCATTGTTTTACCTACTTTCATTCATGGTTTTTATCTTGCTGTCGTTTTATCTACTATTTCTTTTTTTCTCAGTGGTTTTCGTTCACGTATTTGAGTGCACTGCACACAACACTCATGGCAGACGTAATTTTCTTTTCTTATCTCAGTTAGCTACAACGTAGGACCAGGGACATATATGCATCGGTCCAAATTGTCATACTTCATTAACACAACAAGATGAACACCAAATTCATAGAAGTAGTTGATTCAGTGGTGGTTATATATAATAGAAAGATTGCATATAAGGATATAGTACAGGAAGAAAGAATTAGTTCGTAGAATGAAAGATGTGCAGCGACTTTATTCTCATAGTTTAAGGGAAGACCAAGAGTATATACACCTACGTCATTGTGATCGATTCTTTTCTTATCTATTGTTTACTGTAAGTTGTTAATCGCACAGTAATCAGTCATTATAATTTGTAGATCATGTTTAGTCTGAAAGCCCTGGACGGCCGTTTCGTCCTGGAATGAGACTGCTCAACAGTGTGCGGTCCTGCACGCGAGAGTGTAACCCAGGTGTATCGGTTTCGTGCCTAGACGTATAACCTCTAGACCACTGATTCGGCATTCAATGATGTTGATTTCTGACTCCGATCTATCCGTGATGTCGCACAACACTTCATCCATTATCTGAGGTGGATTAAGCGTGCTCGTGCGAAACCAGTGTTCCTAGGTTCGAGTCCTGCATGCAGGATCATGGATGCGCACTGCTAAAGAGTTCCATACTTGGACGAATCGGCTGTCCAGTGCTTCCAGGTTTTCAATGGCGGTTTAGCTTAGACTCGTGAATTCAACTGTGAAAATTATACAATCTCCACAAGTCCCTACACTGATGACATTTTGATCAACATTTTTCGTGTTACTCATAAGTAGCTGTAAAATAGTACTAAACGTTCTTATTTAACAACCTTAATTTGATTTGTCTAATGGCCATGGTGATCTCTTCAATTGTTGATGGCCCAACATCGATCGGCAGTTCCGTGGGTACTGCTTCAATGTCGGGTGAATTCATCATGGCTGGTGGATCCAAAAGTTCTTTAAAATGTTCTACCCACCTGTTTCGTTGTTCTTCAGTGTTAGTGATTACTTTGCTTCCCTTGCTTTTTACTATTCTTTCTGGTTTACGATAATTTTCTGCGAGTTTCTTAGTTGTATCATACATTTGTCTCGTTTTTCTTCTTCCACATATTTATGTTTGTCTGTTCTGGTGCTCTTCTTCACTTGTTTGCTAACTTGTATTTAGCTTGTGCCTTTTATTTATGTGCTCTTGTTCGGCTGATATTCATTGTTCCCTGCTTGTTACTCCTTTCTTTAATCTTATCTAGTGTATCAATTGTGACCCATCCCTTCTGATGATGCTTCTTGTGGCCCAGATCTCATGATATATTGCAGCGATTGCCTCCTTGATCCCCTTTCAGTTGTTCTCCATAGTCGTTCCTTCTACATTGAGTATATCGTGAAAGGCCTGGAACCTATTGCTGAGGGCTCTCTTGAATTCGTTGAGTCTGTCAGTATCTCAATGAAAGGCCGTAATTAACTTTTGTGATGTTATCCGCCCTGTTTTCAGTTTCAATACCATCTTGGCGACCAGCAAGTGATGATTTGAGGCTATATCAGCTCCTGTCTTGTTCCTCCGTCGTCTTTCTGAACTTTTTATTGATGGTTCTGTGTAGTGTGCTCCGGTGCAGTCCATATGCCTTTTTGTACGCTACTGAGTTATGTTTAGGCCGTGGAATTGATATTGTTCATTATCACAAAATTAGTTTAACAGTATCGAATCAAATAATTTAACCACTCCATATGTGTACTGTAGTGTTTATAATTCGTTTGAAATTTCGTTTTTATATCATACACCTCTTCTTGTTTAGTTGGGTTTATGAATTATAAATACAATCTAGACTTCAGGATGTTTTGTAGTCTATATTCAGCTAACATGACAAAATATACGTAATCTGATAATTTGTGTTTTTAAATTTTTTACTGTATGGGAATTATGTTTTTCTTTAAATAATATATTTATCCTTATTCTCCTGTCTGTGATATAAAATATTAGTACATAAACACACCTCAACGTTTTATGTTATATAAAATAATAGAAATATTATCTAATGCCATAAGAATCTTCATGTGATTAAATGTGAAATGAAAAACCATTGTTTCACGCATGATTTACTCATTTGATAAGGAAAAATGGAAGTTAGACAAAAGTGGGCTGAGTGAATATGCATATTTTTATAGATGTTTAAGCATTATAAGAATATGTCGATACCCTGGTGAATTTGAAATTCTTATCACATGATCTCACTGTACAGTTTAAAGCAAACTCATTTGTTTTAAATTGCGTTAGAACTGTTTAACAAAACTTAAAAGCATATGATAGACATGAATGTTTAGTTTTGTGCAGTTCTATCTTAACAGATAACAAAAGCGTTATAGATTTTACAACTTTTACTTTCATCAGTTAATATCCATCAAAAGAGATATTAATCATCAATGAGTACATTATTTCTCTTTTATATCATCTAAAAATTATTATACACCTCAAATTCATAGCTGCTGCTTCTTTAGCTTTAAATTTATGAAGAGTATTCATTTAAGTATTCCTTGGAAACTTACTAATTTTCACGAAAAACTGGTGTGGAGTAATATTGGTTTATTATTATTATTGATGTCAACAGAGTTATGCACAACGGTTCAGATTACTGTAGAATCTTATTCAGCGTTATGAATATCGTGTATCGAAGTTGGCTTGTAATCCGAACACTAAGACATTTTAATTAGATTGAATTAGTCATAGGGTCTTCTCTGAAAAAATTTTAATCATACTAGTGCATTAGGCTCATATGATTTTGGTCGTGACCAAACCATCCAGCTCAGAGAACAAAACTCCACCATAATCATCCACCTGAGCTACAAATCTTCTCCACCATCTCAAAATCATATAAGCGTAATACGCTTCTCGTTGTTCGAAAATGGGAGAATTTCGCCAAAAGGCAGGCTTCCACTCGAGAACAACTATATTTTCTTCATGCACGACCAAACCATCCAGCTCAGAGAACAAAACTCCACCAATACCAGTGCATCTCTAAAATATCCATTCGTTTTCAATCTATGTATTAGTGTGTACTTATTTAATCGTTTCATTTTTTCAACCTACACGAAGGAAAAATATTAGTCGTTATCGTCCCTAGGAAAAGAATCACATGAACTACATAAATGAGAGTTATTTTCGATAAATTTTGGAACATACATGTAGCCAAATGACTTTAATTTCTCTTAAAGCATAACAAATGAAAATCCTAGTTAGTTTCTACATGTACTAATGGATTATATACTAATACATTTATTGGTTCTTTGCGTACCTATAAATATAATTGACGTAAAAGTGTCGTTTAAGTGGTGTATTTTTTCAACGTTAAAATTTTAATTTGTCATGTTTTTGTCAAGTCACTTGATTTTTTCCAGTAACTATTCGATTTCACTGGATTTAATGACTGTTCTGATAAGAAGTAGGACAATTTGTTTTCACTTTTTTACATAAGTCTCAACATTATTATCTCCTTCTTGAATCAATCATCAATTCGAAGGCAACTTGCCCAGTCAATAATTTTTTATAATCCCGATTTTGTTGTGATTTTTTATATACATTTATTGCCGTCTGTCCACTCATCCGTTTTCTTTGTATTTATCAAGTAAATAACTACCCTTCACACACTTCTCCATCTCACTAACGATTACATAACCTTTGTTTTATAATTGGAATCTTCTGGCCATTTTTAGTGATGCTTTACTTATCTTTACACTAACATTTATCACGTAATAATAAATACGTTTGTACAAAGCTTCAATGACATCGTGTTCACTGCTTTTTTCTTTACGTTTTATATCATTTCGATAATAAAAATATGATTTCAACTTTCCGTTCAGTGAATATATTGTACCCTTTTATTTTACTAGTCTATTTTTTACAATTTCAATTTTAAACTCTTTGTCACATAGAGATGAACACCTCGTAAGTTCATTTTCTTGTTTTTCATACGCATGTTCATCTGTTTTATTTATGTCAGGTTATGGATATCAATATGGCTTATGATGGATTAGATGATATTGGTTTCGCCTATTCAACTGGTGATACTTTCTCTGATGATCATTTGAATACTGCTGAAAATTTATCCGGTAACGTGACTAAGGATACTGTCCAACAGTCATTACCTCATGTATCCAGTGGAAGTGTTAGCTCTTATCAATCTGCATCTCCAACAGAAAGGGTGGGTTTTGTAAACAATGTAAAGACATTTGTTTTTTTTAAAAAGTATTTCTGTCACGCCAACAGTAAAATTAAAACTTTCAATAACCAGCATTTCATATTAATCATCCAACGGATTAATAATAATAATTTATATATTCTGAAAATAATAATTACAGATTTCACGCCAGTTTACAGGCATGATCAATTTAATAGAAATAGTAACATTAGATGTAGAGAACAAACATGTGATAGGAGAAAGTTTTAGGTATACTATTTCAGTAATTGTTTAGGTAGTACATGTATAACAGCGATCCGATGCATCAGCCGAGAACTTTTAATTTTTCTTAAATGGATAGCCTGTTGGTTTATGAGCAGTATAATTAAGGTCATTTCCTGTACCAGATTAAATTAATGATAATTTTCTACAACTAGAGAAATTAATACGAAAACGGAGAGCATGGAACAACAAAGCAGTAATTACCAAAATATGTCAATCAGGTCTACCAAAATGCATATGTCATGTGACTCAGTGATATACTGTTGATGTTAGATGTTATTCAAATTATTTAAAGTTGCTTGGGACCGTATTAACATAAAGTGACAGCAAGTAGGTGGTTTTACTTAGGGAATGTACTAATGAAAGTGGCTAAGCATTTTAAGTTCCTATAATATCACTTGTGGAATGAGATACACTTACAGGTGCTAGGACATTCAGTGCATTTTCAGAGGAGCAGTATGCATCGATGAAGCGAACAAATAATGGGAGTGATTTTATCGTACGGATAGATTGTGGTAAGTTATTCCAGAGTCTAGAAAATTTACAGGTAAAGTAATTCATATAAAGAGATGATTTAGAATAAGCTTGTTTCACTAGTGACAAGGAATTACTGATGTCATAATGAGAAGTTTCTGCATATTGAATCACGTGATTGGATGTAAAGGATGGTTTATTAAGTAGTTTGAAGAAAAAAGATAAGATTTAGTTTGAGTCTCCTTTACCATTAAGGGTCTAGCCGAAGTTTATTACATCTAGAATTATAAGTTAAGGTACAATCAGCTCCAAGAATACGAAGTGTAAATCGTCTCTGTACTGATTCCAGTCTTAATTTATCCTTTATGTGCGTACTGCTAAGAATAAACGTGCAATATTCTAGAAGTGGTCGAACACAAACTTTGTACATTAAAATACGTGACTCATTGTTATAAAGGTTTCTAGTCATGTAACCTACAAGACGTTGAGACTTAGAGGTCTGTTTCAATATCTGTTCTGTAAACGACAAGTTTTAGGAGTACCTAAGTCCTTAGTCTACTACTGTATGTAACCTAGATAACACTTCATCATTTATAGTAAGATCTAAGTTGAGTGATGTATTGCCGAAGCATATCCATCCAAATTTAACCGTATTAAGCTCCAGTTGCCAGTATGGGCGCCACTGCTTTACCTTGTTAAGCTCCATGCTGATGCAATTTTGCATATGCTTCAGATCATGTGCAGAAAATGAATGTACTACTTTAGGATCATCTGCTTATAGAAGGGGCTTACCCGCACAAAATCTTTCACAAATACCAGTGATAAACACTAAAAAGAGCAAAGGGCCTAAGACACTACCTTGTATTACACCACTTCTAACAAGGACAGCGTTAGACAATGAAGAATTAATTTTAAGTATTTGATGTCGATTGCTGAGAAAGGAATCAAACCAAGCTAGCAAAGGATTTTGAACCCCATAAGATGCGAGTTTACCTATAAGAAGTTGGTGGTTAATCATATCGATGGCTTTAGAAATGTCCAGATATAGCACTAAGACTAGATATCCTCGGCTACGTAGAGAATAGACTGAATTAAAGAAGTCAAAATGACATGTCATACAAGATCGATTTTTAAGAAATCCCTGTTGAGTATCATGGATAAATTTTCTAGCGAGTAAATAGTTGGAAAGTTCATCACTGATAATTTTTTTCCATAATCCTAGAGATAACTAGAGTAATATTTATCGGCCGGTAATTGTTCATGTCAGTCTTATCTCCAGATTTGTAACGTGGTATGATGCACTCGGTTTTCCAACAGTAAGGGTAAGAACCGGTTTGCGTAGAGAAAGTAAACAGCTTTAGAAGAAGAAGTGGGATATCTGGACCACCATATTTGTAGAGAAATGATGAAATCCCGTCTACTCCATGACCTTTCGAAAGCTTAAGGGTATTTTTAGCCTTATTAATTTTCATGCATGTGAAAGAGATAGATTTTATTGAGTTGCTAGTCACGCACATAATTCCTGAAGCACAGCTACTTATGATTTCTACACCATTCGCAAAGATACCATTGAAAAGGTTTGCTATATTTTATACTCGTATATAAAAGTGCTCATATGCTGGATGCATGGTATATCAACATTTTGAGTTGCTTTATTGCGTTTAGTGAAAAGAAGAGTTAATGTTTTGTACTTGTGAGTTAGTATTAAGTGCTAGTATCTCCTCATTAATGGCTTTTAACCTATGTTTCTCTTTAATTTGATTAGAAATTACTGTTATTTGTGCAACTGCCGTGAAGTCGTTTGACTTAAAATAACGTTTCTGTAGGCGTCTTAGTTTATTACGATATTCAGCTGGTGTATATAATTCGTAAGGTTTATTAAACCTGTACGTTTCAAGAGGTACACAGGAATCTAAACAAGAGTTATTGATCAGATAGAATTCGTCGATAACATCCATAAGAATATTACATGAAAAAAAGTTGTCCCACTCTGAAAGCTTAATCAGTGAATCCAGGAGGTCCCAGTCAACATGCTTATAGTCTCCTTATTGGCAGGTTTTTTTTGAATGGGTCGATTATAAGAAGGATAGATAAGGAGAGCGCAAACTATTATCTTATGGTCACTGCTTTCAAATTCATGGTATACTTTTACAGATAGTGGGATGACATCCCTACTAAATATTAGATCAAGTATACTATCGCCTCTAGTTAGGGTACATACCAATTCTATGTAGTAGATTATCCAAAAAAGTTCTGTATAAAAATATCATTTGCAAGGATTATAATTTTTATTTATTAATGCACTTTATGTCACCAAGCCATTTTTCAATTATTCGTTACTTCATTATGGAAGGAGGAAATCGAACATTTTGTTAAGTTTTAACGTTTTTATTGCGGATACGTAGTTACATAATTAATGATTGTCAGATGTGTTGAATTCCCTCATGTATCATACCATATCACTTTCATCTCCTGAAGAGTACTTATTAAAAGTGGGATTTGTGTTAGATAATTGTGAAAAACGGGGGGGGGGTATGTCAGATACTATATTTATCACAAGCAAATTGAGACAAATTTACATTTCGTTAAATAATTCATTGAGTTACAGTCAACCTTCGTTCTGACACTAGTGTTTGTTGCCCTAATTTTCTGTAACGTTCATCTACGCAATGAAGAAGGAAACTGCTTACTTACGCCTGTTACTCCTCGTGAAGGAGCATAGGTTGCTCACCAGCATTCTCCATCCAACACTGTCCTGGGCAATCCTTTCTAGCTCCGTCCAGTTGTAATTCATCGTTTTCATATCTGCTTCTATTATCCGACGCAATGTGTTCTTTGGCCTTCCTCTTTTTCGCTTCCCTTCAGCATTCCAAGTTAGGGCTTGTCTCGTGATGCAGTTTGACGATTTGCGTAATGTATGTCCTATCCATTTCCATCGTCTTTTCCTAATTTCTTCTTCAGCTGGAAGTTGGTTTGTTCTCTCCCACAGAAGGCTATTGCTGATGGTATCCGGCCAATGGATGTTGAGTATCTTGCGTAGACAGCTATTTATAAATACTTGTACTTTCTTGATTGTGGTTGTTGTAGTTCTCCAAGTTTCAGCTCCATACAGTAGAACTGCCTTGACGTTGGTATGGAAGATTCTCACTTTGCTATTGGTTGAAAGTTGTTTTGAGTTCCATATGTTCTTTAACTGCAGGAATTCTGTCTGACTTCAGTGCTTCAGATGGTATGTTGTCCGAACCCGCTGCTTTCCCGTTCTTGATTTGTCTGAGGGCCATTCCTTCGTTCGTGGGTTGACATCTATGAGAAGATTTGTGTGTGCCGCTTCGATGTCCGGTGGATTCATTGGAGCCGGCCTATTCAGGAGTTCCTCGAAGTATTCTACCCATCTGTTCCGCTGTTGTTGAATTTCGGTGATTGGCTTGCCTTCTTTGTCTTTGACCGGTCTCTCTGGTTTACTGTATTTCCCTGCTAGTTTCTTCGTTGTATCATGAAGCTGTTTCATATTTCCTTCTCTAGCAGCTTTTTCTGCCGTCGTTGCTAGTTCTTCCACGTATTTCTTCTTGTCGGCTCTAATGCTCCTCTTCACTTATTTGTTTGCTTCTATGTATTCAGCTTGTGCTTGGACTTTTTCTGCTCGTGTTCGGCCGTTGTTAATTGCTGTCTTCTTGTTCTTCCTTTCTTTGATCTTGTCCAATGTTTCTATAGAGATCCACTATTTATGATGGTGTTTCTTTAGGCCCAGAACCTCTTGACACGTTGAAGTTAATGCTTCTTTGATACTTTTATAGTTATCCTTCATAGTAGTTTCTTCTTCCTTCAGTAGATCTTGTAAGGCTTGGAACCTGTTGTTGAGAGCTATCTTGAATTCATTGAGTTTGTCAGTATTTCGAAGGAAGGCTGTATTGAACCTTTGTAGTGCTGTTTGTCCACTTGTCCAGTTCTTTTTTAGCTTCAGTTTTAAATTGGCCACAACTAGGTGGTGATCTGAAGCTACGTCAGCACCTCTCCTGGTTCTCACATCTTCCATTGTCCTTCGGAATTATTTGTTGATGCAAATATGATCTATTTGGTTCTCTGTAGTGTGGTCCGGTGAAATCCATGTAGCCTTGTGTATACGCTTGTGTGGAAATATTGTGCCGCCTATGACCAATTTGTTGAATGCACATAGATTTGCAAATCTTTCTCCATTTTCGTTTCTTTCTCCTAGTCGATGTCGTCCCATAATATCTTCATATCCGGTGTTGTCTATTCCGACTTTGGCATTTAGATCTCCCATCAGAATAGTTAGGTCCTTTCTTGGGCATTTTTCAATGACTGACTGCAGCCGCTCGTAGAACTGATCTTTGATGTCGTCGTTGCTATCATTTGTGGGTGCATAACATTGGATAATATTCATTAAGATCCCCTCCTTCTTTGTTTTGAATGATGCTTTGATGATTCTGGGAACTGACTAAGTGAATATAAATATAAGGGGGGAAATAATACCAACTGAGGTAGGAAGCCTATACATGAGAATTAGAGTTCACACGGAACAAATCAAACCGAATAACGACAAAAATGCAATGAAATTAAACTGAATATTTTTAGAGGAAGATAGCAAACTATCGCAGCTGTAAATAAAAGTAATATATTTATAATATCTCAATGAGTAGAAACATTAAATTTTCCGACGTTTCGTAACTCAGTGTAAGACACTTCTTCGGAAAATAAGTAACCAAATAAAAATAATTAAATAGTACAAAGGAACCTTTGTATATAAATATATTATATTTATGGATAATAATCTACTCAATGCTGAATTCATTTAAAACTATCAAGTCAAACCTTGGTAATGATATACACCTCCATCATAATTGATTTTGATGCATGTTACTCAGTATTTAACAATAACATACGAAGTTTAAGCTAGATATTCGTCTGAATCCAACGTACACTTTTTTGTTATTCTGGGATCATCTCTCTATCCATTCACCCAAAGTTTCTCGAATTCCCAGATTGCTGCAAACTGCGATTTGTATTAAACGAAGAACTTCGGTTTTAAGACACTAACTTTGTATCAACTAAACAACATTTTTGAACCAAACACTCTGTAATGGATAACTATTTTATAGTTTTCAATTTTCTACTGTTTAAAATTGTTCTTCAATCTTCTCTTGATAAAAACTTTGTATACTTTGTTTTCAACCTTTTATTACTGCATGTAGGTTTCTTTATTTTCTGTGCAAATTGATTACCTTGCTTTACAGTGATTTGAATTCATTGTGAAAAATATTTACGACTTAAAATGTCCTACAACTTTTACAGTATCTTCTTGCATACATTCATTGCGTGACTAAACTGACCTATTTAATTTTTCTTGAAGCCTTATTTTTTATTAGTTCTTTTCATTTCGCTAATTTGTCTAAAGGTTTAGTGATATGTATATAGAGTTGTGACAATATATTCTTATTACGGAGTTATATTCGTAACCAAATTTCCCGTACCATATACTAGATCTACTAACTTTCCTTCTGATTATTTGATTTTCATTTATTTCAAATTTCGCACCTTCAAAAATATTTGATGTTATTTTTCTGATGAAAAGATCAATAAGTATGTAGCTAATCCAAACTTTTTTCCTTTTGAAATCTTATAAGTTATTCGTGAACTGTTAAAAGCTTACTTAGTAGAAGTTCTGTTGTATTCCATTAAATAGATTTTATTTCGTTTCCCATCAGCACATTTGTGATTCTTTGAAGTAATTATGTTTCTTGTTTTCCACAGATGATTGATAAATGTACTTATTTTGTGACGTTCAATGCACTTGGAAACTGTTTGTACATGTTCGTATTTTTTCCAAGTTGAATGATGCGCACCATTTAAATGTATGAAAACATGTGATCGAGAATTCAGTTGATAAACTGGTTACAACAATGGTTTTTAGTGGAAATTTTCTTTCTAGGCTAAATGGACATAGCAGCTGCTCACTGGGTTCCATGTGAGTACTGATTAAACAGAGTGATTTCCAGTTTATCAATATGAGTATAAAGAACAAAAGTTGAAAAAATGAATAAGCTCTGACCGAAATAAATTTTTTTCTGAATGATTATCAAAAATTATTATCAGTATTCTTTTTGTGGTTTTTATTGTTTGTTTAGCGGTTATATATTCTTGACATATGTGACTAGTGTTTATGAATACCTATTGTTTCATATCTTTATGCGTATGCTTTCATGCAGGCATTTAACAAGACATATTTAGGGACAATAATGACGATACGTAGATTCCTTTTATTTTTATATATCTATCCTCAGAAATACGCTGATCGAAATTTGATGTTTTCTGTATATTTATATCACAATAAATTATGTCCGGCTTTCTGTTGGTCTAAATGTTATCGGTTTCGTTCTATTGTCTTACTGTAACTAGTGTAATTTTTCTTTATCAAGTATTTGTTATTTCAAATTCTGCATAAGTAGTCCACAAGTTTAATAACTAATATAACTAGTTTTTATTCAAGTTTTCAGTTCAACTCATCGGTTATATCGAAATAAATGAAAGATTTTACTAGCATTCTAACTAGATTTACTCATTCCTGTCAGTCGAAATTCAATGGAGAAGATAACTGATTATTCAATAACTAAGCCGTTTATGTTTACCTTTTAACAACCTGATATTTCTCATATCTCAACGCTTGACATTGACTTGTAAGCGCTTCCTACTTCCACAAATATCTCTAAAACGTAAGCTGAGCTCCGAACAAAGAAACAAAATACTCTTAGTATGAAAAGAAGCTTTACTCTGGAATTTACTTGAGCACATGAATAGGTTTAGATATGAACCTGATATTCTGGGAGCCTTTGGGAACATACTACAGTTAATAACAAAGTCGGTATTTATCCACTCAGAATATAGCACATAATTCGTCGTTTTTTCCTTGGGAAGCTTATATCGATTGACTGGACATGTATTTTCAGCCTTTTCCCAACTTCTGAAGAGTTTTCTGAGGAAATCTCAAACCCTACTAACACGAACTCTTAGAAACGATCAAGTTGTTGACTAGAGTTTGTCATAATTAAACTCTAAACAGCAACATTCAGGACAGTCGTTCGATTGTTAACTCGATCACCTATAGAATCAGTCTGATTTGTTATACAAGTCACATTATATTATTCACATAGCTTCCATTCTTTTTATCTTTATGCACATTTATTGATTTTATTTGTCCTTTTCATTCCCGTTATATTTAGATGAAATTCTTCATTTAATATTCTTTTAAAAAACTATAATTATCTAGTTTTCTTTATTTTCATTTCTTTAAACGATCTCTTCGGTCACATTTTACTAACTTATATTTCTGCGATGACATTTGGTGTTATCGGATTTATTGGCTATTATGATTTTCAATTTAACCATTTTATTTTCTTAATTTGGCTTGGTGTTGCTATATAAACTGGGTTGCTTCACTTTAATTTTTGACTTATGTTCGGAACAAAACTATTCTTAAAGTCTTGGTTTCTCATCCATATATTTGCGTGTAGAGTATCAACGTGGAATTGTTGTTGTGTATCACTTAAAGTAGAGCCGGCAAACGTGAACTACTGAACAATTGTTATATTTTCCTTAGGGTCAAATTATTGCTTTCTTAGTGTAAGATTAAATAACATTTCTTTATTGTGAAACTAGTGATCTCCACAAAGTATATTCTTTTATCATGTGTAGTATTAAGAGTATTCGACATTCTTTCTTCCTTGAATAGGATTTACGTGTATTCGTTCCAGTACGTCAAGGTAGCCATCATTGGCCTCCAGGCTACCAACCACTTCTTGTTTGTCGTGTAGGCATACTTGGACTAAACTTTGAGTCAAATCTAAAGTCAAGTACCGATCCTACATCTTCCTGTTTCATCCCTCCGCCATCCATTACAGCTATTAGCATGAGTTCAGCTTTTAGTTTGTAAGTTTCAAACTTCTTAATTATAGTCTTTTGTTTACTTTTTAACTAGATCGTCGAACACAAATTATTTCTAGGTGAAAAATGTCCATTTTTCGATCATTCTACCATGTGTTTGTAAGAAAATCTCTACTTCTCATCCTATTTCAATTGTTGAGACGAAATTACCTTTCGTAGCTCTAATGGTACAACCTAATCACGGTACCTGTTCATTAATTGCGTCCCGAATTTACGCAAAAAAGAAGTCTAATTTAAATCTGCTGAATCGTATAAATCTGATCATCTAGGCTTACTGAGTTATTTGTTTCAAATGTTTAGTCAAGTTGCTTGAGAATACACACCAGTTTCATTCTGTCAATCAAACTATTCATGATTATTTTGTGAAACATTGAATCATTATCTTTTCTCTAGCCTCCAATGTGTTTAAACCTTTGAAATCCAGCTCACAATCATTAACTGAAAAAATAATATTCGTTCATGTTTAGAAAAGTTTATCATGTGTCTCATCATATGTTTATGGTACTGTAACTCGTCGGGATAGAATATTGGCCTTTCAAATCACACCTGACAGACTACTTATGTTCAGAATAACAGTTCATTCAGGCTTATTATAAATCTCAAGCTATTGTGGTACATTTCAAGTGCTCATCTTATTTCTTTTACATCAGTTTTTAGTCATCATGTACAAAGGGTTATTTCAATTTACTTACAATCGTTTTGGTTATCATTCTAATAGCGGAACTATTACTTGTTTTTAGAATGGCTATTGGAAGTGAATTCGGCATTGCTGTTGTGGATTATATTCACAAGATTTGCTTGCTATCTATTTCATCTTCTGACTTATTAAGTGAGTTTTTTAAATTTTTAACTGTACTATCCATTATTTTCTAAATATCTGTTTTTTTATTATTGGAAAATTGTCGAAATTATTGTTTAATTTACAACTTGTTCTCATGAAGCAACATCATTTGAATCACCATTTGATATCAAAAGACAACTGGATAGCTGTTTAGTCCATAGTCTTGGACTCCTTGGATTCATACTTTTATCGATGTTTAGTAATAATGAAATCGTGCGAATGTAGTTGGGTTATGAACGTGAATTGTTTATTTGTAAAGAATCGGTCTTGGTACTCCATCATTATACTTTTGGATAATGTAATTATTCATAGTTGTTATTTTAACAGTTTCACAACACACATTACAATCTAATTCATCGATATCTCACTTTTATTACATTATTTATGATACCCCATTTTGTCTACTCAATACAAACTACTTCTTAATCTCATCGATACTTTTGACCGGTTTAATTACAGTCAAACCTTGTTGTTAGACGATGAATATTGATGATACAATACTTTCTTCTCCAACCATTTCCCTTTATCTCTTTTGGTGGATTTCTGAAGTCAAACTAGTAATTATCACTAGCATGAACAAAATGAATAAAAAATTGCTGTCTCCACTTTTGTCAGTGTTTATTTCTAGAGGGAGTTCCCTTTTTATTTTTTTTAATTGTCTGAATTTGCTTTTCGTCTTGTTTGATTTCGTTTTTTCAAATAGTGTTCTTTACAATAAACGTGCATTATTACTGACTACTCTTGAACAAGTAGTACAGTTATTTAACTGACCTTTTTTGTCTAAGCAGTTAGACGTTATTAGTTAATTTTACGTAGTCTATGCCTGAGATGACAACCTTTTTCTGTCTTTGTGGTAGCAAGTATTTTTTTATTTTGCAGTTTGATAGCGGGATATTGTACCTATATATTTATTTATTGATTTCATTTTTTATTAAACTTATGTTATTAGTGGCGCTGCGATGGATTCAGTCTTTTTATTCTTCAATCTTAACGAGTTCATTAAAACTTCATTATTCTGAACATAAGTTCATCAAATAAGAACACAACCACTGTTTTATAGTCTCATTCTCTTCAATCACTCTCATGAGTGCTAGATTACTAACTCTTTCTTTCTAAATGATTTATTCATTATTTATTTATTTGAACACATAAATATTGGTACAAGGGGGCACCAAATATATATGTGCCACACAAAACAATGAGAATGGGAAGAGAAAAAAAGGAAGGTAAGAAGCGTAGAAGAGAGAAAAAAAGAATAACGACCAGATTAGTGTTAGGTAGTGTAAAATAATAATAATCGTTGAAACGGAAAGGCATAACCAGAAGAAATTTTTCAGATAAGGAAGATACAACCACTTATCGCTTCTATTCTGAACTATATCTGATAACGTCTCTAGCCACTGTGTAACACCATCTCTCGGACCCCAACCAGGGAGTCGTGAAGGACCAACAGAAGCCGGCCCTTGCAGCTTTCTTTCATACCACGACACCATGCCATGCACTGACCACCTCTCCGCTTCCTCCAACCAGTACCAGAGTCGGCAAATAATGCACGACGTGGAATTCTCTGGGATGACATTCGTAGAACATGTCCAAGCCACCGAAGTCGGTGTTTCAAGATGGTGACACCAATTGCATTATCGTCTCTGTGCCCGAACACACGATGTAGAACCTCTGCACATGGTGTTGCCACTGGATGTCAGCAATCCTTCGGAGACAACGGTGATCAAGCACAGAGAGTCATCTAACATCCTCAACTCGGAGAGACCAGGTTCCACAAGCATAGAGCAGAATTGATCTCACCAACACGTTGTTACAGGAACGATGTGAACCCTTTTTAAAGATAGGGACAACTATTGACTCATTCCATGACGTTGGTAAACTCTCCAGCTCCCAAACCTTTGTAAACAACGTCGTCAGTTCCTCAGCAAGAAAGTCACTACCATCTTTAAAATGAGCCGGTAGTAAGTCATCTGGGCCAGGTGATTTGTAGCGTTTCAAGAGTCGGAGTTCCTTGCGTACTTCCGCCTCATTTGGTGGATCAGTCGTCACCGGCCATGGAGGACAAGACAGTCCGACCGCCCTTCGAAAAATTCTGACCATCGTCCAAGACGTCGATGGATGTTAGTGATTGGCATCCCGTCATACTCATAGATTGTTTCGAGCACACCAGACTTCTTGCTGCCATTGGCTCGGATGAGTTGGAAGAGCTTCCGGTAATTACCAGATGCAGCTGCTGCTTCCAGCCCATTAGCACGTTCCGACCACCAGGCTTCTCGGTCCTTACGCAAGCTTTGCCCAATTTCGTTACGTAACATCCTTCGTTTGTGGTCAAACTCAAGGTCACCCGGAGTAGACCGACGGGCTTCAATGAGTTGTAAGGAACCAAAAGAAACCCAGTGCTTAAAAGCGGGACGTTTCGCGAACCCACAACTGACTGTACCCACCATTTTCATGGCGTCATGCAATTGCAACCAATGCTCATCTATACTTTTCGGTGGAATGGTAGCTAGCCTAGACGCTAGCTCGGTTCGATACCTACTTGCAACAGAAGTTGCAACCAGCTTGCTAACATCAATCCGTTGATGGCGGTCACTTCGTTGGCCACTGAAAAGTAAGGTAAGATTGGTGCAGACCAAGGCATGGTCAGAGTCCAGATAGGTACTCCAAAAGGAGAGGCAGTCTTTTACACAACCACGTCAGCGGTAGCCAGTCGCGATGTGTTCAATCTGAGTCCAGGCCTGAGATGCAGAGGGAGGACGCCAAGTGGAACATCGGCGATGACTGTGTCGAAAGTTAGTGCTAGTCAGAAACAGGTTGTGGTCTGTGCACAGTTGCAGTAGACGGTCCCCGTTATCTGTCCTGCGATTAACAAGACCCCATCGGCCACCTAAACGACTCTCTTCTGTGCCTAGACGCCCGACCTGAGCATTCAAGTCTCCTGCTAGTACTACAATATCTGTCGAACGCACTTTCTGGAGAAGAACAGATAACTGGTGGTAAAATTCATACATGAGTGCATCCGGGCTGCAATCTGTCGGAGCATAGGTGGAGATGACGGAAAGACATCGTTTCTCACGCCTATTTCTTCTCACTTTGATGGAACTTCCTAATCTAACAGCACATAACCGACTGTTATTGGGGATCTAATCGATTAGTGCTGCCTCAGCTCTAGCGCTTAGTGAGACAGCAATGCCAGCAAGACCAGACGAAGATGCCACAGGATCCCCAGATAAACGCACGTAAAACAAGCTTTTTGAAGCGACAGATAGAGGGCGAATTTGTAGTACTTGACCAGAGTCTTGAATACGGGACCCTGATAGACAGCAAACATCGATATTAAGACTTCCCAAAGACATAGCCAGCCCTATTTGTTGTCCGACCTGCATAAGTGTGCGAGCGTTGAAGACAGCCAGTTTGAATGGTGCACGTGGTTTCAGGAAAACTGCTTCAGTCCTCGTATTCGGTGGTAACATACAATTTTCAATTGGACAGTGACTCGAGAACGTTTAGATACAGTCGAATTTCCACCATAGACGAGCTGCTCTTTAAGTCGAAAAAATAAGTATAAACAGAGTGGGAATAAAGGAGGGTGAATAATGACGTAGTAAATAATAATAGTAATAATAATAATAATAATAACAGCAATAACAATAATTGAATCATTTGAATGTTCGTCGAAGCAAGAGAATTAGTTTTCATGATCATAGACAGTCAGTCAGTCAGCCAGCTACAACGTTTACCACGACGAGCATTGTTGACAATGTTGGAGACGTATGGAAGAATGTTAGGGGCGACCGAACCAAAACATGACACCAGTGCTTGAAGTCACTAACTTCTGGTCTGAGCCATGTTGGTAGATGCAGACTACTTGGTCGGGGTCCGCGTGACTATTGTAACCAATTGTTGGAGACTGTGGATCTCACGGCTCAGGATCTATCACAATGGCGTAGGTGTATATACTCTTGGTCTTCCCTTAAACTATGAGAATAAAGTCGCTTCATATCTTTCATTCTACGAACTAATTTTTTCTTCCTGTACTATGTTCTTATATGCAATCTTTCTATTATATATTACCACCATTGACTTAACTACTTCTATGAATTTGGTGTTCATCTTGTTGTGCTAATGAGGTATGGCAACTTGGACCGATGCATATATGTGTCTGATCCGTCGTTGTGGCTGACTGCCTGAATATATCATTGATTGTACTTTGTGAACGTTTTTGTTTTATTTTTGTAAACAACGGGTCTGTGTTAATAGTTTTTGAAAACCACGCGCTACTTCATACACTAAGACCTCGTATGATCTTCTCTATCTCATTAAATAATCATTGTTTTAGTTGATTGAGATTCAGTTAGGTAATTAAATCATTTCGTCAATAATTCTAGTTATATATTTCTGCTTATTATCATAACAAATGAAAAGTGTAGTCAATATTATCAAATAAACCGTTTCCATGATTTTTATCAGTTTTACTAATATAAGTATTTATTTTTGCTTATTATCTAACTCCATCAGGTCGCGGTCCTATCAATCTAACTGGGTCGTCTGCTTCGGGTGAAGTGAAATTCTGTGATCAGGTAGTTAATTATATCTTCGTTAGTTGAACTCCTATCACCGTATGATTTTTGTGTCTTTGAAAAAACGTTTATATGTAATGAAACGATGAATACCAAAGCGATCGTTTTAGATTTAGGCGAAATGTTTTCTGTAACTGTTGTATACGGATGTATTATTTTCATTTTCATTTCAAACAGGCTTTTTTCTATAAAATTTAGCTCTAATAAAACTGATCGAAAACATTAACTTCCTTCTGTTCATGCTAGTCTCCTGTGAAGATCCAATTCTAAATCAACTCGATTAATTTATATCAGGTTATTTAGTTTAAATATTCGCATAAAAACATCAATATTGAGTGCATATTCTGCAGTTTAAGATGTGCACATATTTATCTTTTAGCATACAGTAGTTTTTCTATTTATGATTCTCTTAGAAAAAAGGTTTTATTTGATCAGTTTTCCATTTTTTTGTTAGAATGTTTAACGAAAATCATGACTATAAGTTTTTTTTTAAAAGATTCTAATAAAGAAATAACTGAAAACCAAATGAAAGCCTTATTGAATTTTTAACTATTTACCTTGTTCAAGTACCTAGATTTTTGGCGGAAAAGTGGAATTTACCAAATGTGTCAGTAAACTCATTGTTGAGATGTTCGTGCTAGTTTTCTACTACCAAACCGGTTTTATTAAGTGGTAGTATTGAAGTCGAACAGTCTCCGAAATCCAGTTCTAATGTTCGTTAGTGCATTATTAGTTTTGTTAAGCAGCAGTCATTCATTCTCGAGGAAACAATTTAGAACATTAAAGTTAATATGTGACTGTTCGTAAAGGATGATACTTGTATCCGAATGTTTCTGAACTCATTGACTGACATAATTCAGATCATTCTTTACTTTTTAAAGTTGTATCATAACCACTTATTTTAAATTGAATATTACAATAAAAAGCTAACACGATTGGCTGTATCACCCAATTTACTCATGTGATGATCCTTGACGCGTCTGTGGAACATCGTATCAGAAAAATCAAATGATTGATTCATGTGACGTTGAGGATTTATCATTCTGGCTCATAATTTCTATACTCTCATCTTTTTTTATCTATTCAAGTTTTACCTTACAACATGTCGGTGATACAGTCAGATCAAAATAGTCATTAAAGGCTCCTTCCTTTTTTCTTTTTACTGTATTTGGTGTTCTAAACTTTAAGTGACTAATATTTCAACAAAAAATTTCAGATCACTCACTTTATTTTGTTCAGCGTACTCAATTAGAGAGATTTACATTAATAACATACTTTTTAATGAATTTAGTTCCTTGTTATATAAATGAGTCAATTATATTCATTTATTTCAATCTTATATTACATGTTTACATAGATGTATCTGAGTGTGTTTATTGTTTACGTGTTTCCATGTTCCCTCCTAATTTCATTTTTACTACTTTTATATAAAATGTTTATCTGTAGTTGTTAATTGAGTGCTGTCTATCTTGAATACAAATGTTGTCTTGTATTTGTTTTCTTATGTTATTGTCGTGTATGTCGTTCAATTTCTAGTATTCTTTCAATGTTGTTATTGCTCAATCATCTCGTAGAGCTTCTATTCAGGACCAATCATATTCTCTGGAAATATCTCCTTCGACACTTGATCAGCTTTTTAGCAACAATCCTATGGAAGATTCAGTGTCATATCTAGTTTCAGGGGCATTTACATCAATTAATCATCGTAATGATTTCACTGATACTCACAAGAAACACCAATCAAGAATAGATATTTTCCAAAGTACCCAAAAATGTTTTTTTTATCAAAAGCAAATCGTTCTATTGATAAACGTCATCGAATAATTACAAAGTATTATTATACAGATGTTAAAGTTATTAATTCACTACTAAAAGTCAGAATTAATGAACTTAAAGTTGATAATCATGATAACCTGAACGGATCATATAAATCTAGAAAGATTTCTCGTCAACACTGACTCGCACATCATCACCATCGTGATAATCTTATTTGTTGCCTGAGGTTAAGAACTTCAGTCAGCTGAAAACTACTAGTCCCTTAGTAGCTGTTTGTGAGTGAGTTTTAAATATATTGCTTGAATTTATGTATACTATATCTCATATTAAAACTGTTGTTTATATTTTACTCCTTTTTTTGGTAATATTAGATTTTCTATGTGTGTTTCAGTATTCTCACTGGTTCTCTACTTACAATGTCCTCATTTGTGTAGGTTTAGTAAACAACGCTGATCTCTATGTATTCATTTGATGTACATTAGTAACTGCTATCACCACTGGTTTATTACTAAGACTTTCACTTTTCCCATAATATGTGTTAATGGTTAACTTATATTCCTTTTCTCGCGTATATAATAATGTATTATGAATTAGAATAATAGTTCAGCTGGCTCAACTTCGTTGGCTAATACATGCATTATAAACAATCAGACAGCTTTGAAAAACGTCCACTCAAATTCAGATGCTGCACAATCGAGTGAGTCATCTAGTACCGGTTATACAACACGCTATGTATTGTCAAGAGCTACAACTGTCAAAAGTGAATTGAAACGTGCCAAGTCCCAAGGTCAGTTGGCTGATTAATAAATATGTATAATGATAAATAACGTCTCTGTATTATTTGTTGTTTTATCCCTTACCTCTATAAATGCCTTATTGTCCCTGTGCTGTCTTAAGTCACTTTCATTTAACCTTGATCGTTTCACCAATCGTAACGATTAAGAGATTAGTCGGTTTGTTATATATATATGAAGGTTACATTATTTTCAGTAACAATTCGAAAGACAGTGGCAACGATAATATGTAACTTTGTTGTTAAATTGATAATAAAATTTTAAACATTGGTTCACAGCCGAAGACCTCCTGATTAATTAATATGGATTACTTATATAGCATGTGTACAATCTTTAATAAGTTACGTTTTTTTCATTAGTGATGCATAACTTACTCAAATTCGCTCTGTTATCCAGTACAATATACACTGATATGAAATATAAGTACAATTTTCCAGACGAATTCATTGCTTAAACTTGACCTTTTTGTTCAATTGACTATACAAAATTCAGTACCGAAAGATTTAAGTGTATTGCTGTATAATTATTTAGTTTGGTTTTCTTCTCACATTCCTTATATTTTGTTGATTAGTCTCTGGATTAAAATGTGTGTAGTAACTTAGTCACTCCATTGTTCTGCGTTCAGTTTAATCAGTAGTTTGTTTTAATATACATATCAAAAACCTGAAAATGATTTCTCTTCGACAGATCTGTCTGTTCATTTCCCTCCTAGTTTGTAATTTTACCAATCCTTTGAAATATCCTCAAATATATTCTTTGTTTAATAAGTATGCATTGGAATAAATATTGTGTCACAAGTAGACAGAAAATGCATGAAAAATTTATTTTACAGTCATACCGTTATCATTTCCCATACAAAGACTATTTCTAACAGAGGAACCTTTTACATGTAGTATAATTATAAGCAACCTAACTGAATTATTTGTTGTATATACATCCATTTACAATAGTGGTTTTGGCCTGTCGAACAAATCAATCATCTCGTCAACAAGGACAAACGTCTAATGCACAAAACACTTCTTCAGGTTGTTTGATTTTACCGTATTCTTTGTGTGGGTTTATGTGTGTCTGCTAGTGTGTATGTTGTTGTTAAATTACAAGCATTCTCGTGATATGTAAGATTTAAAGTTTCTCCAGTCGATTCGTACCTCTTATATTGAGATTTTTGGTGAGGAATTTCTTAGCGTACTCAGTGAATGACCTAATAATTCAAATGCATCTTTTTAACTACATTTTTGTGTGAATACGTATATCAGTTCTTTTATCACCACTTTATTTGCTGTTTACACGTGCTAAAATTTTAAATCCACTAAGTTTGGGTAAACAGATCTTTAGAAACTTTTCACTTCATAATTTCTTTCGGTATTTTAAAATGCATGATCAGCTTTATCAAGGTTACAATATAATTGTGCTAATTTATTCGTGAATGGGCAAAAATTTGTTATTTTTATTGAAGCATACAATAATATTATTTGGACTGGTTTATAACATTATTCGTTTTCCTTTTTGAATAGCTGAAGTTATTTTTTGCATTAAGTACAAAGGATTTTCCTCGAATCGATGAGCTGAAATTTCAACTAATAAAAGTTACGGTTAGATTAACACTACACTGTAATTCTTCATTAAGCTGTATTCGACCACATAGGATTAGATATCATTCAATTTCACTGGTATTGGTGCTTTATTTAGACTGTCTTCATGATTAAAATAAATCTACTGTGCAAATCTTATTAGTAACATTTTTAAATACTAGTCAATTTATGTAGAACGAGATATAAGTATTTATTTTTAAAGTCGCCTGGATAAAATTTTCATGTTCATTCACTGCTATGCCTTAAAGATTTCTCATGCGTTTTTGCGTTCTATTCAGGAAACTCTTCAGTCATATTACGTCAACCAGGTATTATTTAAATCGATAAATAATTAGAAATCTGAAAAAAAAAAGTAGATGTTCTTAAGTTTTTTTCAGCTGTATACTTATCATAAAAAACTAACTGCTTTATGAAATAATGACACTCATTAACTGTATTGTTATCGTTCCTGGTGATCTTAGCAACGGGGATGGGATACTGTTATAATTTCTCTTATTACCACCCAACTGCTCTTGTTGCTTAATATTTTTGGGCACTACTTCACTCGGAAAGTCTTCAAACCAGAACACTGTTGAACAGGAACGTAGTTGTATTCCAAATAAAAAGGTTGAATGGAAGTAGGAATCACTATAAGAGAAACGTTAGCTTACTAATTGTCCTTACATAGGAAGATTCTAGAGCCTTTTCCAAATGTCCACTAGCAGTGACCGGATAAGAATCAGTGTACCCCAACAAAATCCTTTACAGAAAGTGCTTTAATTCAGTCTACATCCAGCTAACATCTAGCGTTTGAAGCACAATGTTTATCGTATACAAATAACTTGAGAAATATTCCAAATCTGACGGTTCATATTCTCTGGTTAACAATTAGTCTATGGTAGAAGCTATACCAGTAATAAAGTCCTATCTCTTACTTCTCTGAGTTTCTGTTCTAATCCATCAAGTAAAATAACTGTACGCCTATTTATCTTTTTTTGTATTTAGATGGTTTTTTCTGATCAACCATTATAACAAGTGTAATCTTTTCGGCAGTTACTCATATTGTGTCATTTAACATATTGTTCGTGCCCAATTTTTTTTATATGACGCTTTTACTATTTTCAACTATCTAATATTTTACGCAAAATGTTTTATTCATATAGTAATGTTAGCTTATTTTTAATCACTTTAAGTAACCGTAGACATTTCATTTACATAAACAGGTGTGTTGTATGTAAAAGCAGTTATATTTATTCCGTATATGTACATATACACATGGCTGACTTTTATTATCGAACATTTTTCTGGCTTCGTAGCCATGTGTATTGTTCACTTTTTAGATTAACGGAGTGATAGTTCATTGTTCGTCCTGCTGAAAGTTATTCTTATGGTCATCTTTCCACTAATTTTAAAAATTATTTTCCCACTTTCAACGTGATATACGTCCATACTACTTATATTCCATATGAGCGTCTGAAGTAATGTATATTCATATTTGTATCATTGTTTTTTCTGCTAACTGGTGTGTTTGCAAGAATATGCTTCGTTTTTTTTTGTGATATTCCTTAATGCTGTTATCATGTTTGTGTTAATAAGGTGCATGTTATATATCAATATCTGAACGAATCGGAAATCTTACATCTTTTTTTCTTAATTCCTTTCTCGTTTGTTTTCATGTGCGTAAAAATCACAGAAAAGTGCTCCGACCTTTCACAGTTTTCACATCCGGGAAGTTTAACCGCAAGTTCTAGCTCATTAGATAATCTAAACTGTGAGACAATTAAAACAATTTTATTCAGTGAATGGATATCCCCTAAACAAGGTACGTTTTATTCATAAAGTTTGTGTGAAAAGAATAGTAATTTTTTGTAATATCTTACCTTTCCTTATATATTATTCTGTATCCTATATATAGACTTACATTTTGTCCCAAATCTCTGGATCGGGACATCTCGCGGATGTGTCCTTGCTTTGAATCTAAAGTATCGAGTATTGAATAATGTCCCAATCAATCACTCATATTGTATTGGTAATTCCTATTCCTTTTTCTATTAATAATACATTTTCTGCATTTATATGTATTTACGTTTGTGATTTGGATAAATAACGCTACCTTATATTTTAATTTTTCATTATTCATGTTAATGCATGCGTTGTTAGTGCTAATTAACTTTGAATTGAGCTCCAAAAATGATACCTTCTTATATACGTACAAAAAGAGCTCTTCCTTCATATCTTGCAGGTACATTTTTTGAATGAATACCGACAAAAGAAAAACGTAGATCAGTCAGCTAGTAATCGATCCCAACCAAAAATGTCATAAGTCAACCTGGTTTATTTTAGTTCAGTAACAACTATTCCCATCTCATTTTAATTGATAATCCCTGATATCAGTCCTCTGAACACTAGATAAATGATCTATGTGAATTTCCTTGTTAGGTTTCAAGGGATTTAATTATAGCTAACTGATATTTGGTGTTTTTGTTCTGAAAATACTGATTAATCTCTATGATGTAATGTGAAAACGAAGTGTTATGATGCTGTTAGTCGTAGAATAGCTATCCTTAGTCATTAAAGTACTATAATAATAATATAACATATACTAAAAATAATAATTACAGAATTAATGAGAGGCATGATTAGTTTGATTTAGATAATAATATTAAGTGTAGAGAATTCATGGAAAATTAGATTGTTGCAAGTTTTTTCGTTCAAAAATTGTTTAGATAGTACATTTTTCAAATGTATTACAACAATGAAAGGCATCAGCTGAAAACTGTTAATTCTTTGAATGTGAACATTCTGTTGATGTATTTAAGGTCATTCTTTGCTCCATAACAAATTGATTATAACCATCTATAACTAGAAAAATTAAAATGGAAACAGAGAGCACTGAACAACGGAAGCAGTAATTGCTACGATAGGTCAGTTAGGTCTACCATAATACATGTGCCAGGTTATTTTATGATATTTTTCAAATTAGTTAGTTACACTTACGTTGTAAGTGTAAAGTAACAGCAGATAGGTAGGTTTACTTAGCATATTCAGTAATAAAAACAACTAAACATTTAAAGGTCCTAGAATCTCACTTCTGGAATAAGATACAATAACAGGTGTAAGGTCGTTTATAACATTTTCAGAGAAGTAAGCATCGATGTAGCAAAGGATAGGAGTGTTTGTTGAAAAGAATTTTGTACTTTTGAGCCATTATGAAATGCTAACAACTCTTCGTTAATATTTTTCTTTGATTTGGTTAAAAAATTTACTTATTTGTTCAACTGACATGAAATCGTTTGACTTAAAAAAACATTTCTGTAGGTGTCAATTTGTTACAATATTTAGCTGGTATAAATAATTTGTTATGTTTACTAAACCTGTACGTTTCAAGAGGTGTACAGGAATATAAGCAAGAGATAGTGATCAGACAGAATGTGTCAATGCCATCTACGAGATTATTGCTTAAGTAGAAGGTATCCTAGTTTGAGAATCTTGCCGGGCAGTGCAGAAGGTCCCAGTCAGCATGCCTATAGTCTCTATATGAATCAGTTTTTCGTATGGGTTTGCTATAAAAAAGACAAATAGGGAGAGCACCAACTACTATGTTATTGTCACTACTTTCAAATTGATTGTATACTTGTGTAGACAGTAGGATGATATCTCTACAAAATATCAGATCAAGTATATTACCATTCATTGCTGAGATACAAACCCACTGTGACCAGTAATGTATGTTAATTGACGCTGAGAATTCACCATTACATGACTGACAACTACCGGTATTCCAGCTCATTCCATGGTAATTGAAACATCCTGTAATAAACTTCGCATTTAAATTTAAAGTAGATGCATATATCAATGCATTAATAATGAGATCATTCACATTATCCGAGCTACTTTCTTGTTCTGTCCACTTGTGTGAAAAAAGGTTACCCTGTTCACGTCACCAGATAAAGTAGAAAAGTATGGTGAATGAATAAACGACAAAGAAATACTGGACATTTATCTCACTTAACTAATTACCTAAATCCTAAACTGTTTTATTGATTTTCTTTCAAATAACTATGTACCAGCTTAAATGGCATGTGCGTCTCTTATATGTCTGCATGTCATATTAGTATGCATGTTTGTATGTCTATCCTATTTCGTTGTATGCAAGTTGATTACTTTTTAAATAACTGTCAATTTTACTTGATTAGTACAATCTATCTTGCATTTATGCTCAATGTTAATATTGATTTTCGTCTTCAATCTGCACACACAAAAGCAATGTTATGTATACACATATATTATTGAGCTTGGAATCTTTCTGAATTGAAATATAGAGAGTTCATTTGTATTGGCAAGCTAGCAAAACTAGCTATCTAACTTATTCTTTTTATTAAAACATCGGTCTTTTTTCTCATGATGAAATAATTTTATTATAGAATACCCAAGTATATATTGACTGCTCTTGTTTAATCACTAAATTTATATTGTATTTTTGAATGTCTCGCTACTTTCTGTTTATCCGAAACTAATAAGAGGGTATTAAATACTTTTTTTAATATTTCAATTACTTATTGTGTTTTCAGTTGCTTGTCCATTCATCCAATGCTTGAATTTTAATTAATCCATAAGCTTGTAACAGTATTTTATTGAGACATCGGGTAGATTAACTAAATTGTAGTTCAATCTAGCAACTCTTAAATAAACTTTGTTATGTTTTATTTAACAGTTGAATTCATGAACTGATTGAAGCTAGACCACCATGGAAAACCTGGAGGCATTGGACAGTCGTTTCGTCCTAGTATAGGACTCAGTTTTGCAGATCCACAAATATATAGTATAAATATTTTCATCTGGATACTTTGGTCTTTTTTACTGTCCATAAAATACAAATGTTTAACATTAATATTTATAACCAACTTCTGTATGTGATAATTAATAATATTTTAAGTGTGACACCACGGTTTTCGATGGAAAATACATAATCTTAATCCAATCCAAAGACCAGTCAGCAATATTTTTCATGAATTCTGAACGATTCTTCCCTTTTTTTCAGCTAAAACCAGAGGACTGAAGTTATCGATTAAATTTGTCTTGTTAAAGAATTATTTCAGTAGCTCGATAGACTAATTTTGTCAAAATGTGAATCAAATATACCTCTATCTTACATTCTGCCAAACAAGTCTTAGTTAGGTTTCTATTTTTCATTTAGAAAACATGAACGTTCATGTGTCTGAAATTCGTAGTTCTCACTGACACATCAACTAGATAAACATTTTACAGACTGGAAAATATGATTATCAGATTTTTTTAAAAAGTATTAATAATTGGAATATACTTTTTTAAAATAACTGTCTATGATCACTTGCCACTCATCACATTGATGTATTATTTTAATTTATGAACGGAAAAACTCTGTTCAAGGCATAAAAAGTACTAGAGTGGAATGATGTTGAATGTTTTTAGCAAATTTACTGGGTCCAACTCGATAATGTCCATTTAAGACATTTTCGTTTACTTCAAGAGTCCATTTAAAAAATTACAATTATATACTTTTCTCAATAGGATTTTAACTATGATCCTACGTTAACCGACATCGAAATATATGGTCATTGAAAATCTGCTACAATTTTATCAACTAGTAAACCTTTGTTAAAAATCTAACAATCTGAATTTGACATTGTGTGTTGATTAGTCTTTCTAAATGGAATAATTCCTCAAAAGCTCCAGTAATACACATTTCTCGAGTCTTTTCATTTCTGTCTACCCTTTGCCAGTAATGTGCGTGTATATGTGCTTCTTTTAAGCAAACACACAGAGGTAGAAATTAATATAAGTAATCTTGTAATATTACTGGCTTATATTTTATATCTGTAATGTATAAACTAAGAAGTTTTTAATGAGTGTTGTCACAGTCCTGTTACCACACCCGTTCAGAAATATTGCGGATTTTTAACACTAATCGCAATATATACTCTAGAAATTTCTACTTATTTATTTATACTCTTTATTTTAGCTTCTTTGTATCGTTTACGTGGAGATATTATTCACATTAGCCTGTTGGATAATACCGGTGATATTTTACCGAGTCCTTCTGAGCGTTGGGATGATTCATTTATTTTCAAAGGTGGTGCTGCCTCTGAACTTTCGAAACAAGCATCTCTTATATCTTGTTCATCCATATGTTCTGAAGGAACTTCTATGTATACTAATGCTGACGCATATAGTTCAACTGATACTGGTTTCAAGTCTTGTGGTGGTGGTGGCAGTGTTCGAGCATTGAAAGAGTCAGTTATTCGACAAAATACAGTCACCACACATACGTCTTCAACATCAACATCGGGTCACTCTAGTAAGTACACAAATATCGTCTTTTCTATATCTTATAACATTAATTGTTGCGTATTTTATATTTGTGTTTCGGATGTATTTCTCCTATCAGTCTCAGTCGTGGGATAGCATTCCTTCTCAACGTCCATGTTTTATTCCTATTAATAATAATTGACTGACGATGTGAATTCTTTCTAGAACAGTTGACCGGTCTCTTGACAACCATTTTTCATCGTAAGATAAATTTAGACATTTATCTAGTTTGTCTTAATATATCAAATTAAGATTTTAATTTCTAATCGCCTATTTATTAATTTCAAGATGACTTTAAAACTATAAATCCACATCAGTTGAATGAGTGGTAAGGTTACTAAGTACATTCCCCAAACCTGTCTCACCACACTTACTTAGTCACAACTGTACACCGATAGTTTACGCATCAAAGATTCCAATGTTTTCATAATTAATATTGGTTTGGGTGATAGATATTCTAAGCTCCAATCAACTGACTGTTTATTATAGCTACTATTTTATTGTTACGCAAATTGCATTCATTAAAGAATCTGTTTTTTACTTCTCGCAACATCTCTTAAATTCAAGTATAGTGTTGATTGGTTATTTTCGGCCTATATTTAGTTGTAAAGGAGTTATATATTATCAGTTTAGAAAATTTGATCTTAATTTATATTAAAACTACTAGTTTTTTATTGTTCTTTCTCTATGAATTCCAAATTTCATAATTAGCTAACATTCACTGACTTCCTGTCAAGTAATTGATAACTATCTGAACCTTGGACAAAGTATGGATAAATGTTCGAACCTAGTTTGTTTATGTTATTGTGTTTGTCATGAGGCATAAAGATTTCGGATTCTATGCCATGTAAACCTATAGAACCTGAGGCATCACAAACTTGAACGAAACGGCTTTTCAATAGCTTCTATGGTTTTTCGTGGTTCTGAAATTTCACCCTAAACTGAACTAATTACCACTTATTTTTACAACGAAAATCGAGATTCGTCTCCTGATTGAGACGAAAGTGTCAATCACTATAACGATGTACTCAGGATGCTAAAAGGGTACTTTAAAGAAAGTCCACCTTATTTTGTTTCTCTACGTGAAGTATGTTTAGCGTGTTGTTGCATAATACTGAAATTCTGCAAGTCATCATTTTTGGTTTGTTTTATACTTTCTTCAGGTACTATACTATCCAATACTATGAGCGGTGGTGTTAGTACATTTCAGTCAATTGGTACAACTGGACTTGATTCTCCTACAACATCCAAAGGTTTTATCGAATGTGACCGACAGCTGGTTGTCCTTTGTTCAGAAAAGCAAGCTCGAGTAGTTGCACTTCCTTCACAAAATTGTCTTTATAAGGTAAAACTACTTTTATTTGTTGAGGATAGAATCCCATCATGTTTAGTTTTAAACTAGATCCACTAAATTCATTTCTTTTGGATACTATTTTAATCTTTTTTTATACAGGTAAAAATAACTGAAACAAGTCAAGTGGTACGTGCTTCCGTACAACGTTTGAGACCATCGCATAATAGCGGAGCATCAACGGCTAGTTTCCTCGCATGTTATCTTGCAAATGGACATTTTGTTGCCTTCTCATTACCGAGTTTACGTTTACTAATGGATGTGGATTATTTACCGTATACAGAATGTGTAAGCCGTTCGTTTGCATTTGGTCAGTATGGTCAATCTGTGTATTTGGTGTCGCCCTCAGAATTAACTAAAATCACCTGGGCATCAGATGTTTGGTAATTCCTGTTTTTTTTGTATTAATTAATGTTTCTCATCATTATGAATATTTTTGTCATGTTTTATGACATGTGAATTTATGTATGTTTTTAGTCTCTTCAGTTGTGCTTATTTTCACAGCAATTGAATATATATAAATATAAGTGGAAACTCCATAAAACCTAACTAGCTCAACAGTTTATGGTGATTTATAATGAGGTAATAATATTCTATAACCCAATATAACTGCAAAGCTAACGGCCCTTACTATTCATTTTTGATATCATGATGTGTATTAAGATTATAATTTTTGTCTAGGTTTTTGTCGCTGAGCCCCATTAGTTAAATGTTTGACTTAGATTTCTAACCCGTAAAAAACTACTGATTTCATAGGATGCATCTTATCATTCGTCAGTTCATTCAGAATGGTGGAGTTTAATGTCAACTACTGCTCTGAAACCACGTTTTTCGGCTCATTAATGCGAAACTTCCTTATCCACTTATTGGCTGAGAGACACTATCACTTTTGACATTCTCATTTTAATTTGGAAACCATTTACCTGGAATAAATACATTGTTTGAGTGTTACTGATTGGGTAGACTTGTCAAGTCAGATACCCAAAAACTTCATATTCTATTGTCAAATTCTTATGATCATATTGTTCGTTTTCAAAAACTAGTTGTCAGTACAGTTTAATTTTAATTGGCTGTTCACTCCTTACACCCACACATATTTAAAAAGCTGAATGTTATGACTATTGATTTTAATAATTATCATGATTACAAGATGGTTTTTTTAACACAAAATATATTGTTATTATTAAACGACTCTGAACAAACCAGGTAACAAGAGGTAGGATTCTTTTTGGCTATGAATTGTTAATTTCAATGGGTTTTTCCAACTGATTATTACTCAATATTTAACAATACGGTTGGGTTTTTTAAAGCTGCACAATAGAGGTGACTTTCAGTTTTGAGTAAATAGCAAAATATTCCCTTTGTCAATATTGATTATCGAATATATTCCTAGCTACATTCAAGTCCTTGGTTTATGGTCCCGAGTGATAAGTGAAACATTAAATTAACGTACTAGTTTCACTTTAAAGGCTACATAATTCCAAATACCAAAAAAATTCTTACATAAATGTTTCCTTAGAATAGTTTACCGTAAATATTTTTCATATCTTGCTCTATTTTTTTTACTTACAGTGCGAATTTACGTGATATGCAAGGTGAGATATTTCTACCAAGTAATATGCCAGAACCTCCTAAGAAAAACTTTTTTAAAAATTTGTTAAGTGGAACTTTGGTATCTTCGTTAGATCGAGATGAATTGTGTAAGTTTAACCATATTACTACTTCCTGTCACAGTTCTTTTGCTTAGTTCTCATAATTTTATTTCATATACCGTTCATACTATTCTTTTCGTAAACCACTGATAATTGTTTAGCCTGTTTTTATTTCAGATTGTTTTCCACAATCAGTCAACTTTCTTTTGTTTACAATGAGTTATTCTACTTTCAGTTTATGAGTAGTACATCTTTTGGCATAGTGAGACTTTATCGACAATCTCAATGTCTTTTGTCACTAAGATTTAGAGTGATCATTTTGTTTCGTATCATATTTACGAACTCATACAATAGATTTTATGTCAGATTCGTTCAGTGAAACTAAGTAAAAACTTTGAGTTACACTGGATATAGAGTGAAGTTAGCAAAACCTAAAATCATAAATTAACTCAAATAAATCATTGTAGTAGCCTTAAAGTGTATTCAAATTATTCAAGTTGTAGATGAAGATGATTTCTTTATTGAGATGAAGCAAATTTATATATATACTGAATGCTTTTAACGAACGTATTCTGACTAACTTTTGCGAAATTAATGTTGACAAGTTTGGTTATGCGTGCCAAATTGGTAAATAGAAGCCTTGTTTATCTGTAGATTACATTTGATACGATAACGGCATTTATATGTATATATGCTACGAAAAAGTTTTAAGTTGGGAAATGAATGATATGTTTATCTCAATTGGGATATGATAGGGAAAACTAGTAAATTATCCCTTCCCTTACTACATTTTGCATTCTTCATTAGCCATTTATTGTTAAATGAGTCATACTATCTGGGTTGAAAGCAGTTTTGATTCCTTAATTTTCTCTAGCAGTTCAGTTTTTTGAAGTGAACTCGGTTAGGGTTTAGTCACTCCAATAATTTTATCAATTGATCGCACCGTTGTAACACTATCATTTCCCAAGTTTTTGCATCAAACAAGGGTTTCGCCTATCACTTAAAACTAAATGGGTCATTTTAAATTTTGTCTGACATTTCAGTCAGTTTCTCATTCTTGGAACACTTCCATCAACGTTTAAGCAGTAGTAATAAAATGTTTACGTAGTCAAGACTAATTAAAGATTTCTGTATGCCAATTTTCTCATCTTTAATTTGATTTTATAACTAAGAGTTAACCATCTCGATCGTGGTAAGAATATCAGATTGAATAGTTGAAAGAGTTAATGAATCAACTCAGACTACCTTCGTTTGTTATATTTTTTGGCTCAGTAAATTTTTTATTTGTACACTTAAAGTGACATTTATCATATGTCATTTAACTAAAAAAGATCGCGCGCAAGCCTAGTAATAGTATATAATCGTATAACTATCGTAAGAAATATTTAGACAAGCAATTTGTCTTCGGTAGAAAGAAAATGCTTTTATCAGTACTGTTCATTTTGTGACAGCTTTTACCAACCATAGAAAGTGCAAAATCGAGCTTGAACTAATTTTTGCATATATAAATATTTTGGAGTAAATCAGATTAGAATAGTAGATATAGTGGCTATGCTCGAGATGAAAGTGGTTTCAGTTAAGTTGACAGTAAGTCTGCAAGTTGGAAATAATCAACAACTTTATGTTTGGTAGAATTTCGAACACCGAGTGGTAATAGAAAAGATTAGGCACCAAAGATACGACTCGAAATGAAAATATAAATTGGTGGAATAAGACACAAAAAGATTTATAAGCAATTTAGAATCTCAGGATTTGAGGAAAGACAAATAATAAATACACCTGCGCCGTTGCAAATAATTCTGAGCTATGTTATTTAAGATTTCTAACCATTGGTTACGATAATCACGCGAAGGATTAGTTGTGAGGATAGAAGAACAATTAAGAGATGAAAGAGGGATTCAGTCGTCAACAAGATAATCCCGGGTGTTTGTAGCGATAGGAGGGCGGTTGTTACTACTTGGTTGCCCATACTATGGAATGGATTTTTCTTCGTGATGGACCCCAAAAAGCTGAATTTCTGGTGGTCTTAGCGACCTGGAAGCGTGACCACAAAGCACAAAGTAAAACTGCTTGAGGGCGGTAGCGCACGGCCTTTTATGGGATGCTTTTGATGAGTTGGATTCGCACTTTCAAAGGCCTTACTGTCGAGGACGGAAATCCTTGGGGTAAGGTGTGACATTTTTAGGGTCGACCCTTTCTAACCTGTTGCTTTCGTTACGAGAAGAGAGCATCGCTAAAGATGCTGGTTGCCTGAGTGAAACCCCTTACTACTGTTACACTCCACTACAGTCAGCAATACAACTTCGCCCTCTGGTTCTAAGTTTCTGCTTCTAATCTTACCGTTCTCCAACCGTCGTGTACGCAAGATACTCAATATCAGTCGGCCATAAACCATCAGCAACAGCCTACTGTGAGAGAGAATATACTAGGTTCCGGCTGAGGAAATTAGGAACAGATACTGGAAGTGAAAATCACCATACTGCATCACGAGGCAAGCGCCAAGTCGGAGTCTTGAAGGGAACCAGTAAAGAGGAAGGTCGGGAACCGGAAGCAGACATGAGAAAGATCAATAGCAACTGGGAAGGATTGTCCAGGACGGAGTTAGATGGAGGATGCTGGTGAGCGACCTATGCTCCTTGACGAGGGGTAACAAGTATAAGTAAGTAAGCTCCCCAACCAACCAACCTGGCATAGTAGAGCCTAAAGGAATATTTATTCCAAGCAATATAGTCTAGTTGAGTCATCGCAATAGGTATGCCATCAAATTAAGGTAGCAGCTGCGGTTGAGCGGTTACTTATTAAAGATGTTCAAACTCAGTGTTCACTGAGTTCACACAACAAAGATAAGCAACTAAACATTATCTAGGTTTGTTGGCTGTAAATTACTGTTCTCTTAATCATCGTTGTTAGGTAATTATTGAAATATATTTTGACTTTTTTAATATGTTGGAGCATGGTAAACATAAGCCATGCAAATTCTGTATGCAGCCGCACTTTGTCAAGCTGCATTTTACTTAGACTATTGTCTTCGAACCAAAGTTCTCATTTTCATTGAGTCATTGTAGTGAGGTATTATAACGCTCAACACAGTAGTCACAAATCAACACCAGTGGATTTAGGTGGTTTATATCATGTAACAAATACACAGAAATTCTCATTCTCTAGTTTGTTCTTGCTTTAGTTGGTGAGGCAAGTTCGGGGAAGGGGACACCTGGCGCTACTACTTTACTACCAAATGCTCGTTTGGAAAAGTTATCTGGTCAAACTGGTGCTGCTTCTTCTGAAATTGCACGAGCTAGAAATGCTGCTATCGAACGTGGTGAGCGGTTACAGCAATTAGACCTACAAACGCAAGAGATGGCTGATCAAGCTAAAGGTTTTGGTCGTTCTGCTGCTATTCTCGCTGCCAAATACGAGAAAAAGGACAAACGTTGGGGTTTGCCATTCTAAAGAAGACTATTATTGCAGCAATTGACTCTTCCTTATTTTCCTACTTGATTGCTCTCAGGTAACTTTGTTGACTTAGTATTTCGGGGCCTACAAGATTTCGTAACTGTGTTCTATCTCACTTTAACCCATGTGCTAAAAACAATGGTGAGCGATATTCTACTTTCATATTGAGGACGAGTGAACATTATGTTTATATTTTCGTTCTTTGGTTTTCCTCCTTAATATATATCCGATGTAATAACATGTACGCTGTAGGGACTTACGTTTCTGTATGCTTGTGACTAATCATCACTGTAACCGTTGTTTTTGTATTGACTGTGGATTTTGAAATTCTTATTGTATTTTCTGTTGCGTTATCAAGATGTTTATATTTGAGTTATTATTTTCTAGCATCATACGGAGTTCTTGTTTGTGATGTCTTACACAATTCGTGTTGTTGGTCACCACTCTATATCCATCAGATATACATCATGAATATTCACTTGTTCAAAGGAACACAATTCCTCCTCTTGGTTAATTTACATTAACAACTGTGATTGCTATTTTTGTTGTACTGTTGGATCATATGACAATTTTGTCTCACCACTCACTTTATATATATATACCTTCTAGTCTTCATTAGCTGAATCTTAATTATTTCATAAGCTTGTAAAAGCGTCGAACGCATTATTTCAAAATCGATCGCTCTTTTCAGAAGCTCTCTGTCACATTCATCCCTAAATTTATTGGGTCATTTTACTCATTATTTTTCATTTCGTATGTTCTATTTATATCATTAAAACTTAGAAACAAAATAACCAACTTTGTCCATCGTTTTCTTTCTCATGATAGTTTCACTTAAGTTAGACAATCCAGTATACGTAAAATAAAGAAAACTCCTGATTAGTAATCAATAACTGATAAGTAATCATCGTGCTTCTGTACATTAAAGATTTATGAAATTCATTTTCCCATGCAAAGGCATATTAACTTAAGGTAGTAATTTTTGTACTGTCTGTTTATGAGACTAGAAATTGATGAATGAGTTACGCTCACTCAATCATATCTGTGATTTGATTGGTTGTATTCAAGCTGAACCCAACTCAAATACATTTAAAACATGGTCAAACATCATTTATAAATATGATTACTACCGGCAGTGCATTTAGCTTAGCAGCAATGATCAGTTTAAAACCAACCCTACTTGTCGTTATGATTATTTCCACCATACAGATTAGTGAAACAGCTGTGGCATCCAATCCTCGTACATTCAATTCAAATTCATGGAGAGACAATACGTATCTCGTATCCTATCCAGTCTCGGAACCATATGCGATGGCACGGCAGGATCAGCAAACGAATCTCCCGGGTCCTAAAACAAACTACGTCAACCGTTACTCTACTTTTCAGTCTGATGTACCGTCTTATCCATTATTTGTGCAACCAACCATGAATCCTGATCCCAAACAACCAACATATTTAGTTGAACAACAACCTGTACAAAGTCACACAACTATCACGTATCCTAGTGACCAACAAATCCAACCAACTGTAACAAACACTGTTTCTGATGACGAAATGGAAATCACGCCTAGGACAATTGCTCAGAACACACAGTACTCAGACTCTTCTATTGTTGGTGGCCCGGATGATGGAGTTATCGGGAGTAATGGCGGTATTCTCGGGAGTCCGCAAGATGTCGCAGTAGTTGAAAGTGCAGGTCAATCACTTTATTCCGGTGATGTGAGACAAAACCAATATTTGTATCCTAGTCCAGTACCACCAGATCCAAGATTTTATAGTTCGCCCATGAATCCGCCTCGATATCAATTAGATAAACGTATCAATACTGCATACTATGGGATAGGTCAATATGAACAGCCGTTGTACAGTCAAGTACCTAGAGGAACTATGCCCTCATCACAGTATACAAATGGACTTACAAGCGCTAGTATGTAAGTTCTTAAACTCCATAATATAGTTTGATTTAAAAGTCTTTGATTACTTCATTTATGGTTGGGGCAGAAGACAATTTACACTCCGTATCCAGTTAACATTACTCTTGTAGCACATTTTCGGGGCGATGATGACTAAGGTTATTCAGGGTGGTCTAGATATTACAATAAATATTATTACGAAATGCTAGACTGTGGGAATAAAGTTTACGATAATTTGGATGCCATGTAGCATGATAAGTTATTAATTGCTTATTAAATATGAGTATGTGCATAGCGGAAATAAAATCAATAACTAGGTTATATGAAGTAAATTCTACGTGGGTCGAAAACATTACGAAATTTCATACACTTCAAAAGCGAATTCTGAGAAGTTTTAAAATGAACTAAGTTCTACAAGTATTTGCAAGATTTTGAGTGAAATTTTAATAAAATGCGTAGTTTGAGGAAAATGTATTTACAGTAAGTGTGCAAACATAACGATAGTTAGGTGAAAGACTGTTTAGAGAGTTGAAAAGTAAAGTTTATTAAGTTAATGTCCAACTGATACAACCACAATTTCATCTTCTGTAGTTAGATGAATGCGCCAATCGGAAGGTTTTAATGTGCAACCATTAGAGTCATGCAACATATGCAACAGACGGTTTTGTTCTTCAGTAAGATTATCTCTGAAAATTAAGAAACAAAATCGAATAACTGTCTATATTCACTGCGAAACGGTTTTGTATGTTCATCTTTAAAATAAAAAGCTAACGGGGAAAAAATATTGACCCAATCCAAAAGTCTTTAAAGCTAATCCAGAAAACTGTTTTTAAAATACTAACCTTAAGAAATGCGGTATACTGTACATGAATATGCTTTTCGTTCTCAAGTTAAAAGTTTACACTTACGTAAATACTAAGTTTTACTGAAATAAAGCGGTACTACTAATCTACATAGTGCATAGAAATATTTTTGAGTGTATAAAATATCCGACTCTAACAGAACATTCTGAGAAGCTAAATGGAATGAACATTTAAGCATTATAAACATTAAATAACAAAGTCACAAAAAGAATAAAGTGGTTTAGTGGAAGTGAGACAAAAACCTGCTTCCGTATTAAAATCAACATGTGATAGATTTAACTGTGATTTCTATTTCAGGTGTTATGAAACTACTTCATCCAAATACGAAGAATTGACATCATTATTTCATTAGAACATTGGCTTTATAAGATATGCTGCTTTAGTTAAATCAGGCCTAACGAAATAAAAAATTGTCCGACATTGTCAACACATATACACAATGATTTATTTATATATTCAAACCACTGGGAAATAATTGGGGTTGCAATAGGATTTCTTAGATGACTCTTCATGTTTTTCTTTGACGGAAACTAAATTGTTTATTACTTAAATAATGTAATTGGTAATGAATATGTAGATAACAAACAACCAGTTAGCTTGAATCTAAACGTTAAAATGACAACGTACCAAGTCTAATGCTCCCTATTTTTCTTTAAAAGATCGATAATTAATTTCTACGTATTTCAACATACTGTGCGAACAGAGGCGTACCGCAGCTTTGCGTTTCAGTATCAACCTCGTATAAGTAATTTACAAACGCAGGAAGTATGACTTCTTCATTACAAGTGGTTGTGATGTTTTGGTCGAGTATTCGGAATATCACGAGTTAGTAATAATTACTGTAAAGCTTGGCACAAACATGGATTACCTCATATTACCATGGCGCATTAACATGAGTCAGTGAATAACAAACGAACCGAGTAAATGAAGGATCAAAGAAAAGCCAAAAACTGAAACTACGATTCAAAAAGGCATAACTCAAGAAATATAGGACATGAAGAACTGAGCAGAATAAGATAAAGTCCGAATGAATTTGCAGTATTGTAAACGATTCTAAGCAGTGTCACCTAACTTCTTTAACAATAGTTGCAGTTTCCGTACGGAAACCACCTATGAAGCCTGGATCAGTTCTAGTTTTCTAGGTGAGTCCTAGTTAACCGTCAGATTATTAAGGCCAATATTCTAGACACTATATTAATCAAACTGATTCCTCTATGATTATCACAAGAAGATTTGTACTTCCTTATACAATGAACAATGATTAGCGATCGAGACCATTTAGATAGGATTACGTCCAGTTCCCAGGCTCTGGCTGAAATCACAGCCAACTTCTGAAGTTGAACTACTATACCTAATGATCTCCGGGATTAACTCATTGGGACCTCCTGCTTCCCCCTTTTCAAGCTTTACAAGGCCTTTTCAACACTGCTATAAGAAATCAAAGGGCGAGCTTAAAACAATTGAGATTTTTAAGCCAGTTGTTATCCATCAATATAGTCTAGAACAGAGCAAAATGACATCACAAAGTGTAAACAGACTTTACCGGATTAAATAGTTAATTCTTAGGGTTGGGATTTAGGAATAGGGTTTATTTGAGGTGCTAAGTACATGAAAATAATTGACCAGTTGATAAGTCTACTACTATCATCTTGCAGTGAACAATCTTAATTTTTCCTTATAATTTCCAACCTTTTGAGCACTACATTTTTATTTTTGCTGCTGGGTTTACGTGATGTACGGATCGCATTCAGAAACTTAAACGGCATTTTCTTGATTTATGCTGGCCTACCTTTTCACTCTGAATTCTTTTTTTTCACAAGATTGCTGTAAAATATAACCGGATTGGAATAAACACAGAATGTGTTACGTACTCTATTGTAGTCCAATTAATGTTTTTATTTGACATACTTAGCAGCTACATAATAACTGACATAGAGATAACATGTTTAAGGTACACTTCCTTTCTTATGAAGTATGAGATTTCTTTAAAAGGACAACGTGAAATGTAATTTTCGGCATTCCTACCACATTCCTGGAAACTTGAGCAACATAATTTAAGAGAAATTAAACTTAGTAAAAAAACTGAGTTCAGTTTTGCGTTTATGACCTAGTTTAATGAAATGATTGCAGAGAAACTACATTTTTTAACCAAGCACTTATCATGTACGCCTACATTACCTTGTATCACGTTTACGTTGACGAGCTTTGACCAGACGCTTATTCAGTGCCTGCCTTTGTAAGCGAAGGTCAGCCAGACGTTCTGCTAATTCATCACGAGCAGCAACCTTAGAACGGCGACATCGTTCGGCTGCTTGACGGTTAGTAGCTCGTCTACGTGCATCCGACATAGCTGTTAGCTGAATGTAGAAAAGAAACAAATGAACGTTAGATTAGGAAAATACGTATATGTTCTAGGATTCATGGGAGTATACCTGTTAAATCTGAGAGTCCGGAATACTATTTGCTCTTTAAAATGGATTATTTATTTTAACACAGATATTGGTACATGGAGGCACCAAATACATATGCGCCACACAAATATCATTTGATAGGTGTGAGAGCTATGTTGCTGCCCGGGTGCCCAAACCGAAAAATATATCCATAAACTTTAAACAAATACTAAAGATAAGGTTTATAAGAATGGCGAAATACACTTTTTTCTAGAAATTTATCTACCTTATTTTAGAGCTCTGCAACTGTAGGCCTCAACATACACATAGGAAAAAGCAAGATCCTCAAATACGACACTCCCTATCATTAGTTCGGGTGTCGATGCAACCCAATCCTGAAGCAACATTTTGCATTTCGAGGGGGAGAATCGCATTCCGAACATGCTTGCATTGTTGCTTAGAGTGGTCAGAAGACTCTGCATTTTGTCAGCGTCTTCGCCAAATAAAACTGTCATAGGCATATTCTAAGTCAACAAGTGAACCTCCCGGTAGAAGTTCAACCCCTGTAAATTTAGATGAGGAAAGTGATATCTCTAAAAGTACGTCAATGACAAAGTTGAACAAGAATGGAGAGAGTGGACAGCCCTGACGAACACCACTTGATGTAATCAATTCTGATGACAGTTCGCCATAAGCTCTCACTCGACCAGTTGTGTTCGAGTAGAGATCCTGTATAAGGTTAATGTACTTCTTTGGTACTCCTTTCAGTGACAAACACTGCCATAGAACCTTACGATGAACAGAGTCGAATGCCGTCTTAAAGTCGAGAAATACCACCATTGTGGGGCGTCTCAACGTGTGTCTGTGTTCTAGAACCTGACGTAGTGTGAATATCTGATATATACAACCACGTCCAGGTCGAAAACCAGCCTGATTTTCCCTAGTCTGCTCTTCACGAGCTTGGGTTAGGCGTCGAAGTATTATTGAAGCTAATATTTTAGACACCATATTAGTCAAACTGATTCCTCTATGATTGTCACAAGAGGACTTTTGTCCTTTCTTAAAAACTGTCACAATCAGATGGGATTACGTCCAGTTCCCAAATTCTACCTAAAACCTCAGTCAATCTCATTGCTAATACTCGACCATCATCCTTCAAAATCTCAGGAGTAAACCTGTCAGGGCCTGCTGCTCTCCCACGCTTCAGATTTCCTATAGCTTTTTCAACTTCATAAAGAGTCGAAGGACTTATATTAACTTACCAATCAGGTCGGCTGGAGATCGTGGGAAACCGAAGTGTGGCTGAAGGCCAATTGAACTGATCCATAAAGTGTTCTGCCCATCGATCCAGTCTCCTGGATTGAGAATGAATAATATTTCCATCTTTTTCCGATACATGAAGCATGAAACGAGTTGGTTCGTTACTTTGACATGGTGAGGTCAAATGAATGACGCTACTCGGATCCTGTATGCGCGTTTCGGAGACGCAGCACACATCGATGGCGCGGGATTCTAAAGTGTTAGCTAAGGAAGCCTGCTGTCCTATTTGGCACAGTGTTCGGACGTTAAAAGCTTCTACGTGTAGTTTAGAGCGTGGTTTCAGGAGACCAGGAATAGCGTTCCGCGTACTCGAATCGTTTGCCCTAGCGGTGCGAGGTGATAAAGAAACGTGAGAAGGGTTAGTCGGGGAGATAAGAGAGGTATTGGGAGGTGTAGGAAGGATTTGAATGTGACCAACTTGGTCTCGTGCGCTGTTACGGGTATGAGGGCTGATATCACTTCCCGGCTGCCCACACCGTGGAGGGTATTTCTTGAGGAACCTGAAAAAGAAGTCGGATTAGTGTTGGTCTTACGACCTGGGAGCGTGACCGCAGAGCCCAAGGGACAATACTTGAGGCCAGTCACGCACGCCTTCTTGTGGAAGGTTTTTAATG